>CAWUFW010015252.1:0-370395 GCA_963921515.1 Calotriton arnoldi
CTCATGCAATCACCCAGGCATTACCTATGCATTCCTTCAATCACTCAGGCAGTACCCATGCACTCCTCCAATCACCCGGACATTACTCTTGCACTCATGCAATCACCCAGGCATTACTCATGCACTCCTTCAATCACTGAGGCAGTACCCATGCACTCCTCCAATCACCCAGACATTATCCCTGCACTTATGCAATCACCCAGGCACTACCCATGCACTTTTGCAATCACTCAGGCAGTACCCATGCACTCCTCCAATCACCCAGGCACTATCCATGCACTCATGCAATCACCCAGGCATTACCCATCCACTCGTTCAATCACTCAGGCAGTACCTTTGCACTCCTCCAATCACCCAGACATTACACCTGCACTCATGCAATCACCCAGGCATTACACATGCACTCTTTCAATCACTCAGGCAGTACCCATGCACTCCTTCAATCCCCCAGGCACTATCCATGCACTTATGCAATCACCCAGGCATTACCTACGCACTCTTTCAATCACTCAGGCAGTACCCATGCACTCGGCCAATCACCCAGACATTACTCCTGCACTCATGGAATCACCCAGGCACTACCCATGCACTCATGCAAACACCCATGTAGTACCCATGCACTCTTCCAATCACCTAGGCGCTACCCATACACTTGTACAATCACCCAGGCATTACCTATGCACTCCTTAAATCACTTAGACAGTACCCATGCACTCCTCCAATCACCTAGACATTACCTGTGCACTCATGCAATCACCCAGACACTACCCATGCACTTCTTCAATCACTCAGGCAGTACCCATGCACTCCTTCAATCACCCAGGCACTACCCATGGACTCATGCAATGACCCAGGCATTACCCATGCACTCCTTCAATCACTCAGGCAGTACCCATGCACTGCTCCAATCACCCAGACATTACCCCTCCACTCATGCAATCACCCAGGCATTACCCATGCGCTCCTTCAATCACTCAGGCAGTACCCATGCACTCGTCCAATCACCCAGACATTACTCCTGCACTCATGGAATCACCCAGGCACTACCCATGCACTCATGCAAATACCCATGTAGTACCCATGCACTCTTCCAATCACCCAGGCGCTACCCATACACTTGTGCAATCACCCAGGCACTACCCATGCACTCATGCAAATACCCATGTAGTACCCATGCACTCTTCCAATCACCCAGGCGCTACCCATACACTTGTGCAATCACCCAGGCATTACCTATGCACTCCTTCAATCACTTAGACAGTACCCATGCACTCCTCCAATCACCTAGACATTACCCGTGCACTCATGCAATCACCCAGACACTACCCATGCACTTCTTCAATCACTCAGGCAGTACCCATGCACTCCTCCAATCACCCAGGCACTACCCATGGACTCATGCAATGACCCAGGCATTACCCATGCACTCCTTCAATCACTCAGGCAGTACCCATGCACTCCTCCAATCACCCAGGCACTACCCATGCACTTATGCAATCACCCAGGCATTACCTATGCACTCCTTCAATCACTCAGGCAGTACCTATGCACTCCTCCTATCACCCAGACATTACACCTGCACTCATGCAATCACCCAGGCATTACACATGCACTCCTTCAATCACTCAGGCAGTACCCATGCACTCCTTCAATCACCCAGGCACTATCCAAGCACTTATGCAATCACCCAGGCATTACCTATGCACTCTTTCAATCACTCAGGCAGTACCCATGCACTCGTCCAATCACCCAGGCATTACTCCTGCACTCATGGAATCACCCAGGCACTACCCATGCACTCATGCAAACACCCATGTAGTACCCATGCACTCTTCCAATCACCTAGGCGCTACCCATACACTTGTGCAATCACCCAGGCATTACCTATGCACTCCTTAAATCACTTAGACAGTACCCATGCACTCCTCCAATCACCTAGACATTACATGTGCACTCATGCAATCACCCAGACACTACCCATGCACTTCTTCAATCACTCAGGCAGTACCCATGCACTCCTTCAATCACCCAGGCACTACCCATGGACTCATGCAATGACCCAGGCATTACCCATGCACTCCTTCAATCACTCAGGCAGTACCCATGCACTGCTCCAATCACCCAGACATTACCCCTCCACTCATGCAATCACCCAGGCATTACCCATGCGCTCCTTCAATCACTCAGGCAGTACCCATGCACTCGTCCAATCACCCAGACATTACTCCTGCACTCATGGAATCACCCATGCACTACCCATGCACTCATGCAAACACCCATGTAGTACCCATGCACTCTTCCAATCACCCAGGCGCTACCCATACACTTGTGCAATCGCCCAGGCATTACCTATACACTCCTTCAATCACTTAGACAGTACCCATGCACTCCTCCAATCACCTAGACATTACCTGTGCACTCATGCATTCACCCAGACACTACCCATGCACTTCTTCAATCACTCAGGTAGTACCCATGCACTCCTTCAATCACCCAGGCACTACCCATGGACTCATGCAATGACCCAGGCATTACCCATGCACTCCTTCAATCACTCAGGCAGTACCCATGCACTGCTCCAATCACCCAGATTGGACTACCCATGCACTTATGCAATCACCCAGGCATTACCTAAGCACTCCTTCAATCACTCAGGCAGTACCTATGCACTCCTCCAATCACCCAGACATTACTCCTGCACTCATGGAATCACCCAGGCATTACACATGCACTCCTTCAATCACTTAGGCAGTACCCATGCACTCCTCCAATCACCCAGACATTACACCTGCACTCATGCAATCACACAGGCCCTACCCATGCACTTCTTCAATCACTCAGGCAGTACCCATGCACTCCTCCAATTACCCAGACATTAACTCTGCACTCATGCAATTACCCAGGCATTACCCATGCACTTACAAAATCACCCAGGCATTATTGTTGCACTCCTTTAATCAATCAGGCAGTACCCATGCACTCCTCCAGTCACCCAGACATTACCCCTGCACTCATGCAACTACCCAGGCATTACCCATGCACTCCTTCAATCACTCAGGCAGTACCCTTGCATTCCTCCAATCACCCAGTCACTACCCATGCATGTATGCAATCACCCAGACATTATCCCTGCACTTATGCAATCACCCAGGCACTATCCATGAACTCATGCAATCACCCAGGCACTACCCATGCACTCATGCAATCACATATGCACTACCCATATATTTCTCCATATATTCCACTTACCACAATTCATACATCACTTACAAATGTATCTATTTTTAACCAAATAGGCGGTTCTTAATTTTTTTTGTTTTTTTAACTCTTTTTTGAATTTGTTTGGTGTTTTTATTAAAAAAAATAGAAAAAATAAACAGAACCAACAGTGAACATGTTTAAAAAATCATGCAATTATGAAGTCATTGCATAGAAAAAAAATAAAATAACACTGGTGGTTCCTAATAGCAACCAGGATGGCATCCAGTGATTGCTCACCAAAACATAGGATCTTTTTACATTTTACACAATGCTGCTCCACTCTAGCAAAGTCAGGGAGGATGTTTGGTGTGCTAGGTCCAGCAGCATTGTCGTCAGTTGCCTGCTTTTGTTGTTCCCGTCGAAGCTGTTCTCTTGCTAGACGTCGAGGGTGTATTGTCTGCAGATGTTTTAACATCAATGACGTCCTGCAGGAATACTTCTTTTCGGAACCTCGTGAGAGGACATTCTGACAAATAGTGCAGGTTACTTTTTGAGCATTCGCCTTTTTCTCCCCAGGTGTTATGGAGAAAAATGCCCACACGATACTTTCGTACCTTTTCTTGACGAGTTCCTCCAGGTCTTCTTCCTCTTCAGGTGGAAGCTGCTGAGGTGCATTGCCAGCTGCCATTTTTTGATCAATGAAAAAAAACACCAAAAAAAGGCAAACAAGAGGAGCAGAAGACAACAGGTGTGTCTGCTGAGATGCTCTTGAAAGAATGAAAAAAATGGGTGGGGTCCTTCAAGTTCTAGAATCAAAAGGTTCATAACCAATGAAATTGTTACTTTTGAAGTCACATGTGATTCGCGCACCCAGCGCGCAACCAGTGCGCACCCGACGCGATTTCCGGAAAATATATTTTACAATAATATATCTTTATTACAATTACAAATATATGATATTTATAATTAGATTAAATAATCTCTTGCTATAATATACATATTAAAGTTATATACATATACTTTTAAAACTTAAAAATTTGCGATGGATTCGCTTACCTGACGCGAACCCCGGAAATACGTATGTGATGTTACGCGGGGCCAAGAGCTGCACACCCGTCACATACCAAACGCGCATCCAAAACGACTTAACCAATATGGCAGCAAAATTGGTGGATTATCGCACCCACCGAGATTGGTACACGATGGGTACGCGAATCCACTTTAAAAAATATATATATATTTATATTTTAGAAAGAGAAAACATTACATTATTTTTTTAAATTAAAAAACTAAGAAAAAATAATTTTTGCACATTATACTTAGAAATTAGCATTTAAAAAACCTTTGAAATTCACAAAAAAACATAGGTTTCAGGGACGTTATAGTTAGTAATTAGCATTTAAAACACCTTTGAAATTCACTGAAAAAACCACAGGTTTCAGGGACGTTATAGTTAGTTGGGCATTTCACTCATACAAAACCAGAGAAATTCAGCCGTTATAGTTTGTTGAGCTAACTATAACTCGCGCCCCCGCAATGCACTGCTGATGACGTCTCATATTACATCACTTATGACATGGTCAGTGACATCATGATGACAACTCAAATGACTTCACTGATGACATCATCCACGTGGTAATCTGATGCACCTCCTCACACCCTAATATAACCTTTGATACACCCACTCTAAAATACAGACTACCATTTTTGAAACCATAGACACACCAATTCCAGTTACTACGTACCCACTCACTGATTCCTAGGTCTACACACACATCCACTCATTCACCCATACAGTCACTCATACATGCAGACACTCGACAATACAGCACTATCATATGCACTCATACACCATACATACAGACACTCACATACCGCCACTCATCCATAGAGTTGCTCACACACCTAGTCAGTCATGTAAAGAATCAATCACACTCCCATTTACTCACCTATACAGTTATACACACACCACCTCACTTATTCATACAGATAGTAACACAATCACTCACAGAAGCATACACTCACCCATATAGAAACTCTCACACTCACTCACACAACAGACACTTATATACTCCAACACTCATATATACTGCCTTTCACATATGCAGTTACTCACCCATATACCACTGAGACAGCCATACACTCACCGAAAAACCCATACGCACACTCGCTCAACCATACAGTCCCTCACAGACGCAATCATGAACGCATACACCCAGGGATTCACCCACTCATACATCCATGCAGGGATGCACACAGCCCCTCACCCACCCACACAGACACTCAGGCACCCATACAGGTACTCAGAAAACTAATCAATAACCCATATAGACACTGATGTACCTACTTACCAACCCATGCAGCCACTTACACACCAACTGACAGACTGATACACACATTTACACAGATTATTCACTCACCCATACATTCACTAAGATACATTTATTCACTCACTTATACAGTCAGTCACGCACCCAACAAATCATCCATATAGACACTCACACTCCCAGGATGATGTCATTAGTGATGTCATCAGTGATGTCATTTGAGATGTCATCAGTGATGTTGTCAGTGATGTCACCTACCATGTCATGAGTGAT
Source organism: Calotriton arnoldi (assembly GCA_963921515.1). Lineage (NCBI taxonomy): Eukaryota > Metazoa > Chordata > Amphibia > Caudata > Salamandridae > Calotriton > Calotriton arnoldi. The sequence continues at coordinate 5,802 of CAWUFW010015252.1, forward strand.
GTAATATGTGACGTCATCAGCAGTGCATTGCTGGGGCGCGAGTTATAGTTAGCTCAACTAACTATAACGGCCAAATTTCTCTGGTTTTGTATGAGTGAAATGTCCAACTAACTATAACGTCCCTGAAACCTGTGGTTTTTTCAGTGAAGATATATATATATCATAGCAACACAGGTTTATCCCAAAATTCCCCTGGACAAACTCCGACACTCCACAGGGTGATGAATATTTTGTTTATTTTCTGGCGTGGCCGTTTATGTATATTACCTACTGGCGGTCGCCAGTAGGTAGTTATAGTTTGGACCTAGTTTCCATAGGAAAAGCGTTTTTTCTTTTGCCAATATCTTTGGCGCCGTTTGACGAATCTTTGCGAAATTTTCAAAACTAATGGTTCGCTCAAGTCACCTCCTGTCTTGAAAGTTTTGGGGTAATTCATCAAGCGGGGGCCGAGAAAAAAGGGGGTCCCAAAACGGGTTTTCTCCATGTTAATTTCCATAGGAAACTTTAGACAACGCTACAACTGCTGAACGGAATTACACCAAAGTTGGCAAAAAGGTAGGTCTTAGGTCAGAAAGCGACCTTTTTTTAAATGGTGTAAGAAGGAGAAAGATGGTTTTGAAAAGGGACACCTGGCTGAACCTAATGGAGGCTTCAGAAATGCGTGATTCGGCGGCTTTCTGGAAAATGGTTAATTCACCTTTTCTTACAGACGACACTAAAGCAACAATAGAAATTGCCATCACAGAACCAGAATGGATAACACATTACACTAAGTTGTATGAAAATGTAGCAGATTCCCTGTAATAATTCAAGATTTGACCCTTACTGTACCCCCGACGATCACGACCGAATCGTATCTTGTTTTTAAATTATGTGAAGTTACTAAGTCCATAGAGATGAGTGCTGGAGGAAAAGCAGCAGGACCAGACGGGATCCCTGTGGATCTTTTTAAAGCTAATTTAGATTTATGGGGACCCATGCTGACACAAGTATTTAATGCCTGCATGAGAGAAGGGACATTTTTAATTACATGGGCCGAATCGGTAATAGTGCCCATTTTTAAAAAGGCAATAGGGTTGACCCAGCTTGCTACCGTCCCATCTCACTCCTGGATTCTACAATAAAGATTATAGGTCGAGTTTTATTGGATAGATTGCAGGTGTGGGCAGATGAGCATAAAATTTTAAGCGATCTCCAATATGGTTTTAGGAAGGGTATGGGTACCATTGAGCAAGGGTTACATTTACACATCATTTTGGAAAAATATACGAGAGCTAAGGGGGGGAGAATTTTTATGGTTTTCGTTGATTTAACTGCGGCTTTTGATTGTGTTGTGCATAATAAGTTATGGGAAATTTTAGAGAATCTAGGAATAGATATTTTAATTATAAATTTTTGAGGCAGCTATATTTAGGGGCTAGCGCAAAGGTCCGGTATGGAAGGTGTGGTGAATGCACTAAACCTTTCCGTGTACAAAGAGGAGTGAGACAGGGATGTGTCCTTGCCCCTTTCCTCTTTACATTGTACATTAACAGGTTAGAGGTGGTATTGGTTGAGAACTGTAATGATTTACCTCTCGTAGGGGGGCGACCCATCCCCGCACTTTTATATGCGGACGATGCGGTTTTAATGGCCCGAACCCCGCTTGTGCTTCAAAAGGTTGTCAATATTTTTACAGATTTTATGTCTAATTTGGGGCTGAACGTTAATTGCTCGAAAACCTTTTTTATGGGCTGTGGTAAGGGTACTAAAAACAGGGCTGGCCCCATTTTTATTTACACAAAACCTATTATTAGTGTTAAAGATTTTTCATATTTGGGGATTCTTTTTAGCGATTCTGGATCTTGGACCCAGGCTATCTGCACAAGACGGCTTTTGTTCACCAAATCAATAAAGGCATTGATCAATTTCAGCCAAAAGCTGGGTAAACGCCCACCATGTGAACTTCTGCAAATTTATAGGGCTAAATGTACATCTGTTGCCATTTACGGTGCAGGCATATGGGGATATTCTGATGTGAGTGCTCTACAGATTATAGAGAACCATTTTCTTAAGTTTATTTTGGCTGTTCCGGATAGTACGGCAAATTATATATGCCATGTTGAGTTAGGCATACCGTACTTAGAGGATTTGATCAGGTTACAGCCAGTTTTATTATGGTTCAAAATCTGGACGGTTGATGAAATTACATTTAATCGCTCTATTTTAAATGATGCTTTGAGATTAGATGGGGTTAGCTGCTTTAGATGGATTCAATACGTTAAAACGTTCTTAAGTAGTATTGGTCACTCAGAATATTTTAATGATCCTTTATCAATGTGCGGTGAGTCAAGGAATGATTTTAAAACTAAATGTTTACATTTTTTGCACGAGAAGAGGGCTTTAAATGAGTCTAAAAATCTACTGTATCAGCACATCAACTTACACTTTCTAGTGTGGGAATGCAACCATATTTGAATCTAACTATGAGTGACTATGAGCGTTTTTATTAACTCGATTTAAACTAAACATTTTACATCGTTTAGTTACTTACCCTGACATGAATGACTGGTCTAAAGAATTGATTAAATGCCCTTGTGATGAGATTTCCGCACAATCTACAATACATATTATGTTCTTCTGTAAATATTACAGTAAGCCCAGGAAAAGATGGATTATTCCCGTTTTACAGAAGTTTGGTATAAAACAATGTCGTCCTGCGTTATTAGCTTTGCAACTTTTAGATGTTGTGTTTGTTATTGCTGCAGTGTCCGCTTTAATAAAAAATGTACTTAAGTGTCGTAAATCTATAGTTTTATAAAATTTTATAATTTAGAATATATTAATATAGTTTTTATCAGATGTAATATTGTGTTTTTATGGTTGCTTGTGACTGGTAACCGAATAAAGAATATATTTGAAATGGTGTAAATCCGTTCAGTAGTTCCTGAGAAATAAAAAAAATATATATTGATATCTGGTGGCCGAGGAGGATTCGCGAACCCTCCCGAACACAAGCTTCATTTTGATTGGCTGTCAACACTCCAAACCAAGAAGTGTTGGCAGCAAAACAGTCAAAAAATGATAAAAGACAAGAAAAGGGGCAGGTTAGAAACACCCCGACCCCTAGGCCTTCTCAGGGGGTCCCACAGGGACCCCCAGTCCCAAAAAGCATTTTTTTAAAAAGAAAATCGGCAGAATTCGCGCTAAGTCCGCAAATCCCGCCAACATTTTTTTAAAACCATAGTGCGGTCTAATGAGCACCCAGTGGCAATCAAAATATATATGTAGCGGGGGCCTGCCACCTCCCTGGGGCTTTTATTGAAAAATTGCGTGGGGGGCTCCTGCACCCCCATGCTGCCCCGGGGACTGCCACCTCCCCGGGGCTTTAATGTATTTGAGGTGGGGGGCCTCACAGGCCCCCCCAAGCCCCGAGGACTGCCACCTCCCCGGGGCTTAAATTTAAATAAATAGGTGTGGGGGGGGCTCCTACCCCCCCTCCACACTGCCCCGGGGACCACCACTTCCCTGGGGCACTAATTAAGATAATGTGGGGGTCCATTGCAGACCCACGGCCCCGGGGGCCACCACCTCCCCGGGGATTTAAACTTGTAGGGAGGGGGGCTGCGCAGCCCCCCTCCTGGAGCCCTAGATGGCCCTGGGGACCGCCACCCCCCAGGGCCGGCTCCAGCAATGTCCCGGGCTTCCCACCCCCGGGAGATTGCAGTTTGCAATGACAGGGCAGGAGCACGGCTCCCGACCTGTCATTGCAAACTTCTGCTTTGCTTGGTGGAAGCGAGAGCAGGAAACCTGCTCTTGCTTCCACGAAGCAAAGCAGAGTTGCTTTTGGACAAGGGCAGCTGCATGTTTGCAGCTTCCCTTGTCCAAAAGCAATGCCGGCTCCCGCAGGAGGCGGGGAGCAGGCAGGGATCGTGGGGGCATTGGGGCTCCCCCCGCAGTCCCCAACGTAAGGCCAGGCCCCTGGGGATGGGGTCCCCAGGGCCAGAAGTAGCCAAGGGATGGGGGGCCACGCAGCTCCCCCATAAAGTTATTTTAATAAAATTTAAAAAGGAGGCAAAGCCCCGGGGGATGGGGTCCTCGGGGCCAAAAAAGCCCTCAGGAGGGGGGCCGCGCAGGCCCCCTCTTGTAAATGTATTATTATTATTTTTTTTTAAATAAGTGGCCATGCCCCGGGGAATGGGGTCCCCGGGCTATAATTGGCCTCAGGAGGGGGGCCGCGCGACCCCCCTCCTTAAAAATAAGTTACAAAAATAACTAAATATGTGGCCATGCCCCGGCGGATGGGGTCCCCGGGGCAAAATCAGCTATTGGAGGGGGCCGCACGGCCCTTCCCGTTTAAAAAACAAATGCTCAGGCCCTGGGGGATGGGGACCCCAGGGCCCAAAAATAATTAGGGGAACCTCCTGGCGCCTTCTGGGTTGGAGGATTAAGTCCCTTAGAATCTTAAGGGTCCTTAGGGGCCAACTAGCCCACCAGGTACCTCCAGTAAGCCCTACACAGCTGGATTGCTGAGAGTGGTCTGAGGCCACGCCCCCTTTTTACACCACTCTGCAAATGCGCCTCTTGGCACACTGCTGGTGGGGCGATGAGGTCCTCTTATGTCCTGAAGACTTCAGGACTGAAGTGGACTTCATCCCCCGAGCAGCAGTGCGCCAGTTGGCGCGTTTGCAGAGTGGTGTAAAAAGGGGGCGTGGGCTCGGACCACTCTCAGCAATCCAGCTGTGTGGGGCTTACTGGAGGTAACAGGAGGGCTAGTTGGCCCCCAGGGACCCTCAGGAGGCAAGGGGTCTTCATCCCCCAACCAAGAGCACACCAGGAGGCGTGTTTGCAGAGTGGTGCAGAAAGGGAGCATGGCCTGTGTCCATCTCTCAGCAATCCCACTATATGGGGCTTACTGGAGGTATCAGGTAGGCTAATTGGCCCCTAAGGACCCCCAGCAGCGAAGGGGACTTCACTCCCCATCCAAGAGTGCGCCGGGGAGCGCGTTGCAGACTGGTGGGCAAAGGGGACATGGCCTGCTTTGAGAACTTACCAATGCTGCTGTGTGGGACTTACTGGAGGTAATAGGAGGGGTAGTTTCCCCCAAGGTTGCCCTCAGGGGCCAACTACCCCTCCTGTTACCTCCAGCAAGTCCCACACAGTGGTATTGGTAAGACGTCTTCGGAGGCCATGCCCCACTTTCTCCACCGCTCTGCAAACGCACCTCCTGGCACACTATGGGTTGGGGGATGAAGTCCACTTTGCTCCTGTGGGACTTTGGGGGCCAAGAAGCCCTCCTGGTTCCTCCTGTAAGTCCTACGCAGCAGAATTCCCAAGCGCTGGTCGGAGGCCCAGCCCCCTTTCACCACCTCTCTGCAAACGCGACTACTAGTTAAAGAAGCATTTGCAATGTAATAGGTTTCACATTTGCGAGAGTTAGAGCTATAGGCATTGTAAATGTAAAAGTGTTTTACTAATGTTTCTTTGAATGGAGTGGATGTAGGTTGTGTGTAGTGGAATTATGTGGTATGATGTGCAGTGAAATTATGTTGATAGACTTTGACTTTGATGTGGATAGAAGGTATGTGGTATTTAGTGCATAGGAATTATGTAGAGTGGGATTATGTGTTATGGAGAGTAATTATGTGGTATGGTAGTCTGTGTTGTGGAGTGGTAACCTCAGGTTTAGTCTTCCTCGTTTCCATAGAAGCTGAACTATAAACTCAATGAGATAAAAAAAGAAGGAACCACTGAGGAGCACTTGTGGACCTAGTCAGAGGTATGTGCAGGGCCACTGGAATTATGCAACTGTTTGGCTGCACCGACTTTCCGCATTTGCCACATAATCCATCATCTGCTGCATAATCTGCAGATTTGAACAAAAAAAACCTTGTTTCTAGCTCAAACTGCTCAAACGCTACCAAAAATGCAACAACAAGTGTTACAGCATGGTGGAAGGCCCTGTGCAAAGCTAGAATGGTCACCTGTTACTTATTGCTAAATGTGGGTATTACATTGGTACTAATAGTGTGCAAATCACTCTTGCTTCTTTCTGCGCCTCTCTTGCCTCTTTCTGCATTTCTGTGGCTTCTTTGTGCACCCTTCTTTTTTACTGCACTCCTTTGCCTCTTTCTGCTCATCTTTTCCACTGTCTGCACCTCTGTTGCCTCTTTCTGCACCTCTGTTGCCTCTTTCTGCACCTCACTTGCTTCTTCCTGTACCCCTCTTGCCTCTTTCTGCACCCTTCTTCCCTCTTTCTGCACCTCTCTTGCCTCTTTCTGCACCCCTGTTCCCTCTTTCTGCACCTCTCCTGCTTGTTTCTGCACCTCTCTTGCCTCTTTCTACACTTCTCTTGCCTCTTTCTGCACATCTGTTGCTTCTTTCTGCACTTCTCTTGCCTCTTTCTGCACCCCTTTTGCCTCTTTTATGCACCTCTGTTGCTTCTTTCTGCACTTCTTTTTTTTTTTTATATATTTATTAGTGCATGATTACAAATTATAATTTTCAGTTTCGAACAAAGTCAAATTGTAAAGAAAAAAAAACTAATATAGTTACAGATTCATCATTCATGACATTATGTGCCTTTAGGGCCAATTTCCTTGTAGCAAAAAGAAAAACGAAGGAAAACGGTTAAGTTATATCTGTAACTTTTCTGTAGTATTACCTCATGCACATTTTTATAGCATTTTTGAGTTTTAGTGGTTTCATGATATAGATCTTGATAATAGGTTAGAAACTCTTTGCGAATGCCTTCTGGATCTGTAACTATGGCCTGAGTGGCATCTTTCACTGCGGTGATAATATTCCTTGTGGCTTTTTGTCTGGCCCTGATCGCAAGATGATGTCCAACTTGTTCACTACACTCATACGCTTCCTTTCTCCAGGTCTCCAATCTGTCTGCTGCCCTTTTAGCTATTACTTCCATAACCGCTGATTTAGCTGACATTATTTTAGCCAGTGCTTCTGTCAGGTCATCGCCATCCCTGTGTACAGAGATTAAGTTTTCTTCTGCAGCTGCCAGTTGCGTTTGCAAAGTGTCCAATAGTTGACGTTTTTTCCTATTAAAAGCTATCGAAAAACTCATTGTCTCTCCCCTTATTGCTGCTTTAAATGTGTCCCAGGCCACTTCAATCCCGGTACTGCCAAGATTTTCCTTAATAAATTGGGGGATCCAGTGCCTCATATGCTTACAGTACTCATCGTTTGAAAGTAAAGAGCGGTCAAAATTCCAACTGATCATTTCTCGGTTAACCATTATTTCCCCTCTAATTTCCAGAACTAAGGGATTATGATCCGACACAATGCGTGGAGTCTTTTCTATTGTGCACTTATGAAAAATAGAGTGAGATGTAAAGATATAATCTAATCTCACCGGTTTATTGTGCGGAAAAGAATAGAAAGTATGACCGGGATCTGTAGGATGGTATGATTGCCAAATATCCATTAGTGCCTGTTCCTGACTTAAAGTCCTCAAGGCCTTAAAGACCTTGGGTTTCCTACCGCTGTAATTCCAGTTTGTATCTGAAGATATACTTTGATTGGCCAGCAAATTTATATTAAAATCCCCGCAGATGATAATGGGTAGGGGCCACTCAGCCAATTCATTATTAAAATAGTCAAAAATTGCGGGGTCGTCAGCTATACTGCCATAAACCGTACCTATCGTGATTATATCACCGTTCTCCCTACGGCATTCGGTGATAACCCACCTCCCGTTCTGATCAACAGATATACGTGAGAATTGAAGTGAACCTTTGGCAGATAATATTGCCCCCGTGTCCTGGCACTCTGTGTAGTAGCCCCTATTACTGTAAATCCAAGTGTGCCTAAAAGATGAATCTGTGTCCTGTCAATATGTGTTTCCTGTAGGCATAGGATATCAGCTCTAAGTAATCTAAGCACTACAGCAGTATTTCGGCGTTTCTTTGGGTCGTTTAAGTCGCATACATTAATTGTTACTATGCGTAACTTGCTCATTTCATTACATAATGTTTTACCCGTTCACCAATACCGGGACAGGGTATGAGAAATGATATCAAACCAAAGCTCTTGATGTCAACCCCTTCCCACACCCTCTCCCCCACCCTTCCCACCCCCCAAACCCCCCCCACCCACCACCAACCATTAAGGCAACCTGGTTCCAACGGAACCAGGGTAAAGTCATCTGAGCAGTCAGAATCCCGTGTCTCCCCCCCGGTCTTGCCCCTCCCCTAACCAACCCTAACTGCTCTTTATCAATTCACTTTGTTAGGTCCCTACATCGCAACTTTACATCATTATCTAGCCATTGTCTTGAGCACATAGTTATTAGTCCTTGATTCTATCTCTTCTTGTCTCTGTAATCTCTTACAAATAGGCTTGAGCCTGAATTTCGGAAGTAAAGCTACGGGTGACCCCATTAAGAACAATTTTTAGACGTGCTGGGTTCTGTAAATATACCGTAGCGCCAATTTGTTGAAAGGGTGCGAGTAATTGCTTCAGCCTCCATCTACGCTCAACTGTGGCGTGTGCAAAATCAGGCCTGGTAAAAAAAGTTACGTCATTGAATTGTTTCTTGCTTGTGGGTCTTGCTAGATCAAAAAGGGCCTGGCGTAAGAGAAAGTTGCCAAAGTAAACTAGTATTGCACGGGGGTATTGATTTTGAGTTGAGGGACGTTTTGAGAGTGTTAGAGGAAATCGATGTGCGCGCTGTATCTCCTTATCCCAGTCCCACGATTGCAATTCAGGAAATGCACCTTTGAAGAGCAAAATTATATAGGTTCTGGGGTCACTTCCTTCCAAGCCTTCCGGGACCCCAAGAATGCGAAGATTGTTGCGACGCAATCTGTTTTCCTGCTCCTCAATCTTCATCATTAGGTCTTTAACTATGCCCTTATGGGCATCCCCCTGTGTTCTTAGTGAAGAGACATCTTTCTCTAAGTTCTCGGTGCGCACTTCAACCGACGACATTCTATCTGCGATATCGGTGCACGTGCGGCCCACTTTCCTAATCGCGCCTTGCAGTTTCTGTGTGGCTTGTCGATTTTTCCGATTATCAATCTTCACCTCTTCATGGAACCCCTTGATTGAATGTAATACTTCTGCAAGGGTAGGTTCTTCTTTGTTTTTTGAATTCCCACTCCCCAGATCGGCCATTGCTGAGATGTTGCCACCTGAACGAACAGTACAGTCTGATGGAGTCACAAACTGAGAGGATGAGTAGTCCCATCTAAGCTCGAAATTGCGCCCTTGGTCTGTAGTCTCCCCATTTATATGTCCACTTAGTCTTTTTTTCTTCTTTTCCAGCTTCTTTCTTTGTGCTGCAGTTTGAAATGAGGTCTCAGAGTCAGTACTGCTTCCCCAATCGTGCTTTCTTCCATTATCATTCCCTTCACTGGACGTAGATATGCCTGTCTCATAGAGTTCTGACTCATCTGTGACTGGATAAGGTTTGTCATGATCCTCTCGAATTTCCAGGGTATCAAAGCTTCCAAAGTTTTCAGGCTGATTATTCGCTGTGCCGGATACCGCCTTTGAGGTTCTCAGGTCCGGGTCTGAGAGAGCGGCTAAGACTGTATTCTTCGCTTGCATGATCCCAGTATTCGCTCCTGGCCCAGAGGCTGCATTTGTATTTCCATGGAGAATGGGAAAGTCTGATGCCGTTATTGCTGTTACCAATAATGGAGAGGCAGGAGAGTCTTGAGGGGCACCCCCGACTGCAAGGGGTAGCTCTGGAGTGGTTGATACATGTTGAGCATCCAGCATATCCCCATCTGCAGACTCGTTCTGAGATCTTCCCGGTTCTAATGGGCTGAACATATTAGAAATTAAGGGTTGATGATTATGCGATTGAGCAGTGTTCAAAGATTTAACGTTTTTTGCCTGTAGCTTTTTACTCTATTTAGCTACACGATCTGCCTTATCTCCTGGGATCCCTTCTGGGATCGCTTGCTCGATTGCTCCTTATTTTTCTGTCCCCGTGTTTCAGGGCGTCTCTGTGAACTCTCTGGTCGATTCATCAGCATTGTTTTACTAATTGCGGGGGCTATTGAATGATGGATTTTAGCTTTGATGCTTCCCCCCCCCCTCGCGCCGACATCCTTACTTGTTTTCTCTTTGTTACATAGAAGTTCTGGTAACAAAGTATCCTCCACTGAAACCGGAGACCGTATCTCCCTGCTTTCCCAAAGTGCTGCAAAGCCATCAGGCACTCGAAGAAAGCCGATAGCTTCTCGATTAGGCGACACGTCCTGTGAGCAGCCGCAGGGCAGCGTGGTGCGAGGATGCTGGAGCCGGAGCTGGAGCGGCACGGCTCCCTGTTCGCAATGCAGTCAGATGCTCTGCTCCTTGGCGCCCATTCCGATCCCAGTGCGGCGAGGTGGACGATATGAAAGTAGCAGTCATGCAGATCTTCCAAGCCACACGATAAGCTGCGTGGCATACAGGTACATTTTGGCTATTTTCCCCGCAGTACTTCAGGTACGGGAGCCGCGGTTAGGTGGGATTTTCTAGCGTTTTTCTGGGGCCAGACTGGCGGAGCTTGCCGGGTCACTGTTACTCAGGCGCCATCTTGCCTTCTCTTCTTTCTACACTTCTCTTGCCTCTTTCTGCACCCCTCTTCCCTCTTTTTGCACCTCTCTTGCCTCAGTCTGCCCACCTGTTCCCTCTTTCTGCACCCATTTTGCCTGTTTCTGTAACTCTCTTGCCTCTTTCTGCAGTTCTCTTGCCTCATTCTGCACCTCACTTGCCTCTTTCAACACTTCTCTTGCCTGTTTCTGCACCTCCCTTGCCTGTTTCTGCACCTCTCTTGCCTCTTTATGCACCTCTGTTGCTTCTTTCTGCAGTTCTCTTCCTTCTTTCTGCACCCCTCCTGCCTTTTTCTGTATCCCTCTGACTCTTTGTGCACCTGTCCTACCCCTTTCTGCACCCCTCTTGCCTCTTTTTGTACCTCTGTTGGTTCTTTCTGCATCTCTTTTGCTTCATTCTGCACTTCACTTGCCTCTTTCTGTACCCCTCTTGCCTCTTTCTGCACCTCTGTTGGTTCTTTCTGCACTGCTCTTGCTTCTTTATGCACCTCTGTTCTAAATTTCTGCATCCCTCTTGCCTCTTTCTGCACCTCTCTTACCTCTTTCTGCACCTCTCTTGCCTCAGTCTGCCCAACTGTTCCCTCTTTCTGCACCGCTTTTGCCTGTTTCTGCAACTCTCTTGCCTCTTTCTGCAGTTCTCTTACCTTCTTCTGTACCTCACTTGCCTCTTCCTGCACCTCTGTTGGTTCTTTTGCAGTGCTCTTGCTTCTTTCTGCATCTCTCTTGCACATTTATGTACCCCTCTTGCCTCTTTCTGCACCCCTCTTACCTCTTTCTACACCTCTCTTGCCTTTGCCTGCACCCCTGTTCCCCCTTTCTGTACCTCTTTTGCCTGTTTCTGCAACTCTCTTGCCTCATTCTGCAGTTCTATTGCCTCCTTCTGCATATCTGTTGCTTCTTTCTGCACTTTTCTTGCCTCTTTCTGCACCCCTGTTGCCTCATTCTGCACTTACCATGCTTCTTTCTGCACCTGTCTTGCTTCTTTCTGCACCCCTGTTGTCTCTTTCTGCACTTCTCTTGCTTGTTTCTACACCTCTGTGGCTTCTTTCAGAAATTCTCTTTCCTCTTTCTGCATTTTTCTTGCCTGTTTCTGCACCTCTCTTGCCTCTTTCTGCACTCGTCTTCCCTCTTTCTGCACCTCTCTTGCTTCTTTCTGCACCTCACTTGCCTCTTTCTGCACTTCTCTTGCTTGTTTCTACACCTCTGTGGCTTCTTTCAGAAATTCTCTTTCCTCTTTCTGCATTTTTCTTGCCTGTTTCTGCACCTCTCTTGCCTCTTTCTGCACCTTTCTTGCCTCTTTCAACACTTCTCTTGCCTGTTTCTGCACCTCCCTTGCCTGTTTCTGCACCTCTCTTGCCTCTTTATGCACCTCTTGTTGCTTCTTTCTGCAGTTCTCTTCCTTCTTTCTGCACCCCTCCTGCCTTTTTCTGTATCCCTCTGACTCTTTGTGCACCTGTCCTACCCCTTTCTGCACCCCTCTTGCCTCTTTTTGTACCTCTGTTGGTTCTTTCTGCATCTCTTTTGCTTCATTCTGCACTTCACTTGCCTCTTTCTGTACCCCTCTTGCCTCTTTCTGCACCTCTGTTGGTTCTTTCTGCACTGCTCTTGCTTCTTTCTGCACCTCTGTTCTAAATTTCTGCATCCCTCTTGCCTCTTTCTGCACCTCTCTTCCCTCTTTCTGCACCTCTCTTGCCTCAGTCTGCCCAACTGTTCCCTCTTTCTGCACCGCTTTTGCCTGTTTCTGCAACTCTCTTGCCTCTTTCTGCAGTTCTCTTACCTTCTTCTGTACCTCACTTGCCTCTTCCTGCACCTCTGTTGGTTCTTTTGCAGTGCTCTTGCTTCTTTCTGCATCTCTCTTGCACATTTATGCACCCCTCTTGACTCTTTCTGCACCCCTCTTACCTCTTTCTACACCTCTTTTGCCTTTGCCTGCACCCCTGTTCCCCCTTTCTGTACCTCTTTTGCCTGTTTCTGCAACTCTCTTGCCTCATTCTGCAGTTCTATTGCCTCCCTCTGCATATCTGTTGCTTCTTTCTGCACTTCTCTTGCCTCTTTCTGCACCCCTGTTGCCTCATTCTGCACTTACCATGCTTCTTTCTGCACCTGTCTTGCTTCTTTCTGCACCCCTGTTGTCTCTTTCTGCACTCGTCTTCCCTCTTTCTGCACCTCTCTTGCTTCTTTCTGCACCTCACTTGCCTCTTTCTGCACTTCTCTTGCTTGTTTCTACACCTCTGTGGCTTCTTTCAGAAATTCTCTTGCCTCTTTGTGCAACTCTCTTGCCTCTTTATACACCTCTCTTCCCTCTTTCTCCACCACTCTTGCCTCTTTCTGTACCTCTGTTGCTTCTTTCTGCACTTCTCTTGCCTCTTTCTGCACCCTCCGTGCCTCTTTCAGCACCTCTGTTGCTTCTTTCTGCTTCTCTTCCTTCTTCCTGCACCCCTCCTGCCTCTTTCTGTATGCCTCTTGCCTCTTTGAGCTCCTCTCCTACCCCTTTTTGCACTCCTCTTGCCTTTTTTTGCACCTCTGTTGGTTCTTTCTGCACTATTCTTGGTTCTTTCTGCACCTCTTTTGAAAATTTCTGCATCCCTCTTCTCTCTTTGTCCACCTCTCTTGCTTCTTTCTGCACTTCTCTTGCTTCTTTATGCACTGCTCGTGCTTCTTTCTGCACCTCTCTTGCAAATGTCTGTATCCCTCTTGCCTCTTTCTGCACCCCTGTTCCCTCTTTCTGCACCTTTCGTGCCTGTTTCTACACATCTCTTGCCTCTTTCTGCACCTCTGTTGCTTCTTTCTGCACTTCTCTTGCCTCTTTCTGCACCCCTCTTGCCTCTTTCAGCACCTCTGTTGCTTCTTTCTGCACTTTTCTTGCTTCTTTCTGCACCCCTCTTGCCTCTTTGTGCAACTCTCCTGCCTTATTCTACACCTCTCTTGCCTTTTTCTGCAGTTCTCTTGCCTCTTTGTGTGCTTCTTTTGCTTCATTCTGCACTTCACTTGCCTCTTTCTGTACCCCTCTTGCCTCTTTCTGCACATCTGTTGGTTCTTTCTGCACTGCTCTTGCTTCTTTCTGCACCTCTGTTCCAAATTTATGCATCCCTCTTGTCTCTTTCTGCACCCCTCTTGCCTCAGTCTGCCCACCTGTTCCCTCTTTCTGGACCCCTTTTGCCTGTTTCTGCAACTCTCTTGCTTCTTTCTGCAGTTCTCTTGTCTCCTTCTGCACCTCTGTTGCTTCTTTCTGTACATCTCTTGCCTCTTTCTGCATCCCTCTTGCCTCTTTCTGCACCCCTCTTGCCTCCTTCTGCACCCCTGTTGGTTCTTTCTGCACTGCTCTTGCTTCTTCTGTACCTCTTTTGTCTGTTTCTGCACTTCTCTTGCTTCCTTCTACACCTCTGTTGCTTCTGTCTACACCTCACTTGCTGCTTTCTGCACCCCTTTTGCCTGTTTCTGCACCCCTCTTCCCTGTTTGTGCAACTCTCTTGCCTCTTTCTACACCTCTCGTCCCTCTTTCTGCACCACTCTTGCCTCTTTCTGTACCTCTGTTGCTTCTTTATGCACTTCTCTTGCCTCTTTCTGCACCTCTGTTGCTTCTTTCTGCAGTTCTCTTTCTTCTTTCTGCACCCCTCCTGCCTCTTTCTGTATCCTTCTTGATCCTTTGTGTACCTCTCCTACCCCTTTCTGCACCCCTCTTGCCTCCTTTTGCACCTCTGTTGGTTCTTTTTGCACCTCTTTTGCTTCATTCTGCACTTCACTTGCCTCTTTCTGTACCCCTCTTGCCTCTTTCTGTACCCCTCTTGCCTCTTTCTGCACCTCTGTTGGTTCTTTCTGCACTGCTCTTGCTTCTTGCTGCACCTCTGTTCCAAATTTCTGCATCCCTCTTGCCTCTTTCTGCACCCCTCTTCCCTCTTTCTGCACCTCTTTTGCCTCAGTCTGCCCACCTGTTTCCTCTTTCTGCACCCAGTTTGCCTGGTTCTGCAACTCTCTTGCCTCTTTCTGCAGTTCTCTTGTCTCCTTCTGCACCTCTGTTGCTTCTTTCTGTACCTCTCTTACAAATTTCTGCACCCCTCTTGCCTCTTTCTGCTCTCCTCTTGCCTCCTTCTACACCTCTGTTGCTTGTGTCTGCACTTCTCTTGCGTCTTGCTGCACCCTTCTTGCCTCTTTCTGGACTTCTGTTGCTTCTTTCTGCACTTCTGTTGCTTCTTTCTACACTCCTCTTGCTTCTTTCTGCACCTCTCTTGCTTCTTTCTGCGCCCCTCTTGCCTCTTTCTGCACCCCTCTTCCCTCTTTCTGCACCTTGCTTGCCTCTTTCTGCACCTCTGTTGCTTCTTTCTGCACTTCTCCTGCCTCTTTCTACACCCCTCTTGCCTCTTTCTGCACCTCTGTTGCTTCTTTCTGCACTTCTCTTGCTTCTTTCTGCACTCCTCTTGCCTCTTTCTGTACCCTTCTTGCCTCCTTCTGCACCTCTGTTGGTTCTTTCTGCACTGCTCTTGTTTCTTTCTGCATCTCTCTTGCAAATTTCTGCACCCCTCTTGCCTCTTTCGGCACCCCTCTTCCTCTTTCTGTACCTCTCTTGCCTCTATCTGCACCCCTGTTCCCTATTTCTGTACCTCTTTTGCCTGTTTCTGCAACTCTCTTGCTTCTTTCTGAACTTCTCTCGCCTCTTTCTGTCCTCAAATGGGAAGTGCAAGCTGTCAAGTTTAAAGGTCTGCGTGCTCTCATGACTGATGTATATGTCTACTTGTATATGTATTCTTACATGTGTTATGCATCTGAAGATGGTAGCTTACAAAGTGGGTAACTTCTCCTATAGGTGGTCAAATTTTCTCAGTTCTGCTCTGTCATTCGGTTGCACAGGCAGACATGTCTTATTTATAGAGCCCCTCAAATATACTATTGAATACCCATGTGCCCTGTATTGTGAGCAGAAAGAAATGCATACACCTTTTTTTACACAAATTTACAGAGTATGCTGTTTGAAACACAGGTATTCAAATATTTCTGTTTATTTATATGTAACATGTCACTCGGTAAAAGCAGAGACACGCATGCATACCTTCACAAACTTGGTCAGACTTACAACAGTGATTTGCTTAGGCTTGCTATTTTATATTTGGTAGGCCTAACATTCTGAGCAGTCGATTAATAGTGAACCCTCAAGATAAAAGTGAGGTTTAAAACTAACCCTGGGCATAGTTCGCGTAGTAGCGCTATGCGTAGCTACGCAAAGTGCACTTCGCACTACGCACGCTACGCGTAGCTACGTGAACTGCGTAGTGCGGTAGGGAAATGCTGTTCGCACTGATTGCACAGTGCCGGATCGTTGTCCGCACTGTGCAATCATTGCAAACGGCATCTTGCACAGTGCAAGCAGTCGTTTTCTACCGCTCGAGTAGATTTGTACTCGAGCGGCAGCTTTCTCAACGTGGACTGGTAGTTTCTCATCGCGAGCAGTTGCGAGCATACGCGACCACTCACAATGAAAAACCTGACCTCCCCGCGTCGAGAATCTCGCCAGGAGGATTATTTTCCACGCGCGCGATCGGCAACTTGATGTTGCTGATCGCGAATGCGGAAAAAGTCTCGCCGGGATGTTGATTTTGCTTGCTCGTGGTCGCCAACTTGACGTTGAGGACCGCGAGCAAGCAAAAAATGCCCGCTACGCTACGTGTTTTTGCACTGTGCTACGTGCAATTCGCGTAGTAGCGCAAACTCCGCAAACTCCTCGAGCGTAGCGTAGTTTTCCGCCCAGACCTATTTAAAACATCTTCGGAGAAGGATAATTGATTAGGGTACTTTGTATGAGTCTGTTGTAAGGTACAGTCAAAGTAGGCATCTATTGGTTCTTTCTGCACATCTCTTGCTTCTTTCTGCACCTTTCTTCCTTTTTCTGGATTTCTGTTGCTTCTTTCTGCATTTCTCTTGCTTCTTTCTGCACCTTTCTTCCTCTTTCTGCACCTCTCTTGCGTCTTTCTGCACTTCTCTTGCTTCTTTCTGCGCCTTTCTTCCTCTTTCTGCACATGTCCTACCTATGTAGGCATAGTTAGAAATTAGCATTTAAAAAACCTTTGAAATTCACTGAAAAAAACAGAGGTTTCAGGGACGTTGTAGTTAGGGATTAGCATTTAAAAAACCTTAGAAATTCACTGAAAAACCATAGGTTTCAGGGACATTATAGTTAGGGATTAGCATTTAAAAACCTTAGAGATTCACCGAAGAAAACCACAGGTTTCAGGGACGTTATAGTTAGTTGGACATTTCACTCGTATAAAACCAGAGAAATTCGGCCGTTATAGTTAGTAGAGCTAACTATAACTCGCGCCCCCTGTACTACTGATGACGTCACATATTACATCACTCATGACATGGTCAGTGACATCACTGATGACATCACTGATGACATCTCAAATGACATCACTGATGACATCACTGATGACATCATCCACTTGATCATCTGATGCACCTCCTCACACCCTAATAAAACCTTTGATACACCCACTCTAAAATACAGACTACCAATATCGAAACCATAGACAGACCAATAGCAGTTAGTACATACCCACTCAGTGATTCATACGTCTACACACACATCCACTCACTAACCCATACAGTCACTCATACATGCAGTCATTCATCAATACAGCCACTGATATATCCACTCATACACCCATATAGACACTCTCACACTGCCACTCACCCAAATAGTTACTCAAACACCTAGTCAGTCACCCAAAGAATTAATTACACTGCCATTTACTCACCTATACAGTTATACACACACACCACCTCACTTATTCATACAGATACTAACACATAATTGCTCTCTTATAGAATCACTGATACAAATACACTCATCCATTCAGCCACTCTCACAATTACTGACTCTCACATATAGTTATTTATATACACCATCACTCACATATACTGCCTTTTACATATGTAGTTACTTGCACATGTACCACTGAGACATCCATTCACTCACCAACACACCCATACACACACTCACCCTCCCATACAGCTGTTTCCACATGCACTCTTGAACCCATACACCCAGTGAATCAACCACTCACACATCTATGCACAGAGTCACACACCTCCCACCCACCCACACACACACTCAGGCAGCCATACAAATACTCAGGCAAGCAATCAATAACCCATATAGACACTCATGCAGCTACTCACCAACCCATGCAGCAGCTTACACAACAACAGACAGACTGATACAGACTTTCACACAGTTTGGTCACTAACCCATGCATTCAGTAAGACACATTTAATCACTCACTTATACAGTCAGTCAGTCACGTACCTACTAAATCCTCCATACAGACACTTATACACCCACTCATTCTTCAATACAGCTTGGCATATATATAAAACAAATTTAAACTTTACAGAAACACACAGTCACTGGATGATGTCATCAGAGATGTCATCAGTGATGTCATCAGTGATGTCACTGACCATGTCATGAATGATGTAATATGTGACGTCATCAGCAGTGCATTGCGGGGGCGCGAGTTATAGTTAGCTGAACTAACTATAACGCCGGAATTTCTATGGTTTTATACGAGTGAAATGTCCAACTAACTATAACGTTCCTGAAACCTAAGGTTTTTTTCAGTGAATTTCTATGGGTTTTTAAATGCTAATTTCTAACAATAACATACCTGAAACCTATGGTTTTTTCAGTGAATATATTTATATATACATATATATACATACATATATATACATATATATATATACATATATATACATATCCAACAAAAGTTAGCCCCGAAAGGAGGGAAACCACCGGCAGTGCAGTAATTCAATTTAATTCAAACAGCTTGCAAACAGGCTCCCAACAGCAAACGAAAACCTTCATGATGCCAAACACGTTTCAGGAAATTCTTACCTTCCTCAGTGGCTGTCAGGCAACTCGTGTCAAAGCCGCGTTTCTTGTGCATGATTTAAATCAAAGTCCTGCCCCAGTGGGCGTGGCCACTCTCGTAGCCTTCTGGGTCTCGTAGTGCCACAAGGTATTTTCAAGTGAGTCCACTTTGTACACTGAGCCAAATAAGAACAAAAAGTAACTTGCCCATGTGGGTTGGTGTTTGAAGCTGTTGGGCTGCCTGTCACGCTTTCCAGCTACCCGATGCGAACACAAAATATATATATATATACATACACATATATATATATATACACATATATATATATATATATATATATATATTATCTACTGGCGGTCGCCAGTAGATAGTTATAGTTAGGACCTATTTTCCATAGGAAATCCGCAACATTCTATTTGAAATAACTTTATGGTCCGCTCCGGTCCGCTCCTACCCTGAAAGTTTCGGGGGTGATTCGTCAAGCGGGGGCCGAGAAAAAAGGGGGGTCCCAAAACGTGTTTTCCCCATTCATTTTCCCATAGGAAACTTTAGCCACGGCTACAGCCCGAACTGCTGAACAGAATTACACCAAATTTGGCAACGAGGTAGTTCTTGGTTCAGAAAGAACCCTTTTTGTTAAATGGTGTAAATCCGTTCAGTAGTTGCTGAGAAAATCAAAAGTAAAATCACATATATATCTATGGCCGCGTAGGGTCCCCGTACCCTCCCGATCACGAGCTGCATGCTAATTGGCTGTCAACACTCCAAATCAGGAAGTGTTGGCAGCCATTTTGTCCCTCGGTAGAACCGAGGCTTAGAAACAAGTGCGCAAAACGCACAAAGGGGCAGGGTAGAAACACCCTGACCCCCTAGGTCTGCTCAGGGGGTCCCACAAGGACCCCCTGGGCAGAAAAAAGCATTTTTTTTTAAATCGGCGGGATGCGCTTAGGGTGTGCGGATCCCGCTGATAAAAAAAAAAAATCGCAAGTGCGCAAACGCACAAAGGGGGCAGGGTAGAAACACCCTGACCCCCTAGCTCTGCTCAGGGGGTCCCACAAGACCCCCTGGGCAGAAAAAAGCATTAAAAAAAAAAAATCGGTGGGATGCGCTTAGGGTGCGCGAATACCGCCGTAATAAAAAAATAAAATCGAAGCGCTGTTTCCCGTGCTTTGATGCTATTTTGCCCCCGGGTGGGCCAAGTCCCGGGGGCATGCGGGGGGTGGGTTTATAGTTAATGGGGGGCCTCTAAGGCCCCCCAAGCCCCAGGGACTGCCACCCCCTGGGGCTTTCTAATAAAAATGGTGCGGGAGGGCACTGTGCCCTCCCGCAGCCCCGGGACCGCCACCCCCCCGGGGCTTTTTTTACAAAATTTTAAATAACTGTGTGGGGGGGCTCCACTCTGATACAGATATTCACACAGATTAATCATTCACCCATGCATTCACTAAGACACGTTTAATCACTAACTTATACAGTCAGTCATGCACCCACTAAATCATCCATTCAGACACTCATACACCCACTCATTCTTCAATACACCTTGGCATATATATATATAACATTCTTGAACTTTTTAGAAACACTCAGTCACTGGATGATGTCATCAGTGATGTCATTTGGGATGTCATCAGTGATGTCACTTACCATGTCATGAGTGATGTAATATGTGACGTAATCAGCAGTGCATTGCAGGGGCGCAAGTTATAGTTAGCTCTACTAACTATAACGGCCAAATTTCTCTGGTTTTATATGAGTGAAATGTCCAACTAACTATAACGTCCCTGAAACTTGTGGTTTTATCAGTGAATCTCTAAGGTTTTTTAAATGCTAATCCCTAACTATAACGCCCCTGAAACCTCTGTTTTTTTCAGTGAATTTCTAAGGTTTTTTAAATGCTAATCCCTAACTGTAGTGTCTCTGAAACCTCTGTTTTTTTTTCCAGTGAATATATATATATATATATATATGTATGTATGTATGTATGTATGTATATATATATAAATATATATATATATATATATATATATATATATATATATATATATATATATATATATATATCCAACAACAACTTTGCCCATTTTCTTAACCACATGTCGGCACCCACTGGGGAGAACTGGGGAACTTCAAGATCCAAGATGCAATGGCACACGCCCACAGGGGCGGGACCTTGTCAGACATTTAAGTTCCCTGAATGCTGCGGTATTTAAGACTTTGCCAGTGACCAAGGACTCGTGTACGTCCGAAACGCGTATGGCAGATTATTGAGTTGAAATGAAGGAGCCATGTTATGCTGCAACCTGCAATAAAAAGAAGGAACTTACCTCTCAGTGTGTGGCGTGATCTTCTGGGCAAAGTTGTTGTTGGATATTTAGCGGGACGCCTTAACCGCGATCACGCCCCGCTGCTTGAAGGCGGCCCTGCGGTGCTGGAGTTCTGGTGCCGAGAGGATTGAGAGTTTCCGTATTGCAGGATGATGTATTGGCAGCACACATGGTGTTCCGAGTTTCACTACCCACTGGGGCAAGAGACTTTTTATTTTCTTAACCACATGTCGGCACCCACTGGGGAAAACTGGGGAACTTCAAGATCCAAGATGCAATGGCACACGCCCACAGGGGCGGGACCTTGTCAGACATTTAAGTTCCCTGAATGCTGCGGTATTTAAGACTTTGCCAGTGACCAAGGACTCGTGTACGTCCGAAACGCGTATGGCAGATTATTGAGTTGAAATGAAGGAGCCATGTTATGCTGCAACCTGCAATAAAAAGAAGGAACTTACCTCTCAGTGTGTGGCGTGATCTTCTGGGCAAAGTTGTTGTTGGATATTTAGCGGGACGCCTTAACCGCGATCACGCCCCGCTGCTTGAAGGCGGCCCTGCGGTGCTGGAGTTCTGGTGCCGAGAGGATTGAGAGTTTCCCGTATTGCAGGATGATGTATTGGCAGCACACATGGTGTTCCGAGTTTCACTACCCACTGGGGCAAGAGACTTTTTATTTTCTTAACCACATGTCGATCCCACTGGGGAAAACTGGGGAACTTCAAGATCCAAGATGCAATGGCACACGCCCACAGGGGCGGGACCTTGTCAGACATTTAAGTTCCCTGAATGCTGCGGTATTTAAGACTTTGCCAGTGACCAAGGACTCGTGTACGTCCGAAACGCGTATGGCAGATTATTGAGTTGAAATGAAGGAGCCATGTTATGCTGCAACCTGCAATAAAAAGAAGGAACTTACCTCTCAGTGTGTGGCGTGATCTTCTGGGCAAAGTTGTTGTTGGATATTTAGCGGGACGCCTTAACCGCGATCACGCCCCGCTGCTTGAAGGCGGCCCTGCGGTGCTGGAGTTCTGGTGCCGAGAGGATTGAGAGTTTCCCGTATTGCAGGATGATGTATTGGCAGCACACATGGTGTTCCGAGTTTCACTACCCACTGGGGCAAGAGACTTTTTATTTTCTTAACCACATGTCGGCACCCACTGGGGAAAACTGGGGAACTTCAAGATCCAAGATGCAATGGCACACGCCCACAGGGGCGGGACCTTGTCAGACATTTAAGTTCCCTGAATGCTGCGGTATTTAAGACTTTGCCAGTGACCAAGGACTCGTGTACGTCCGAAACGCGTATGGCAGATTATTGAGTTGAAATGAAGGAGCCATGTTATGCTGCAACCTGCAATAAAAGAAGGAACTTACCTCTCAGTGTGTGGCGTGATCTTCTGGGCAAAGTTGTTGTTGGATATTTAGCGGGACGCCTTAACCGCGATCACGCCCCGCTGCTTGAAGGCGGCCCTGCGGTGCTGGAGTTCTGGTGCCGAGAGGATTGAGAGTTTCCCGTATTGCAGGATGATGTATTGGCAGCACACATGGTGTTCCGAGTTTCACTACCCACTGGGGCAAGAGACTTTTTATTTTCTTAACCACATGTCGGCACCCACTGGGGAAAACTGGGGAACTTCAAGATCCAAGATGCAATGGCACACGCCCACAGGGGCGGGACCTTGTCAGACATTTAAGTTCCCTGAATGCTGCGGTATTTAAGACTTTGCCAGTGACCAAGGACTCGTGTACGTCCGAAACGCGTATGGCAGATTATTGAGTTGAAATGAAGGAGCCATGTTATGCTGCAACCTGCAATAAAAAGAAGGAACTTACCTCTCAGTGTGTGGCGTGATCTTCTGGGCAAAGTTGTTGTTGGATATTTAGCGGGACGCCTTAACCGCGATCACGCCCCGCTGCTTGAAGGCGGCCCTGCGGTGCTGGAGTTCTGGTGCCGAGAGGATTGAGAGTTTCCCGTATTGCAGGATGATGTATTGGCAGCACACATGGTGTTCCGAGTTTCACTACCCACTGGGGCAAGAGACTTTTTATTTTCTTAACCACATGTCGGCACCCACTGGGGAAAACTGGGGAACTTCAAGATCCAAGATGCAATGGCACACGCCCACAGGGGCGGGACCTTGTCAGACATTTAAGTTCCCTGAATGCTGCGGTATTTAAGACTTTGCCAGTGACCAAGGACTCGTGTACGTCCGAAACGCGTATGGCAGATTATTGAGTTGAAATGAAGGAGCCATGTTATGCTGCAACCTGCAATAAAAAGAAGGAACTTACCTCTCAGTGTGTGGCGTGATCTTCTGGGCAAAGTTGTTGTTGGATATTTAGCGGGACGCCTTAACCGCGATCACGCCCCGCTGCTTGAAGGCGGCCCTGCGGTGCTGGAGTTCTGGTGCCGAGAGGATTGAGAGTTTCCCGTATTGCAGGATGATGTATTGGCAGCACACATGGTGTTCCGAGTTTCACTACCCACTGGGGCAAGAGACTTTTATTTTCTTAACCACATGTCGGCACCCACTGGGGAAAACTGGGGAACTTCAAGATCCAAGATGCAATGGCACACGCCCACAGGGGCGGGACCTTGTCAGACATTTAAGTTCCCTGAATGCTGCGGTATTTAAGACTTTGCCAGTGACCAAGGACTCGTGTACGTCCGAAACGCGTATGGCAGATTATTGAGTTGAAATGAAGGAGCCATGTTATGCTGCAACCTGCAATAAAAAGAAGGAACTTACCTCTCAGTGTGTGGCGTGATCTTCTGGGCAAAGTTGTTGTTGGATATATATATATATATATATCTCCAAACGAAAGTCCCAAAGCATCCAAACCACAACAGCGCAACACCAAGGCACAGACTCCACAGGCAATGATATAGTTGTGTTTATTCACACATCAAGGTCCAAATGACGCGTTTCGGCCGCCAGACATGTGGCCTTGATCACATAGCGCGCTATTGAAATGAGAGTGACTTATATACACACGTGACAAATAGGCAGTAGTGTTTTTACTGTGTTGTTTGCTAGCATGAGAAAGCATTTAACTACATAGGGACCGGAATGACATGGATGATTGCTTTACTGTTGGCAGTAAGTTAGATGAGTTATGTCGTCATAGTGAAAAGACTCTCCTATTGTGAGTTCGGTCAGACGGGGTGCATGTCATGTGTGCAATGTTGACGGCAATAATGCAAGATAATTTAAATGTGGATCCTAATATTATGTGGTGGATCTCATGTGTGCTATACAACGTATGGCTTAAATCACGCGTATTAATAAAAGCCTAAGTGACCCTACTGCGTTAGCCTATGCTGTTGCTGGCGTGCCCGGTATGTAAATCTCACACCAGAAGCTCTGATCAACCTCTTACACCTGCCGTGAGAGTTGCAAGATACCCGTCGCGTCTGAAGGTTGGTATAGTCATGAAATGTCGTGTGTCCCTGGGCGATATGCCAATGTGCATTAAAAACTGAAGTGGATGCTGCCTAATGTGTGTGTATGTCAAAAGTGGTGAGAGGAGGAGTGGGAAGTGAAGTTGGGAGGGTGAAGCGTGGTAACTGCGGCGAAGTGAAATGTTGAAGTGAGTGCCCAATAAAAAGACATTTCTAACGAAGTGTGTCTATGGATGGTGTGTCTAAAAATAATCTGATGACTACCAGACCGATATGCTATGTAAAAACGTGTAGTTTGGTCATACCTCCAGCCGGAGGGTAATGGGCAAACATGACGGACTGCCAAGTTAAAGTCACTTGGGAAATCAGGGGACTGCCATTAGTACATGGATCGCTGGGTGGCAGTCAAGGACCCTCAAAAACAGCGCACGTAGGTTTTGTGCTTTAGATTTGTACATTGAGGAAGTCCCGTAGTTATCATAAATGGAAACCAATATAAGCATGAGTGCGCAAACCACGTGAAGTGCAATTACTGACATGATGTACAGAATGACACTATTTGGGTTGAGTTACTTCATTACAAATTAATTACATTTGTGGTAGAAATACAATAAATCAAAAAATCAAATATGCACGAATGCTCCTATTGCTCAGTTGTCAACCATATAAAGAAATCAATGAAGTAATGTGGATCCAATAAAGTCAGAGGTGGTTATTTACAGAAAGTTATGCAAATCTTCGCTTGTGTTGAGGCCTGCAGGTGCCTTAGTGTTGAGCTCTAGTATGTACCTGCTATCTAGTTGGCGAAGTAACCGATCCCGGTTACCTCCTCTTCTTAGGGGGGATGCAATCAATCACATAGTATTGCAGATGGTCAAGATTGTTACTATGCACCTCCTTAAAATGTCTGGCTACTGGGTAGGTAGGATCACTGTTGACAATCGCCCTTAGGTGTTGGAGGATGCGTAGGTGTACTTGTAGTTTTGTACTGCCGATGTAACGTAGGCAACATTTACATTCCAGTATATACACCGCAAACTCCGTTCTACAAGTTAGCCTTTGTTTGATGATAAGAGGTTCTTTTCTGAATGTCGCTTCCACCTGCGTGATGTTTCTGCCAAACTTACAGGCCCTGCAGCTATTGCACTTAAAAAAGCCCTTGATATCTGTCAGCCAGTTGGATCTGGTAGTGATTTCAGGACTGTTTCTTACCAGGGCATCATGCATTGAAAAAGCGCGTCTGTAGGTGATGTCTGGACGCTGGGCGACCATCGGGTCTAGGATGGGGTCAGATTTAATGATCCCCCAATGTTTGTTGATCATTGAGCGGATGGTGCGTTCTTCAGTGTTGTATGTGATGATGAGCCTAGTGCTCACTGTGTTAGGCCTGCCTGCTTCTACACTGGTCTCAATGGTGGTGTCTGGCGTGTCCTGCGTTGACCTCCCTGTTAGTAATTCAGCCCTGGGTAAAGTGTTGGCTCTCTCAGTGGCTTTCTTGATGGTGTGTGCTGAGTAACCTTGTGCCCTGAATCTTTGAAAGCGATACAAAAGGGGATGATGGACGGAACGTTTGAGCCAATCAAACACTCACCCCCAGTCAACTGATCTGGGTTTAATCCATCATCATTCTTTAGCTCACTCCACCACCCCAGTTCAGACATGGCCATATGCAAATCAGTCTGACCCTGTGCCTCATGGGAACAGTCCAGCCCGAACTGCCAAGCCATGTCTTCCCTGGACCGGAAACAAGCATCCTAGGACCGGTTTCTGGCATTCCAGCCGTCATCAGCCAGGCTTGCTTGAATCCAGTGGCAAAGTGAGCAAGGGACCCACGTCTGGGCATACCCCCGCCAACTTAGGGCGAACAAAGCGATACAAAAGGGGATGATGGACGGAACGTTTGAGCCAATCAAACACTCACCCCCAGTCAACTGATCTGGGTTTAATCCATCATCATTCTTTAGCTCACTCCACCACCCCAGTTCAGACATGGCCATATGCAAATCAGTCTGACCCTGTGCCTCATGGGAACAGTCCAGCCCGAACTGCCAAGCCATGTCTTCCCTGGACCGGAAACAAGCATCCTAGGACCGGTTTCTGGCATTCCAGCCGTCATCAGCCAGGCTTGCTTGAATCCAGTGGCAAAGTGAGCAAGGGACCCACGTCTGGGCATACCCCCGCCAACTTAGGGCAAACAAAGCGATACAAAAGGGGATGATGGACGGAACGTTTGAGCCAATCAAACACTCACCCCCAGTCAACTGATCTGGGTTTAATCCATCATCATTCTTTAGCTCACTCCACCACCCCAGTTCAGACATGGCCATATGCAAATCAGTCTGACCCTGTGCCTCATGGGAACAGTCCAGCCCGAACTGCCAAGCCATGTCAATCTTTGAAAGGCCTCCTTCTGACTGGCTTCTAGATCTTCTGTGGAGCTACATATTCTGCGCAGGCGCAACATTTCACCATATGGGATGCTAGTGATTAGGTGTCTAGGATGGAAACTTGAGGCATGCAAGGTGGAATTGCCTGCAGTAGCTTTCCTATGCAATTTGGATTGCAGAGTCCCATTGGAGACATAAAGGGTGACATCAAGGAATTCTATCGTGTTCTTGCTGATATTGGCATTAAACTTCAAATTGAGATCGTTGGTGTTGATCTCTTTGACAAAGGACTGTGCACTCTCAATGCTCCCTTTTCAGACTACAAAGACATCGTCGATGTATCTGAGCCAGGTGATAATGTTGTGATGTGAGAAGCCAGAGAGACCAGCCATGAGAACCCGCTCCTCCCACCAACCCACATGTAAGCATGCGTAGCTGGGAGAGAAGCAGGCTCCCATGGCCACCCCCCTGAGTTGCTGGTACACAGTTTTGTTAAGCATAAAAAAGTTATGATGTAAGCACCATTCAATTAGAAAAAGAACAAACTCATTGTGTTTAAAACAGTGTATGGGTCTTTTGTTATGGAAGTGCTTGCAGGCCTCTAGACCGTCTCTGTGGCGGATGCTGGTGTAAAGTGCGGTGATGTCAAGAGACATCAGGATGTAATCATCACACCATATAATGTCATTGAGTTTCGAGAGAAAGTCACTGGTGTCTTTCAGGTATGTTGGTAGACTGGTTACAAGATCCTGTAAGAAAAAGTCAACATATTTGGATATGTTCTCACAAATGTTTTTTCTTGCCGATATGATAGGGCGGCCTGGAATTGGAGTGGAATTCTTGTGCACTTTCGGCAGAAAATAAAGGATTGGCAAAACTGGATACTCTGTGCTCAAAAATGCATGTTCGTCCCTGCTGATGATTCCTTCAGATTTGTAGGTATTCAAATGTTTTTTGAGCTCTTTATTGCTGGATGCTACCTCCTTATAGCTAGAGGTTCTGTAGCAGACTGAGTCATTGAGGTGTCTGCCTGCTTCCTCAAGATATAGATGTTTTGGCCAGAGCACGATGTTGCCACCTTTGTCAGATTTGTTAATGATGACTTCGTTTTCTTTCTGTAATTTCTTCATGAGGTTATGATATTGTTTTTTTCCGATGACTGTGGTTGGATGGATTGCGTGACTTTTTGAGATGTAGGGATTTGAGTTCATCAGTGATGACATCATTGAAAACATCTATTGCGTCCTTAGGCATCATTGTGGTGAAGGTTGAATGCGGTTTGAAAGGGCTGGGAACTCTTACAGTTCTGGAGATGCCAGCATCCTGTAAGAATTGCTGGGTAGATGTGGTTTCATTGGAGGATTCGAGTTCCACAAGAGTGCGGACCATGGGGATGTCAGAGACTTGTAGATTTACGCCAGCTCCCGGACTGATGCCTGGTGTGTGCTGGTTGTCACTGTTGAAGTTTTTCAATTTGAAGAACTTGATCAACTTAAGCTTTCTGATAAACTTAAAGATGTCGATGCGAGTGTTGGCATAGTTGAAGCTGCTCTCGGGGCAGAAAGTTAAACCTAGGGAGAGAAGTTGTTTTTCAGCTTTTGACAGGTTGATGTTACTGAGGTTGATGATTGTTTTACTGTCTGCGATCATTTGCGCCTCCAGTTCCCTCTCCTTCTGTTGCTTGGTTTGGGCTTTTCTGAGTTTCCTTCTTTGCCGTCTCCTGCAGTTGCGCCGGTACCTTGTTTCTTTGGCATCCGAGGCCGCAGTGTTTGCCTCCGGTCTAGCACTAAAAAATCCAGTTCTTCCGCCAGACTTAAGTGATCAACTGCTCCCCTGGCTCTTTCTCTCATCACTCCACCATCCTCAGAGTCTGTGCCGCTTCCCATAGCAGAGCTTAGGTCAGACATTGATGTCGATGCTGCATCTTCCAAGGTGCGTGGGGGATATTGTGTTCCAGGTACAGGTTTATTGGTTTTTGGTTTTTTGACTGAATCATACCTCCTCGCGAAAGTGAATATCTGCCCACACTCGTAGTCTGTTTTGTCACGAGCAAACTTAAATACTTTTCGTGCTTTGATTATGTCCTCATGTTTTTTGAGGGGCGTGTTAATTTCGTCCCTGCCTTTAGAGATTAAGGGGCCGATTCCGATCTCGGCCGGTAGGGCTCCGAATCGGATTCGGCTTTACCGGATCCGATTCGGAGCCCTATTTCCCGACCGAATCGTACGTGCGTCCGTGCGAGCGAGTACGATGCGTGCGCTCGCGAAATCTCCGACCGACTCGTTTGCAGGACCCGACCGCTCCGACCGACTCGCACGGGGACGACTCGCACCGCGCAATGGAAACGTTCCCCGGCCGGGTAAGTACGATGCGCACCTCGACCGCTCCAACCGACTCGCGCAGTCCGGATCCAAGGAGCTGTCGGAGCCGCACTTTGGGGGTCCGTGTCGGACCCCCTGGAAGCGTAGGCACGCGAGTCGCACACAGGGGGACCCATGGGTCCCCCTACACGTGCATGTATGGCGCGACCCGCATCGACGCGAACACGCTGTAGGGGGCGCCCTTGTTCGCGTCGTGCCCATTGAGTCAATGGGAGCCCGTGTATGCGTCGTACGACTGGCTCCCATTGACTTCAATGGGAGTCCGACCGAATCGAGTCCGATGGCATACGTGCGCATCGTACTCGTTCGGTCGGGCTGCTAGGGTCCAATTCGGTCGGGAATCTCTCTGGGTCCGGCTCGGTCGGAGAGATTTCCGGCCCGAATCGGAATCGGCCCCTAAGTCTTTTTGTTCTAGTGCATCCAACTCTTGATTGACGCGATCGATTTCCTTGAGTGTGTTTGCACGGTCTATATCCGCATATTTGATTAGTATAATCACAAGCCGCATGGACGCCTCCAAGTTACTTTCTGCCCATTCTCTGAGCATATCTGGGTTGGGTTTCTCAAAGCTTGGGGCCAGCATGATTCTTAGACCGCGCGGAATCCGACCTGCATCTCTGTATTTCTGTAATGATTTGCTTTCCCACCATTTGGTGAGTTTGGTGCGCATAAGTTTCTCAAGTAGTTTAAGCTTAGTTTTATAGTCCTCATTGTCAGTGCCCACATTAGTGACGTGGCTATGGTTTGGTTAGCGTTATCTGGTAGATTCTCAAATAGAGCTTCAGCGGCTGCTTCCCGTTCTCGCAGTGCTAGATTGGACATGATAAAGTCTTTAAGTGAATAATGGGTGCGTGTCTGTCAACTGGTTATTCTGTGAATGTTTATCTGATATGACAGACACAGCACATTGCTCCTCTTCCCAACCTGACTTTGAACCCAATGCAGTGTGTACTCACCAACAGCTGTCGAAATCCCAGTCGGGTCCACCGACTCGACCTGTACCTCAAAGGTGCTGGTGGAAAAACGTGCAATCAATATATATATGTTATATCACCTAGTTGCGGTAGCTACTAGGGATTTATAGTTAGGAATTGATTTTTGTCTTACTAATAACTTTGGTGCTGTTTGACGAATCTTCATGAAACTTTCCCCAAGAACGTTTCACCCACTTAGGCTCATACCTGAAAGTTCTTGGATGATCTGTCAAGTAGGGGCCAGGAAAAGGGGGGATCCCAAAACGTGTATTGCCCTTGCAATTTTCTATAGGGAAATTAAACAGCAATATCGCAAAAACAACTGAACAGAATTTCACCAAATGTGGCAGAAAGCTAGATATTGGTTTAGAAAGGGTGCTTATTGTGATTTGGTGGAAATCTATTTGGTAGTTTATGAGAAATTGATGTTCAAAATGTGTGTGTATATCATGCTGCAGAGGATCCGTGGATCCAGCAGATCAGCAGATTTGATCTGATTGGCTCCCACCACATTAATGATGTGGTGGCGCCCATTTTAGACTCAAGTCTCCTGCCCTGTGATAAAAGTAAAAAAACATATGTGGGGGGCAGGGAGGGCTACCTCTGTCCCCCTTGGCCTGGCATAGGGCCAAAAATGAAAAAATTATTTTATCTGCGCTGCATATCTGCCACGGTTCCACAGATCCTCCACTATGATACTCTAATACAAAAAGCAAACTGCAAGCTCTGGCCCTTTTTGAATCTCAGGCCCCGGAAAGGGCCAGGGTCCGGGTGGGTGTTGGTGGGTTTATTGTTGATTGGGGAAGGAGGCAGGTGGTCCTTTCACCAAGCCTTATTGAGGCCCTGGGAACACTATCCCCCGGGCTGATCCTCAGAATTAGGGGAGAGGGGGTGTGCGCCCCCCCTCCCGAGGATTTAGTGAGGCCCCGGGGACAATAATGATAATTAGGGAGGGTAGTATGCTGCCCTCCTCTCAGAACCGGTCAGTGACCCTGGAGACACCATCCCCCGAGGCTCAACATAAGCAGTGTACAAGGGACCTCATTTCCCAGGATACTGCTATTTCCTGCTCAGGAGAGTGTGGACATTCCTTGTCCACACACTCACAGGCAGGAAACACAACTTTTCTTCCACCCTGGAGGGAGCAGAGAAAAATGTGGTTCTCGTTTGGGTGGAAGTAAGGTTAAAGAGATGGCTCTCACCAGCAGCAACATGGGTGCTTGCTGTGGAGCTGGCTGGGATTGCGGGGGCAATGGGGATACCTCCCCAGGGTGCCAATCATTCGCAGATATGTGGGTGCCCCGGGTAGGCTCCTGACACCCACAAAACAAAAAATTGGCCATCTCCAGCCAGGGTCTGACAGGGGCTGTGTGGCGGCATTGGGACTTCCCCTACAGCCCCCAACACTGGCATATGTTGTGGGTGCCCGAGTAGAAGGGCAGCCACTTGAGAAAAAAATGCCGGTATGGGCGCTTACTGGGGAGCCAGCAGGGGTCTTTGGGGCTTTGGGATTCTCCTCCACAGCCACAACTTATAAATATAAGTAAAAAATTCTGGGCGGCCAAGGTGGGCACCATGGCATCCAAAAATATTAAACAAAATAAATGGGAAAAATAATAAATGAGCGACAGGAGTCGTTAATTTATTATTCACTGTTCCGGCCAGGAGCTCCATACAATGCCCTCACGGGGCTTTTTAGTCATATTTTGTGGATGCTGGTGGTCCCCCTAGAAGGAGCAGGGGCTCACCAAGCATTTTTTTTAATGTTGTGGAGGACTGCTGGGATCACAGTAGCTCCACATCAACATTAAAAAAACATAGTAAGTTTCCTAGGTCATTCAAATCATGACCCCAGGTGAGCTTACCATGTTTGTTTTGTAGAACCCCAAGCTGGAGGAGTTTGCTCTTCAGCTGGAGTACTGGGACCCCTTGAGGTTGGTTCTATGGCTGCATTTCATGGACTAAAAAATGTTATAAAAAGACTCAGAGACATTTTTACTGTTTTTTAAATAATGCTTTATTGAAAGCAAATTGTGACAATCACTATTAACTAGTGCTGCAACATGTGAATTCATAAACTAATCACCTGGTTATAGTTAGTGGTCACTTTTTGATACAGGCAATTGGTCTGCTCTATATATGTTGATGTTCTGACCCCCCAGATAAATCCAATAGGCCCCTTGATTTTTACATTTGAGTGTTTTGATGCTTTGGCAAAGCCAGTCGGTCTGCCTTACTTAAAATGAACCAATTTATAGTGTTACATGATAGCTGTGTGCACCCAATCACACACCATGTATGGTCAAAGAGCATGTGCAGTTGGAGGCTGGGCGCTTGTGGGGGAGGGGCTGCGCAGGTCCTAGCCTGGCCTGCTCTAAAGTAACTATAACTTGTGCCCTCGGCTTGCACTGCTAATCACCTCGCTTATTACAGAATTCATGACATATTCTATGGTATATGACTGATAATGGCAATGCAATATCTGAAATTACATCACTGATGGCAACACTGCATGGCAGGGATGAGTTATAGTTACTTAGGGCACAAGTTACAGTTACTTAAGATAACTATAACTGGTGAATTTCAGAGGGTTTGTTTGTTTAAAACGAGATGTTTTCACCAATACTTTCATCAAACTATAACTTCCTTTTAACTTAGTTTTTTTCAGTGAATTTCTAAGATTTTGTTTATTGAGTAGCAAGATATTATTGCAATTCCTAACTATAACATCACTTAACCTTTGTTTTTGTCCAGTGAACATGAATATATATGTAATATATTTTAGTGATCTCTAAAACAGACTCTTAATTGACATCTGTTTCCAGTCAGAACTGGTGTAAATTAACTTGACTGGTGTTGATTTTCTTGAATAAAATTCAGCCTTTTTAAATTTTCTATGGATAATGCGGAATTGGTCATTTTACTAATATATCCACTAAAATGAGCAGTGTGTAACCTGGAGATCAGAGGCACAGCCAGAGAAACATGTGTTTGCTCCCATTTGGGGGGAGCATTTTTAAATTTCTGCCAAACTGGAGCAAATACTAAGTCTGCTCAAAGCCAGCGAGGATTAAAAATGCTCCCATCGCCTGTGATCAGACTTGTGTTCTGTTTCCCTGCCCACACTGATGTAGGCTGGGAAACAGAACCAATAGTGCTCCTGCCTGGATGGAGCAAGCATAAATAGCTGCTCTCTTCTAGCGGGAGCAATGCCAGCCCCCGCACCATGTAGGGAGCTGGCTGGGCCCGCAGGGGCACTGGGGGTCCCTCTGTAGCTCCTAACGTATACTTTGTGGGTGGGGACCGGGGCACTCACCTTTCACCCTAGGGGATGGGGTCCCCAGGGTTGAGAAGGCCTTAGACTTTTAAACAAGACACCGCCCCATAAAGGCTCAGGGAGGGGGGCTGCATGGCTCCCCTCCCCATTTTTATTGTATTTGCCCCTGGGGAATGGGGTTCCCAGGGCCTATTAAGACTCGGGAGGGGGGCTGTGCCACCCCCTTAGATTTAGGCCCCAAAGGATGGGGTCCACAGGGCCCAAAAAGGCTTGGAGGGGAGGTTGCATAGCCCTTCCCCATCTTCTTGTTTTGGCCCTGGGGGGTGGGGGTCCACAGGATCAGAAATAGGTTCGAGGAGGGGGCTGCGCGGCCTCCCTCCTCTTTTAAAAAAGCACATGGCCTCAAGGGATGGGGTCTCTCGGGGCTTAATAAGGCTCAAGGAGGGGGGACACTCAGCCCCCCTCCACTTTTTGTGGCTCCATGGGGGGGCGTAATAAAATATCACTTTAAGTTAAAAAAAGTAGAAATTCACAAAAAAAACAAAAGTTAGAGTAACGTTTTTGTTTTTAAAAAACCTTAGAATTTCAGTGAAAAAAAAGGTTAAAGTGAGGTTATAGTTAGGTGAATATGTCACTGACAACATTAATGTTTTGAATTAAAAAAAACACAGAAATTTACCAGTTATAGTTAGCTCTGCTAACTATAACTTGCGTCCCCACCATGCACTGCTTATGGCCTCACATATTACATCACTCATGACATGTTCTACGACAACATCTATGATATTACTGATGGCATCTCAAAGGACATCATTGATGACAGCACTGATGACAAACTCTTTTAATAGATGGCGGCTTTCTTGGCCACAAGTGTCAAACAGATTCCACAGTACCATGCCTACATCATACGTGTGTGCAAATATAACACGCAAAGGCTGCTGTAGTGGACAGGGAGGAGTTTCCTTTACTTTAAACAATGGACGCAAACACTGATATCTTGTTTACAGGAGCCATGGGTAGTGGAGTAGGTAGAATTGCCAGCTAGAGTCCACGGAGTAATAAGTCTGACTTTGTGATATTCTGACCCTAAAATTGAACTATTTGAGGATGACTATGTCATTAATCCAACAATTTATCCCTTTCACAGAGTTTGACGCCAACCCCTGAGCAGCTTGTGTTTACCTAAGGCCCCTGATGTTGTGTAAGTGTGCAGTGTGATTACACAAGACAATCAAGCATGGGTTGCATGATCATGCAAGTCATAACACGTATTCACCCATGATGTTAAGTGTGTGGTTAATGAGTGTACATGAGTAACAAGGGTTTTTTTATTTGAGTGCAATATGCAAGGAAACTCTTCTCTATTCAGATTATATAGGATTCTGTCACAAAACAATAACATTGGCTTGATTTTACATATTGCATCATATGTCATCAGCAACCAGTTTTCTCTAGTTTGAACAATTCCGATTAGTGTTCATTTAACATATCATTGTCCATAATGTTCAACAGTCTTATTGCCCAAATTAATGTTCAATAGTCTTCGTGGCACAAATAAGAAGGCTATGTTCTCTTCACACTGCTCTAATAGGCTTTGTTGTCAAAAGCCCTATGAGTGTCACTGTTCTGAGTGCTTCTAATTTCTGCACCTTGTCTAAATCTCTTCACATGCGATGAGGAATGCAGGTTTTACCTTTGGTTTTGAGCGTTGCAGCTTCCGCGGCTCACAGAGCAGGGATACTGTTTTTTTATGTCCTTTCTTTCTCCTGTTTTACAGAAATCTAGATGCAGACAAGCACAGTGGAAGCAAAGATGTCCTCATGAGCCCAGGAATCCAAGGCGATGTTGGAAGCTGAAGATGCGTCCGGTTAGGAGCTGGCAGTGTAGAGTCGGGAGCTCAGGTAAGGATCTTGGGTCAATGAGGCTAAGTAAATAAAATGTTCTCCATGTGCTTTCCAGCTCTTGTGGAGAACCGTTGGCAGGTGCTTGACAGGTGCTGGTTAGTACACAGGGCATGACTCAGCCAGAGGTGCTTACAAATGTGGAGGCAGTTTGCACGTCTGAATCTGGATCTTTCTCTCAAGCCTACCACTGCCACCAGGGATTTGAGAAAGATCTTTACAAGAATCAGCGCTGCTGCAAAAGAAAATACTTATGCACTCATGTAATTTAACATATCACTACCAGCAATTTAATTTTATGGGAGTTTTATATAGCGCAAACTTGACCCGAAGGTAATGGAGCGCTTTACATAGCACCAGTTGCGTTACATGAGGACACATTCATTTTTGTTAGGCACTGGGAGATTAAGTGATTTGCCCAGAATCACAGGATGTTCAGCG
Organism: Calotriton arnoldi; assembly: GCA_963921515.1. Lineage (NCBI taxonomy): Eukaryota > Metazoa > Chordata > Amphibia > Caudata > Salamandridae > Calotriton > Calotriton arnoldi. The sequence continues at coordinate 41,302 of CAWUFW010015252.1, forward strand.
TCATTGCCGAGACTCGAACCCAGTTCCCCAGATTTGAGGTTGACCGCCCTAGCCGTTAGGCCAACTCCTCTCCCCAGCAATGAATTGTGAAGCAAACAACCATGTACATAAAACAATGGGGAAAGGGGTCACCACTGGTTCTGGGCTCAGGTTACTGGAGTTATTATAAGCATGCAGAAGTGGGTGCAGTAGATGACAATGGATACCTCTAGCGGGCATGATTTCAATTCACACATTGTGCACCTACATATGTGTGTAAGAAATAGATGATATGAGGAACTTAAGTATTTGATGGCAAATGTGAAGATAAACACATTGGGCCTGATTCACAGAACTAACTTACGTCAAAAACGTAAAGTTAGTACTTTTGGGTATTCACAGAATACACTTACCACTACTAACTTTATGTCCGCTCTCGGGCCGGAGATTCCGGCCCTGTGGCGGGATTTCCGCCTCTGGGCCGGAATCTCCGCCTCCGGGCCGGAATACCCTCATTTAGGCCGTTTGAGCATTGAAACGGCCTAAATGAGGGTATTCCGGCCCGGAGGTGGAGATTCCGGCCCAGAGGCGGAAATTCCGCCACAGGGCCGGAATCTCCGGCCCGAGAGCGGACATAAAGTTAGTAGTGGTAAGTGTATTCTGTGAATACCCAAAAGTACTAACTTTACGTTTTTGACGTAAGTTAGTTCTGTGAATCAGGCCCATGAATTATAACATTGAGAACTAATCTGAGTGTGCACTGGTTTACATAGTAGACACATATATTCAGATTTTCTGTACATTATCATAGGACATTTTTGTGTCTTCTATTCACACAGGAAAAAGATTTTGGGGATAATTTCCTGAGCTCAACTAATATGTCCAGAATGTAGGATTTATAAAGAAAGCATGAAAGCATAGTGTGAATGACATTGGTATGCTCCCAAAATTTGAGATCTTGCCAGCAAGAGCTAAGGTCCTAAAGAAGTTTGGCAAATGTAGTTCAGAAGGAAACATGTTGACTGAATAGATGCAGGGGCACAATAAAGGCACCAGGGGGATCAGTAGTATTTGTATCCTTGCCAGTAGATGCCTATAAAAATAAACTCATTCAGGAGCCTCACCCTGGGCAATTTTAAACCTTTTTATGATTCCCGCAACCGAGGCTGACCCTATTGACTATAGGGTGGACCTGAGTGATATCTAAGTGCTCCGTCCATGAGTGGAGTCCACCTGGTGTTTGCCATCACGCCGGGTGCAGGACCAATAATGAAGCATGCAACATGACTAGCATGTGAGTGAGGGTCTACATATAAAAAGAGAGACATTTTCTACACCCCTATTTATGGGATTGGGAATCGGTATTGGATGAGTTATGTTAGGTTCAGACCTCCTTGTTGGAAGGATTACAAAACTATTTAGACATTATATAAGGGGTTTAGCAGTGTAGAAAATATAGCTATCCTATCTTTAGATCTATATTGCTATACTTCATTTAATTCTAAATAATTTTGTATAAGTGCAAATACATCTTTTTTTTAATTTTGAAATTAGTTTATTTACATTCGAAGTTTATTGATTTAATGTTTGATGTATGCCAGTATAGGCCAACAAACATAAAAATCCAATAAAATACTTACATCCACTCATAATTCATATTATTTGGCACTTGCATAATTCTTACAAGCAAATGTACAAAATTCATTTACAGTTTAAATTATCAAAATATTTGGAATGCAAACATTTTTAAAATCCCTCATTTTGGAAATCGTCAAGAAAGTGTAGTATAACCCCTATATTTATACTAACGCCTTTTTAAGATCTAGATTCTTAGCTATTATTACAAAAAATGCACTGAGTTTATTACAGAGCGTTATATTCTAACACTACATTATATTCTCTTACATAATTGAATTTTGGCAAAAATTCCACCATCTCATAGTTGGTAATAACAGGGATTTCTTCTTCAAGTGTAAAATCGTTCAGTAGAAGATAAGATGTTGCAAGGTTGATGGTTCCTTATTAGACAACAGGCACATAGCAAGAATCTTGATTTCATTATTGAAGACTTAATTTTACCTAACTTCGGCCTAGATTCTGAAAGGTTTAGCGTTGGGTTAGCATTACTTTCTTAACGCTAACCTGACGCTAAACCCGTTTGTGCGATTCACAAACCAACGCAAATAAATATTTGCGTTGGTTTGTATGGAAAAGTAACGCAAAGCAGTGCGAGACTCTGCTTTGCATTATTTTGCATTAAGGGGTTGTTACATGGTTGGTACATGGGCATTCCCATGCACCCACCCATGCTTTTTTACGTTAAGCCCTACTAACAGTAGTGGAAAGGATTTAGCGCCAAAATTTAACACAGCTGAAAAGCAGGTGTTAAACTGAGAAATGTTTACATTTCTCTGTGCCTTTCCGACTTTGAATGCGTGCTGCACTATGCAGCACACATACAAAGTAGGAAATGCTTTTCGACATGTGTAGGCATAGTATTTTGTACAGGAAGGATACCCTTCCTGTACAAAACCTATGCTAGACTCAGGCACGCACTCTAGGTGCTAAGGTGTGTGCCTGGCGCGCAGTAGCTGAAATCATCACTGGCTCTAGGGAGTGGGGAGGAGAGTTCCATTTTTCAGTGAATACGGCACTCTCCTGCTCTCTCCCTGTCAAGCTATGCAGCGCAGCCTCTTATGAGGCTGCGCTGCATTGTGTGACAGTGTTTTCGAATCTGGGCCCAAGTATCTGACCCATTCTTAATTTTAACATCCATCTTCTCATTTCTTTTAGATGAATTTATCTTGGATTACAACAAGATCAACCGTTTCCCTCTGGATAATTCACATGAACACTTCTAGTATGCTTTCTAAATAAAGTTAAATCAAAGTTAGGTGATGTTAGCTTACTAACAAATGTAAAAATGTGTTTCCATACCTTTCTACCCTTTAAATCATCCAACTGTATATTCAGTTGGTTCAACTTAGATTTCGTCCTGAACATTTTCATATCCATTCTATATCTAGTGTTAACTCTGTATACTTATTTAATAAATATCAAAATAAGTCACTGATGCAATATTTAAACAATTCCAATAGTTTGAAATTCTCTGATACATTTTATAAACCCAGGTTTAATCTTACAACATGTTCTGCAGAACCTCAAGGTAACCCAATCCCTTTTTTTCTAGATAGATCCTTCAGTAGACTGAATTTTGGTGGCATCTTTATCCCTCAAAATATTATTTCTACTCGATGAAATACTGACAATTTTAATGTCATATGTTTCTTTAAGCACTTCTATCGATTTGTGGGCTAACTTGGTTTCTCGAGACAGGCTTAGGTTATGATGGCCATGCATAATCCATGTTTTTACCCATGACCAGATCAGTACCATGGATGCAGATGTCCCTGTAGCTGAGGCACTCAGGGCAGGGGTGCACGTCCACCACCATGCAGGGGCTATTCTGTCCCAACAGGAACATTTTGCTTATTGATCGGAGAGGGCCCAGGAGTCACTCAAATGCACAGGTTAGTGAATTGAACAAAAGTGACACCTGACCTCCAGCTCCTCAGAGCCTCTTACTGGACCTGTGGCAGACCAGAAGAGGCCTGGAGCTGCTTCTGTAAATTGTGTGGAAACCACAAGGGCTCAACCTACCCCCCATTTGTACCCAGGAGTTAGACGTAGCCTCCAAAGGTCACATGCTGGACCTTCTGGGTGGCAACAGGGGCATCAAAAAGTGAAAGAGGCCTTTTTCCTGGAGTGAAAAGTGGCCAAGTTAGAACTTTGGCTTGACTGGAGTTTGCTGATAGCCTCTGCTGAAGTGTGTCCTGATCCCTAAGTTGCTGTCCCTGAGGTTGTGGGAGCCTTTGAAGTGGTTAAGAGGAACTGTCCCTTAAAGTTTGAAAAATTGGGACTTAAAACATTTTTGGACTTATAAGACCAACGGAGCTTTAGCAGGGCCTCTCGGCAAAGGTGTCCAATTTTGGATGGACTTTGAAGGATGCCGATTCAGGCTAGTCCCCCTGAAAGATTTGAAGCTCCAAAAAAGAGACTAAGGGCCAGATTTACCAAACTGTCACACAACGCAGCGCTGTAGCCTAAAATGCTGCCCTGCGTTGCGCGACAGGATGAGAAATGGGGAGTGCCATATCTACAGAGATATAGCACTCTTCTCCCCACTCCCTAGTGCTGGCGCAGAGTTTTGCTGCTGTGCGCCACGTACACACCTTTGCGCTGTAGTGCAACGGGTGTGTGCGTGAGTCTGCAGTGTACAGTGCAGCACACATGCAAAGTCAGAAAAGAAAGGAGAAATTAAAACATTTCTCTTTTTAATGCCTGCTTTCAAAAGGCTCTAAATTTTGACACAAAGCCCTGTCTCCGTTTTCTGGTAGATAAGGTTTTGCTTAAAAAAACATGGGAGGTTGCATGGGAACACCCATGTAATACCTATGTGATGCTAAGTAAAGCGCTACTTTATGTTACTTTTAACCAATTTCCAGCACAAAAGAAGTTTTGTGCTGGAAAGTAAAAATTAAAAAACATTTTATGCTAGTTGGCGTCACTCTTATGATGCAAACACAGGAAATAAATGTTGTTAAATCTGCCCCTAATTTCGAAGGTAGAAATCATGAAAGTGCAAAGGCACGATTTCCATTTCTAATGAAAAGACTAAGAGCCTAATTTAGATCTTGGCGGGACTACCATTGTCGTGCGGAACAGTGGTTCAAAGTACTCCAACAAGCTGACGGCGATCCGCCCACCGTATTTAGATGTAGTGGCAAAAGACAGTAGACCGCCGCAGCAGCGATCTTCTCTGCTGGCTAACAGTACTCTGCTGCCATCAGGCCGGCGGGTTTGTGCTAAGCCCATTTGTTTGTTTCTGTTGTGCTTGTGGTGTCCTGGCAGCAGTTTGCTGATGGAGTAAGTTCCTAGTGGAGTGGAGACTGGTAAGTACAACTTATTAATGTGTCAGTAAACATATGTGTCATGTTTGTATGAAAAATATATGTAGGAAGTATGTCATGTCCCTTTGTGTTACATATTACATGCCACTCACACAACATACACACAGTGTTGAATGCCCACCCACAGGCACCACTAGCACAACCCCCCCAAGCACCACATTAAGAGATATGTGTCAATACAGGTGTGTTCACTTTACCTTGTTGAGTAGGAAAATGAACACCATTCCATTACACCCAAGAAAAAATATTGCATGAAAGAGCAATGCAGAAATACATGAGGCTACTGCAATGGTCAACACACAATACATAGTAGGACAATTGTACAAGTAGCTTACCTTAGATCTCGCTGACAACAAAGGGGCCGATTCCGATCTCGGCCGGTAGGGCTCCGAATCGGATTCAGCTTAACCGGATCCGATTCGGAGCCCTATTTCCCGACCGATTCGTACGGGCGTCCGGGCGAGCGAGTACGATGCGAAATCGCCGACCGACTCGTCCGGGCGTCCCGACCGCTCCGACCGACTCGTTTCCGGGTCTAACCACACCGACCGACTCGCTCGGACACGACTCGCACCGCGCAATGGAGACGTTCCCCGGCCGGCTAAGTACTATGCGCGCCGCGAGCAGTCCGACCGAGCCGCGCAATCCGGCTCCAAAGAGCAGTCGGAGCCGTACTTCGGGGGTCCGTATCGGACCCCCCTGTACGCGTAGCCGCGCGAGTCGCACACAGGGGGGACCCATGGGTCCCCCCTACCTGTGCAAGTACGGCGCGAGTCGCTTCGCCGCGTACCCGCTGTAGGGGGCACCCTTGTTCGCCTCGCACCCATTGAGGCAATGGGAGCCCGCGTACGCTTTGTACGACCGGCTCACATGGACTTCAATGGGAGTCCGACCGACTCGAGTCCGATGGCATACGTGCGCATCGTACTCGTTCGGTCGGGCTGCACGGGTCCGATTCGGTCGGAAATCTCTCCGGATCCGGCTCGGTCGGAGAGATTTCCGGCCCGAATCGGAATCGGCCCCTAAGTCATTTGGCGTCGTGTTGGAGTCAGAGAAGCAAAGGAGGGACATGGACGATGAGGTACAAGATGGAAACGGAAGTGGGAAGCAGGTAAATATAATTTTCTTCGATTCTGCCAGCTCAAAGAATGAGGGATTCCCACCACAAAAGAAAGGCACATCGCGATCAGCTCGGTGAGACTGTGGCGGTCTTTCCCCCATGGACCCGCAAACATCTAAGTACAGCGGGCAGACCGCCAAAATTGAGGGCGGGAAGACCGTCGGAAAGCGATGGCAAGACCTGATTCGCCAAGATCTAAATCAGGAACTAAGTCAGAAGAGGCAAACTTTGAATGTGATGACCCCCTTGATGTGTCTGGCTTCTGCTCTATCACAGTCAGCCTGAAATTTTGCCTATCGTGACCAATGATTTCTGTTTGGCCTATTACTTATTTGTGGCATCTTTTGCCTTAAAATTTAAAAAAATTCATATCTTCGGTCTCCCTATTGATTTTTTGTCATTTTGGTGTTATTTTTCTTATTAATTTTTTCTTAATTTCTAGATATTGTTTGTGGGATTTTTACTGAGTGGTGTTGTGACTTCTGACTGTTTTAGTGTTGCTAAATACTTAACACATTTTATTTCTGTTCTGTGCCATAGATAGAAAGAGCTGCACCCAATTTTACATTTCTGGAACTGTATGCTTGACCTGAGAGCGCTTTGGGACTTATTATTTTGTAGGACTCTCATCTAGTCCAACTAATAACCTATTTCCTTACAAATAATAACTTTGTCCCAATCAAATATATTCATTTTCCTAATGTACATTAACTGGTGGTAGAATAGTAAATCTTCCTCCTGCCCCAAATAAATGCACTTTCCCCATAATTTTGGGATGGCAGTTGGAAAAGTGATGCTTCAAAATATGTGTTCTTTCCTCAATGGTTGCGGGTATGGAGTTAAAATTGCATATTTTGCCTACATTATTTTTGCAATTTAATCAATATTTATGTGGTTGGAGTTAGTATAATTAAATATTATGATTTGAAAATATTCTAATTTTAAAAACGTTTATAGCATAAATATGACTGTTTCATATTTTTACATTTTTAAAGCGTTTCTAGATTTTGAGATGCTTTTGCAGTTAAAGTTTGCCTTTTTATATATAAAATATATATCTGTTTAATTTAGGTTTACATTTGAAAATTACATTTTAAATTGTTAGTGTAGTGTAATTCAAAATGTATTCAATTAAGAGAATATCCTGTTTAAAACATATATTTAACTTTTTATATTTATTTTTAACACTAGATATTCTATCTCTAATGAAATAAACATTAAATTACGTTTTAGTATATATATATATATATTTTAAATGTTAAAAATAATGCTAAAAATAATATCTATTAAATTGCTTCTATTTTCTAACACAATAATATTATTAAATATATTTACTTTTACTATAATAATCTATTTTATACTCTTTTTTTGTAGTCATTCTCTTTATACTTTCTATATTTTTCTAGCTACATTTTTGTTGTCCTTATTTTAATTATAAGTATATCAATTCGATTTTTGGTTATCAATTGTGTGAACACAATACTTTTATATATTCATAATTTTGTTGTTGATATTGTGACATACAGCCAGCTTGCACACAATTTCTGCAATGTCTCAAGCATTTTTAAATATTGTGTGATACTTCATTTCTAAGATTGCTATACAGATTAAGCATGACAAAGAACGTGCAGCACGTTTTGATACAAACTGTGCAGTTACTATATTTAATAATGTAGCATTTAACTTTTATCCTAAAGGTTGACATTGTTGTAAAACAGACATTTTAAAATAAACATATTCAGGAACGCAAAAATGTTTCCACAACATTTAGATAACTAAGCCTACAGCCAAAATTGAATTGCTTGAGTGAGTGGATAACTATAAAACTATCCTGGATTCGCACGGTTTTGTTATTCTGTGCAACTTTTCCAGAACAGTGAACTCATCACCTGCTCCAAACCTGAACGACTTTTCAAGCGATCAGATTTTAAAGCTAAACCTGTTGGTACTTAAAGATCGTTTCTCATTATTCAAAACAGTTTTTTTTTACTGTAAACTGTTTATTTAGTTGTGAACAAGTGTTGCATGTTAACACATTGTAGAAAATGTGCAAAGGTCGCAAGGCAGATTTATGTTTTATTTTAACTCATAGAATATTTACTTATATTTATGTATGCAACGCTGAAAGTTTTTGACAGTGTAAAAGATCAGCTATTCAGGACTGTAGTGATGTGTTGTTACAACTCAAATACCTCTTAGCAAGATGTGCTTTGTTTGCTTAAGTTTGTTTTTCATATACAGTCCATGATTACTGCATGTCCAACATGCCTCAATCAGAAATTGGTTTTATGTTTGAATAACATAAACTGAAAGATTTCTGTCTGGCTTCCTTTTTCTGATGTTCCATAGCATTAAACATACGTGACAGTAGGCATGTTTTAGAACATGTTTCTTGCCATAAATTAATTTTGCTGAGGGTTGCTGTTGTGGTTCAGACTGTCTTGTACGTGAAGGTCAGTGCACACAAGGTCCCCTCTGTACAGTTCATACTTAGCATTATTTTTCTGTCAGTAAGAGAGGGGTGATTACCAGAGGCATTTACAGCATGTGAAGATTTACTCACCCTATGTTCAGAAAGTGATGTACAGAAGTGAAGGGAGAATAGCTTATTCACCCATTAAACAGCTAGTTTTACTGGGAAATTGATGGAAATAACAGAGTAGTCACTTTGAATTGAACTACGTTGGCATTGAAACATCACAGTGATATGCAAACAAGCAGTTAAGGATAATGTCAATCCCAAATGGATTCTTTGAAGATAGAGCTTTGCAAGTATCGTGTAGTTCCTACAAATCTATATAGGATCTGCGTGTTTAGACAACATAAACTAAGGGATTGGTGACTAGACTGATTCCAGACACCCTCAAAGGATATGTTAGCCTTTAGACCAGCTAGCTCACAGTGCCACTATAAGCCCCCTAACCTTACCAAGGAGCGAATAGTTTCTTGCAACTATCGAACATGACAACCCTTGATCTTTCAGGGATCGTGGAAACAGTGTATTACTTTTTGCTCAGTCGCTCGTTCTCACTTGGTCTAAGAGAAATATACAGAAAAAACGATGGGGATGTTTTCAATAAGCATTTATTGAACCAGTGTAATTCTAGTATAAAATACGTGTGCTGCGACAACCAGTAGACAGAAACAGATATATATGATTGCAAGCACAGACAGAGTAAATAAAAGATAGAATTCTACTATGGTGCTAAAACTCTGAATATATGCAGGCATATAGATACATGGCAGTAATCATGCATACTCCTAAGATGCAAATCCTTGCTAAGTGTACCTAAGTGTACCTAGCATGTATGTAGGTGTGAAGCCAAGAATCCCCCTAGGAAAGAGCCAACCCCATTACCTGATGGAAAAGAATGAAGGACCCCTGTCGTGGTCTGCTCTTCACTCCTTGTTGCTTGGAATACTCACAACATGATGTTCTGGTTGTGAGTATTCCACTTCAGAATGTAGAATCTTGTGTTTGAAAAGTTCAACAGTTGCTGCCTGATGGTTGCTTGAGCCGGCTGCTGCGCAGCACCTGATATGAATAAAACTTACCTTTACAACTACCCTTCGCCTTGCGTCCAACTTACTACAATTATGATGGCGACGAGGATGGGATCAAAAGGCTTTAGAATCTTGGGACTGACCAATTGAGTTTTAATCCATTCAAACACCTCTTGACAACAGTCATCCCAAACAAAAGCCACACTCTTCTTCAACATGTTAGATAAAGGTTGAACTCTTGTAGCATAATCAGGTACAAACCGTGAGAAAAATTCACAGAGTCCAACAAATGATTTCAAACCAACCTTATCTTTTGGGGCAGGACTATCAACAATAGCTTTGACAAGACCAGGCCTGGGTTCGACACCATGCTCCGAAAGCACATGGCCTAGGTATTCCACCTTCTGTACATTAAATACACACTTTTCCTTCTTTAAGACAACACCCCTTTCTTGCAAGACATCCAGGACATGATACAGGGAATCATCGTGGGATTCACTCGACTCACCATAAATCAAAACATCGTCTTCGAAAACGACAACGCCCTTTATTCCCTTGAGCATGGAAGACATAATTCTCTGAAAAACTGCCGCCGCAGAGGCCAACCAAAGGGGCATACGGCAGTATTAAAAGGAACCAATGGGCGACACAAATGCAGTAAGATGTCTAGAGGCGGGATCCAAAACTACCTGGTGGTAAGCTGACGCTAAATCCAGCTTGCTAAACCACTTTGAGCCACTGATCATAGACAACATGTCAGAGATTTTTGGGAGAGGATGAGAATCTATCCAAATGTTCTTATTGAGACTACGCAAGTCAACACAAACGCGAAGCTCACCATTTCTTTTCTTTGCAACAACGAGAGGAGAAAGCCATAGAGAAGATTCAATCAGCTCATTTATCCCTCTCTGACACAAACCATTAAGTTCCTGCTCCAATTGATTCCTAACACTGAAGGAGGGAACGTTCCTTAGCCTGTGCTTGATTGGTATAGCACCGTTTTTAACCCTAATGACTTGTGTGAAGCCCTTTATCTGACCTAGGCCCCCACCAAAAACAGAGGGATAGTGTTGGAAGAGATTAACCTTAAATTCGTCAGAACGAACAAGAGATACCTGATCTTTGGTCCCAGGTCTGAGCACCATCTTGAACAGTCCTTGATGAAACCATCCAAGAATGGACAAGCCCTTAATTGCCACATACACTTTACCATGAATTTTCCTACCCCTGAATTCAAGGATGTCTTCGAAATAACCGGCCAGTTCAATTCTCCTTCCTGCGTAAGAAACCACAAACTAATGGTCTGGTGGAACGTATGAATAGGGTTTTGAATAACTGTGTGCAGTGGGCGCTAGCTGAGAAGTGCAATGTCCAGAATGCGGTTCGATCCATGTTATGGTTCTACCGCACCACACCCCATTCATCTACCAAAGTGTCTCCCTATGAACTTTTACGTGGAAGAAAACCGTGTTCCAAGGTGTGTCCTGGATGCATGTCGAAGTGGGTGAAAATGGATTCTGTGACTGATGTGGATGGTTTTGTAAGGGATAATGTTTCTCAAGTGCAATCTCACCAGAAAATATATTTTGATGACAGGAAAAGATCCGTAGCCCACTCGTTGGTTGTTGGTGATGTGGTACATGTGAAGATTCCTGTACACAGCAAGAAGGGGGACTTAAAGTTCTCTGATCCCTTGGTTGTGGATAAAGTTTGTGGAAATGCTGTCAGCGTGGACAATAAACATTGGTGGAATGTGTCCAGAATTGTCAAACTGTCTGGTAATTGTATTAGCAATAAGTTGCATTGTGGACGGTCTGATGTTGTTGAAGATTTGTCTTCAAATGTTCCTCCATTGGTCTGTTTATGCCGGAGCAGTAGACAACGTGTTGTTCCTAGCAGATACCCTTGATCTCTTTTCTTATCTTTCTTTGCTTTTCTTTTGGTCTGTTTACACAGGAGCAGTTTATCATCTTTCTCTATCTTTCTCTTTTTGTTTTCTTTTACCTGTTTTTCCCTTTTTGTTTTCTTTCTTTCTCTTCTTTGCTTGTTCGTTTATGAGGAGGAGGATTATGTAGTGGTCTGTTCTTCACTCCTTGTTGCTTGGAATACTCACACCATGATGTTCTGGTTGTGAGTATTCCACTTAAGAATGTAGAAGCTTGTGTTTGAAAAGTTCAACAGTTGCTGCCTGATGGTTGCTTGAGCTGGCTGCTGCGCAGCACCTTATACGAATAATACTTACCTTTACAACTACCCTTCGCCTTGCATCCAACTTACTACAACCCCATCTTGGTCTCAGGTTGGACACCACGCAAGGGATGTCAAACTACTGTGTGCTGGAGTTTCTGCGTGCAGGAATCTCAGCGTCTTGTGTCAGCATAGAAGCTTCACTTCTGGTTTGCCCAGCGAAGATGTGGTGCTTGTATACCCAAAAGGTACCCTCAGGCTTTCTACCTAGATGTGTAATGATACTGTGGGCCTGTCGTTCAAGGATGACAATAGGGGTGACTTTTGTACAGAGTTATTATACAGGGGATGGTAATCCTGCTGAGTGATACTAAGAATCCTCATGCATAATAAATTAGACTAGTTTTAGAAGAAAACCACATGACATTTATTCGGCATATAACTAGACAAAAGGTCAGCGCCAGAGCCGGTATGTAGAGCAAGGTAGGACAAATGTAGGTAAAAGGTCGTGCAGCTACCTAGGCCTATATTGGGGTACATTGGGGCTCATAACATAAGAAGATTAATCAATGAAAATAAGAGATTACATAGTAGAGTGTTGCAGCAACTACATTCCATTCCTCGAGCATGATTCATGAATATGTTTCTTAATTCACTAAATAAAAAGCCTAAACCTTTTTTTTTAGCAATCCAAATGCTTTCTTATTGTCTATGCAAACGATTTGCAATTAGTGGTGCAAATGAGCAGTCGCTGCCGGTGCAGGTAAGCACGGTGGGGCAGTGGAGCACGGAGGGCGGGGGGGCAGTCAATAGACAAACGGAATAGGTTTTATGAATTTATTTAATTTTACCTAGTCCGTTGTCTGTCAACTTCACACCCTTCCACCCCGCCTCCCGCCCCATCTCACCACGCTTACCTGCAGCAGCAAATGAGCCCATAATTATGCCAAATCTAAACTGTCGTCTTGTTCAATATTGTGTGGGTACAGTTTTTGGGAGAGATGCCATAAAGTTGATTATTCCTCCGTGTTATGAATGGATGAATTTTTCTCTTGCAGTGTTATTATTGAAATACCACATACAAAAGTGAAACAAAGAACATGTGGCACACAGACACAGACTTCACACACACACATCTGTCAGATACCTATGCTGCTGCTTCAATTTTCATAAAAAACTATTTCGGTGCTGGAAGAATATTTGCCTCCACTGTCAGAAATCTTGCTGTCCTCTTCAGCCATTCCATGCGTATGGAATCTTTTAACACTACCATTATAGCTCAATACAAAGTACTATATATATATGTATATATATGCATATTTTTTAAAACATGTCTACTTATCCTGTTCCACAGTGCTAAAGCACTGATAAATTAGTAGTCAGTAAAGAGGACTACTGCAACAGTCTGAGTCTGGACCTCCCTCAGTGCTCCTTTTCCCCACTGGACAAGGTCTTAAAATTTGCACAATGTCTCTATATTAATTCCTGCCTCATTCTATCATTCAGAGGAAGGGAGGAAGGGAGGTGTGTTGTCTTGTGAGTTAGCGATAATGGGACCCTTTTGGTTACTGCTGGACTCCGTAGAACTATGGTGTGCTTGGTTGTGGTGAATAGAGTTCTTGGTTGGAACGGTGAGTTTGTAGATGCATGCACAGGAATAAAGACATGTAATGCTAAGCTCCGTGTTTGATGTATTCATTTATGAGTACCCAGGCTGGTGAGAACGCTACAACTGGCGACGAGATAGAAGGTACGTAACCCAAAGATCGACAGTGCTCTATCAGAGTTTTCCGCACTCCAGCTTACTGCTTTTGCCTGCTGCATGTGGCGCATTCAAAGTGAAGATTGACGTTTGGTGTATGTGCAGTCACAGTGCCACTGCAGCCACTGTAAAGCATTTGGCAATAAGGAAAGCCCCACTGAGAAGTTTACTCATTGTTTGCCAGAAATCTGCTACTAAGGCCATGAAAGAGGTACCGCGCCACTATGCATCACTGAGCTATAAATCGTATGGTATGATAACGCTAAAGGCGGAAACAACCAGGTACAGAAAAGCGCTAGAAGCAGCAACAGATAAGGGTGAGAAAGTGCTTGCAGTGGAAATAGTCAAATACTACGAATCATATGGAATGATAACGCTAAAGGCGGAAACAACCAGGTACAGAAAAGCGCTAGAAGCAGCAGCAGATAAGGGCGAGAAAGAGCTCACAGCAGAAATAGCCACATAAAGAAAAGCGCTAAAGGCCATGAAAAACAGGTGCAGAAGGATGAAGAACAGGTACAAGAAACAATACCAGTATTTACCGTAAAGGAGGAAGCAAGTGCAGTGCCTCCGGTGACTAGGTCAAACAACCCAGTTCAAGTACGGAGCCAGTACTTGTGGAAGGTACAGAATCAAATGCACATCAAGTGATGTCTGAACAGCAAAAACCTTTCACAACAAGAGCAAGAGGCCCGAGGTACACAGCTGCTGCCTTCCTGAAAGCACCACCTTCATTCGACACTGCTAAAAAGTGGAATATTAGTCACAGTTGGACTGCCCGAATAGAAAAGTTTGATGATTTCATTGATGCACTGGAAGAAACAGACAACAAAATTATTGTCAAATACCTTAAAAATCATTCTGCTGAAGGAGTAAAAGAGGTGATAAAGAAATTACAGCGAACTGATGAAGTCACATACCGTCAAATCAAAGAAGTGTTAAATCTCAAATGTAATCCAATGCCGAATGTCGATTATGAAAGATATATTTTCAGTCAGGCATGACAGAGAGATGGTGAAACAAGCAGAAAAATGTATGAGTGACTTGATGCGCTGATCATACACTATAACTTCAATGAATTCAATGACGAAGACGCTATACGTCTCAGAGTTATCGACATATGCCTGTCAGATTCATTCAGATGAAGAATGCTGAGAGAATTCTTTAGTCCAGAGTGAGTTCTCATGGCTGCTGATGAATGTGCTGATCAACAAGCTGCTGACATGGAGGCTGAAAGTGCCCAGAATGAGTCAGTCATTAACGTGAAAAGGAAGCAGAAACCCGATGCTGAAGGACACAAAGTGATGTCTATAGAGAATAAGAAACTGTGCTTTAGATGTGGATTTGGTTCCCTGATGAAATATCGATGCAATAAATATAGACAAACACAAATATCGACTCAAAAATATAGAAAACAAAAATATCGACTCCCTATACTTAAACAGGTAAGTACAAGAATATCGAATCATAAATATCGAAGTAAAAAATATAGATGTAAAAATATCGACTTAAAAATATATATAACTTAAATAAAAATATTAAATATTATTAATATTTTTAACTAAATAATTTACATTTAATATATATTTTAACTAAATATAACAAATAAACTTATTTAAAAAAATATAAACACACAAACATAAACATTTATACATATACATATATTCACTTAAATATAATTTATTAACTATTATCTTTATTTAATTTATACACTTTTAAAATTATATAAAAATAAAATATATACATATATCAATAATTTAAAATAAAATGAAACATTCTATAACTAATTAAAACAATAAACTATTAAAACAAAAATAAAACGTACATTTCGCAACACAATAAATACAACAGTAGGGAAAATGTTGGATAGTGGAGGGGTAAAAATTAGTATTCCCACTCCAGTGAGTGCAACAGTAGGGAAAGTATTGGATAGCGGAGGGGTAAAAATTACTATTCCCACTCCAGTGAATGAAACAGTAGGGAAAGTGCTGGATAGCACAGGGGTAAAAATTACTATTCCCACTCCAGTGAGTGCAACAGTACGGAAAGTGTTGGATAGCGGAGGGGTAAAAATTACTATTCCCACTCCAGTGAGTGTAACAGCAGGGAAAGTGTTGGATAGCGGAGGAGTAAAAATTACTATTCCCACTCCAGTGAGTGCAACAGTAGGGAAAGTGTTGGATAGCGGAGGGGTAAAAATTACTATTCCCACTCCAGTGAGTGCAACAGCAGGGAAAGTGTTGTATAGCGGAGGGGTAAAAATTACTATTCCCACTCCAGTGAATGCAACAGTAGGGAAAGTGCTGGATAGCGGAGGGGTAACAATTACTATTCCCACTCCAGTGAGTGCAACAGCAGGGAAAGTGTTGGATAGAGGAGGGGTAAAAATTACTATTCCCACTCCAGTGAATGCAACAGTAGGGAAAGTGCTGGATAGTGGAGGGGTAAAAATTACTATTCCCACTCCAGAGAGTGCAACAGTAGGGAAAGTGTTGGATAGCGTAGGGGTAAAAATTACTATTCCCACTCCAGTGAATGCAACAGTAGGGAAAGTGCTGGATAGTGGAGGGGTAAAAATTACTATTCCCTCTCCAGTGAGTGCAACAGTAGGGAAAGTATTGGATAGCAGAAAAACAAAAATTACTAATAACATTTCAACAATTAAAAAATATATATATTCTTAAAAATAAATAAACAATATTTTAAAAATATACCATTAAACATATAAAAATAACACATATTATAATTTAATTACATATAATAAAAAGCTACAAATATGATATTTAAAAAAATAATAAATACATTTATAAACAATATTTATTTAAGAGAAACAAATATTCACAAATGTATTTCGTTTATTTCCTACCCTATAGCACCACACCAATAAAAAAAGACATCAACATTTTTATTAAATTGTATTTATTAAATTGTATTTCCATAATTAACATAATTAATATTACATTTAAAATATATTATCATTAAAAAAGATAATAAACATTCATTAATTACACATTCTTTAACACTATAATATCCACAACACACACCTAAAATTAATTACACAATTACAATTAATAATTACTAATTAATTAATTTAAATAAATTAACAAATAATTAATAATTCATCAATAAAAAATAAATTACTTCCCACCCTTCCCACCATTTACACCTATAAACACCACAACACACACCTAAAATTAATTACACAATTACCATAATTAATTACTAATTCATTAATTTAAATTAATTAACAACTAATTATCAAACAATTATTAATAAATTAATTTACACATTTAACACTATAACATCACAATTATACAAATATGAATAAATATAAATTGTTCAATAAATTTCATATAATTAAATTACTTCCCACCCTATTCCCCTATAAACCCACAACCCGCTACGGAACTAATAATGCAAAAATAAATTTTAAAAAAATTATTAACGACTATATATAATAAATAACATTTATATAATTAAATTACTTCCCACCCTATTCCCCTATAAACCCACAACCCGCTACGGAACTAAAAACGCAAAATTCAATTAAAAAACAATTTATTAACTACTAAAATGTTAACACATAATAAAAATACAAACAATTCTTATACAAAAAACAGACATCACACACATATAAAATACATACTAAAATACATAACATTAATAAAAAATCGATATTTTTAACAACTAAGGGCCCCATTACGATCCGCCCGCCACCGTAACGGGAAACGGGACCGACCGCCAGAGGTGCGGCGGTCCCGCCAGGCCAATTAGGATGCGCCCGCCACACTGACGTGACAGGCACCGCGCAGTGCCTGCCACCTTGTGCATGGCAATGAAGGGGGGTACCATAGGTACCCCCAGTGCAGCCACCCACCCCCCACCCCCCTCGGGGGCCTGCAATGGGCCCCCAAAGTAATTTCCCACATGCCATTCCCACCGCTGTCATCATAATATGGATGGCGGTGCCTGCAAGGCACCGCCACCATATTATGGGCTTTTTCTGCCCAGCCGGCAATCGTAACGATTGCCGACCGTCAGAAAAGCGGCGGACGGTCTTTCCGTCCGATGCGGTACCCCTCACCATACTAATATGGCGGGGGTAAAACAGGAACAGATGGCGGGCGGATCCACCCGCCATCCTAATAGGCCCCTATATTTTTACAAATGATATTTAACACTTCGATATTTTTTAAATCGATATTACTTACCTAAAAATCGATATTCTTGACCACGATATTTTTTCTGCTGATATTTCTGACCCACGATATTTTTACCTCGATATTTGTGCAAATCAATATTTTTACATCAATATTTTGTCTCTGTACCGTGGATTTTTGTTTCTAAACAAAGGTAAATGTCCCACCATTGGACAAGTATGCAAATGCTGTGGGAAGGAGAACCATTTTGTAACAGTTTGCAAAGTGAAGAAAAAGCTGCGTCACGACCAGAAAACAAAATGGACGCCCGAACGTTCCAGAAGCGAAGTTCTACACATGCCGACAAGGCCAACTGGAAACATCTGCTGAGGCAAATTGACACTAAATGAAGTTGATCGTCATCTAAATCTTTGTCCAAGAGTTCTTCAGTTTCACTGTCAAGCAACTGTGATGGAGACAGATGTGCTATGTCGATGTTTACCTAAAAAAAATACGTGCAGGTCAGACTGACTGCATGCAGAGAAAAGTACAAGTCAAAGAAAAGTCTCAAGTAAAATCACAAAAGTCATTCAAACATTGTCCGAAAATTACACTAAAAGTAAACGATTGCTCCATACCTTTTATTATTGTCAGTGGCGTGTTGATAAACATTATTTCTTAGGAGAAATGCAATGAACTGTTTTCATTGCCCCGTCTCACATTGTCAAAGACGAAGGTGCATACCTGTGCTGTATCAAGGCCATTAAAGAGTCAAGGTTCATTTGTGGCAACCATGAAACACAAAAGGACAAAAATACAATCGCCCATTCATGTACTTCAAGGTACTGCGTCAAGTGCCTGTTTATATCTATGAACTACAACATGAATGCTCATCACGAAATAGTAAGTCAGTACCCAATGTTGTTTCCTGGATTGGGTAAATTTAAGACCATGAAAGTGCAACTGCATATCAATGAGGACGTTCGTCCTATTGCTCAAAGACATAGACAAGTTGCATTCCATCTACAAAAAGCTGTTGAGAATGAGCTTGAGACATTACTAAAGCATGATATCATTGAGCGATCTTAGGGGGGAATGGCTGTAAAAACGCGGGCGGAGCCATGCATACCTCAACACCACAAGTGTAACCACGTGTGCCTAAACAATGTATCTGCCTTAACCATGCATATGCGTGGTTAAGGCAGATAGCACTCTAGTGTTGAGGATGGGTGGGGAAGCATCAGAACAGGGAGCTCAAGACGCGGACTGGTAAGCGAGGCTTGGGCTGGGTTTGGGGGGTTGTTGTTAGGGGTGGGTTTGGGGGAGTTTTTAGGTGTGGGTGATGGTTTTAGGGCTCAGGGCACAGTGAGATTGAGGTAGTTTTTTTATTGGGGCAGGGTTTTAGGCCTCAGGGCAATGGAAGGGGTTGGGGTAGTTTTGGAAAGAACAAGGTTTTTAGGGCTCAGGGCGGGGGGAGGGGTTTGGGTAGTTTTAAGGCCTGAGTTTGGGGGAGTTTTTAGGAGTGGGTGGCAGTTTTCTGGCTAAGGGTGGGGGATTGGGTGGTTTTTTTAAATTGCGGGCAGGGTTTTAGGCCTCAGGGCAGTGGAAGAGGTTGCTGTACTTTTAAGGACAGCACGGGCAGGCAGTATATAGTGAGGGGCATGGTTTTAGGTCTCAGGGGGAGGGGAAGGGGTCGTTTTAAGGGCAGGGCAGGTCTTAGGCCTCAGGGTGAGGGGGAGGTAGGGGGTTAAAATTTTAGGGCTTAAGGCTGGAGGGTCAGAATAGTGGTGACCTTAGCCACGCATACCCATTCATGCCTTTACAACAGAAATATGTGGTAAAGGAATGCGTGGCTAAGATGCATTCCTGGTTCGGGCTGCATAGTAGAGGGACATGTGGCTTAGTCATGCGTGCCTCTGTCATACAACCGATCTCAAATCCTGTTGCAGTTAAAGCCAAAATTGGTCAATCATATCACAAGTAAGGTCGTTTTCTGCATCGCATCGGCATTACAAGAAATATGTCAGGGTACAGGCATTCTATGCCTGCCTCCTGCAGGAGGAGAAGAATCTTTTAAGGCAGTGATTTCAAAAGAATCTATTGCGGGGCAAGAAGCTTCTGTGCTATCCATGAATATACCCTTAACTGTAGGGTGACCACCATCTCCCTTTGTTCTCAAATATTCAAAATATGCTTGTTTTTTACATATGTTTCACTTTAGTTATAGTTGTTTTAAAATGTACATCTATCCCTGCTATTTATATTTACATGAAAGAGCATATGATCCTTGATTTGAGTTGTGTTTTTGGTTAAGTACAGTATTATTATCCTTAAAATGAGCATCCTGGTACCGAGGAATACCTGCTCTTTATCTGTCCAAAATGTTATATCTGCTAAGCATATAAAAAAATGAAGATGGGTGAATTATGGCCTGTCAGTGGTGATGGCCGGGTCTGCGAGAGGACCTGCCATAAAGCAAGATCTTATAGCAAGAGAAGCTATTACACTGGCTGTCAGAGATGATTTACAACATCCAAAGTCAATGTTTGTGTGTTTGTTTATGTGAAACATCACTGACCATCGTTAAAAATGGTGGAAAGTATCACAGACTGACAATGATGAACATAGAACAAAATAGAACCTCCATGCAAATTAACAATAGTTAGGTCAATATTGTAATTCAGCAGTAGGAAATATAAAGACATAACAAGCATTTGCACAGCCAAAAGTTCTGGCATTTATTTTGTAAGTGATAGTGCTTCTTTAGTGATTGTTATGTGAACAATCTAAGCGCATAGGGGAGTGAATGAATGCATGAAGTCAATCATTGGAGGAATGGATGGATGAGTGAATGTTCGTGTCCAAAGATTGATCGCTGGGTAAATAAGTGACCGTATCTACCCCAGATACCGGCAGAACTGACAATAAAAGAGTTTCACGTACATAATGTGAATTCTACTTTCTTTCCCAAACAGCTAGCACAACAAGTGATTTGATCATTAGTACTACTTTTTAGTTATCTAGAATATGTGCACATGTCACTGGTTTGGAACACAAGGTTCTTATCTCTGTTGGTGTCAGTTCCCTAGAATGAGTATGATTCCAGAATATCGTAGACCTTGCAATATTCTAGTCATGTAATTTCATTGATCTAATGGATTAGGCCCTGGTCTACCAAGTCAGGGACAATGGGTTTAGGTCTAGTAAAAATATTTTTTTTGCATTTATTTGTTTTTAACATAATGCATTCAAGCTGACTTTATATAACATTCTCAGTGGCAATAAATGGCAGGTTCCAGCTTGTAGCAACATCACTATGAGGACTGAAAGCAGAAGCAAAATAAGTTTTCAACCACTGGGAATCAGCAATGTAAGATGGCTCATAGGATCATTTAAGTTCAAGCAGCTCTGCTGGTCAAATGGACAAGGCACTGGCTGCCTAAAACAAAGTTTGAGGGTTTAATCCCCATATTGGTGGAAATTGCATTTTTGAATGTGTTTGCTGTCTCAGAAAGCCTTGAGCTTGCCAGTCAGAAGCCATTGATGAGATGTTTTGAGGAGGAGGACAGGGCAGAGAAGGTATTAGGACTTCTGGGCACTAGAGAGAGAAGGAGAGCAAGCCAGAGAAGCTGCCGGATTTTTGAGAGCCATGGAGGGGAGGATGGGCAGAGAATCTGCCAGGACTGAAGCCAGCCATGGAGTGGAGGGCATTGAGGCAGAGCAGCTGCCGGGTCTATCGTGAACCATGGAAAGGAGGAGGGGAGTGCAGCGATGCTGTCAGGTCTGCTTCATTGGCAAGTGAGGCAAAAGATCTAAAAAAGCAGCAGAAATGTCATCAGACCTGGCACTGAAGTGCACTACTTAGCACGTGTAATCAGGAAAATGTCATCACTTGCAGAGCAATACAGCCAATGGCTGAATTAGGTGGACCCTTACCCTCATCTATATGCTGTGGTGGGTGGAAGCATAATATTAATGACACTCACATAGACCAAGGGCTGAAGAGGGCGACACACAGCCCCTCTAGCTATGTAAATGAATGTACTGATTTGAAAGCTATCAATCCAAATATAAAAACACCCTGTCATAATAGAAATCCTGCATTTTCCTGTTATTTCATCAAATGACAGCTTATTTTTCAAATTAGCCTGCATCATCTATATAGCAGCATCAACATATCTAGCTGACAAACCACCAGTCTCAGGCAATTAGCATAACAAAAGGAGCCTCAGCACCACCACGCTGGATATCAAGAGGTGCCAAAAGAAGAAATACAGAGGTCATGCAGAAGTCATACGGAAATTCCTCTCTCCCTGAGCATTGCTCACAATCCCACCCTTGGCTTGCCCCATTCCATTTAAGTTATATACAATTCTGTACAGGTTTGCACAATTTAATTACCAGTGGATACTAGCATACTTAAATTCATACCCACGCGTTTTATCAGGTAAAATATCTCAAACACTTTGAGAGAAAATCATAAATACAGAAGTAGACAGTCAAGCATGTAAATATGTTACTTACTAAATAATTGTTTAACTCAATTTAAATGATGTAATATAACAAAGATATGTGGCGTTTATTACATGAAGGAAAACATTAGAAAACTGGGTGCAATATTGAATGCTAATCAAAACGAAAATGTTAACTAACAGAAACTGTTAGCAATTAAGAGGCAGTGCAAGAATGTTCCCAGTCTTGCTTGCAACTGTTCTGTGGCAAGATCGAATATGCCATTGCTTAGAAAAGCATATGATTACAATTTTACATTTTGGAACCATTGTGGCTTTCAGTTTGTACAGTTTCCAATTGCTCTTGCATGCTTGGTTACAAGAAAGCTTATTGCTGAAGCGACGCCATCTGTTGTTATTGTTAAAATGGTTGTCATGTGGATAACAGCAAATGGAAACACTCTTTAACATAAAATAGTTGAAGAGTGTGCTGGTTATGCTGTCTTAACATTTCCACTGCTCAGATTCGTGTAGCCTTAGCATCAAGGTGACAGAATTCCAAGGTAAACACATCATTGTGGATTTATATTGCGGTATGTCCAAATCACAAAATGTAGCAATTATTAAACTGAATATTTATTGCCAAGGCATGCAGAATGATTGAACGTGCATAATACCAATGAGGAGATTCAAAATTAAACACGAGCTAGCGTTTTAGGGTAACAAGCCTGTACAGTCCGTTGTTAATTAATATCCCTCAATTAACTTACAGGCCGAAGCGGTAAGTTTAAGAGACAAGAACAGGAGTAAAGCTATGCTAAAACCATAATGTACTATGGACCTTTCCTAAAGTGTATAATGAGATGGGCTTGCTAATGTGCAAATAAAAGAGCAGTAATTCTGACCTTAGATTTGTCAAGGCTAGATTGTGGATACTCTGTTGCTTTAGGAATACTCAAAATTAAACTTTTCCCTGTCAAAGAAACCTTTCATGTGACATCAAGACCCGACACTGGGTCCAAAACATCTGACCATATTTCACCCATTCTAATCTATTTGCGATAGCTCCCCAGAAACACGCATTATATATAACCTGCCTGCATCACAACTGCAGCATTTCATAAAGGCAGTCTAATTTCCTCTCTCATAACCTGCAGACCTTGGGTGGCCAGTTGCTGCTTGGAAGCTAGGACAACATGCTCCTACAAGCAGCAGCCTTTAAAAATATAAATTGCTCAGTCATTCTCTGGAAGCACTCCTAGAACTTCAGGAAAATTGAGTCCTCTGAATCTTTCAATAAGTTCAATTAAAGTAAATCATTCAATTTAAGAAAGAGTTGAAGACTCACCTCTTTAAATAATACCACATCACAATGCATTGACCGTCCACAATTGACCTTCCTCTCTTCATACTCACCGGTGATATGCTTGCCTTTGACCATATACCATGCTCCACTGCTTGTTGGCTAGGTTCATGCTATAGAAATACCAAATGCAAACAGGAACTGAAAACACTACTTTTCAGAAGAGACGTCAACATATACATTGAACAGAATACCTGGATGCAAGTCTCCCCAAAGTTTCATACGATTTGCCAAATCTAGGTTAACAAAAACAATCTACTATACAAAATGTGGATTCTGTACCCCAATGTTAGAATCCTTTGGATACACTCATTTATAAAGTGCTCTGTTACTTGGGATTATTTGTGCTCTAAAACATAGTAAAAAAAGAAAGAAATAGAGAAGACGTTTTGTAATATACAGCAATTAACAACATCATGTGGGTAATAAGTATATTAGTATGTGTCCGCCCCAATTTCAACCCCTTCAGGCAGCCAACTGCCCAGTCTACTTCAAGCCTCTGTTTCAAATTTTAACAGAACTTACAACACAGGCAAACAATAGTAGGCAAGTCCAGCAGTCTAAGCCTTTCTTTTTTTTAAAAAATAAAGTTTTATTGTTAACAGGGAGACAAGCAGTATAACATACATTGTATCGCCTACAACCCCGGTCGGGCCGGCTACATGTCCAGGAATGAGAAATCTAAGAAAGCAGTACAGGTGATACACAGCAAGTCGCCTACAACTGCTTTCGGCCGGCCGTGTTGATATGACAAGTACAGCGTTAAACACATTGCGCTAGGGGATATCAGTATTTATGGTACAACCAATACTCCCTTGCCCTGACTGGCATGTAATGCATAAGGGATGCCCTGAACCCCTAAGGCATATGGTGGTAGATCCCAGGAGCTATGCCACAGCCCACCACCCGACCATGGGAGCACGATTGATATTGCCAAAATAGTGGCTGTACGGATTTGTATGTTGAGGCATTAAGAAACCTATTGAGGTTGTGAACTAAGGAAAAACAACTAACAAAACAACTTCCTACAGGTCAGAGAAAGTACTGTCTGTGCGATAGTGATGAGGTGCGGGGTCGTGCCGCAAGCAGGGGGGGAATGGGTCCAGACTCTGCCAGCCCGCGTGAGAAGTCTCAGGGCAGCCGAGAGAAGCCACAGATCACTCAGGCCCAAAAAGCTTGAGCGCTCTGAGCGTGGTGGCGTTGAAGCACATACATTCTATGCATGTGAGATAGTGTATGAGGGGCTTCCATATCCGCTGGAACTTCTTATCAGTGTTAGCCAGGCTGTGTGACAGCCGCTCCATTGCCAGGAGATGCCACGTCCTAGCGAACTACTGTGCCACGGATGGAGGTGACTTTTGTCTCCAAGTACATGCGATGAGCTGCCGTGCAGCTAGTAGTAGATGGCTCGCTAAGGCCCAGTCGGCGTGGGTCATAGCATCAATGCCAGGCGGGCATATGCCTAAGACCATGGTGGAGGCCACGCCTGGGAGTGGGAAGCCCAGAATACCCTTAATGTGGCCCAAGACCTCCTTCTGAAAGGTTTTAATCACCTTGCAGGACCACCAAATGTGGCAAAGAATACCACCCTTCTGTCTGCAGCGCCAGCATACGTTAGGGACAGTGCGGTACATAGTTGCTAGACGGGAGGGTGTATGATACCATCGGAACATTAATTTGTACGCAGTGTCGCACGCCGCAATACTGCGGTATGTTTCAGGGATATCTTGCCATAGTGTCTCCCATTGTTTAGTGGATATCCCCCAAGGGTATCTTCTTGCCATGTGGCCTGGTAGTTATGTGTAGGGGCTGAGGTTGAGTGTTGGAGCACCTGATAAGTTCTGGAGATCAGCCCTTTAGAGCCATCAAAGGTACGCACTAGTTTCTCAAAAGGGGCTCGGGGGCGCGTCGCTACTGCGTGTATCCCGGCCTGCATTGGCCAGTGTCATAGTTGGAGGTATTGGTGGCAGGTCGTGGTAGAAAGAGCATCTAAGCCTTTTTATTGGCAAAGTTGTCTCATGTATTGGGCTCTAGTGACAGTCATCAACTGCAAATATGATTGACCTAATTAGTTATTTGATTTGAGCATTCCCAATAAAGTGCAAGTAGTTATTATTAATATTAGAACACATTCATTTTTTTGACACTGTTGTGGGTTAAAATATATTTCCCAAAATATCAAGATACGTTTTTTTCTGTTGGTTCGTCTGCAAACTCTCACTTCCTATATATTTGCTTATTTACTGGTTACTAAAAAGACATGGCAATACAGGGGACCACAAATCTAGAAAGCATGTGTAGATTTGCGAGAACTGTCATAATAAACCTTTATGAAAAACCTGAAAAGCTTGAAATTCAAAATAGAGACATATGTCTAGTGTTAGAAACGGAGTTAAACATACTAGATCTTGAGATCATAAATACATGGGCCCCAACGACATCACTCCATGTCAGGACCCGCCAAGACAGGCCTGACACTGTCAGAGATTTTCTGTCTCGCAACAGTCAAGAAAGAGCCCATGCCCAGGCACGTGGCAATCAGAGCAGCAGCAGAGAAAGTGAACCAAACTCTACGGCCGACTACCAGTAGTAGCCTGTAGCCTCCGTGTGCCCAACCTCACATCGGAGAGGCTCTAGGCCTTCTGCAAGAGGCCATTTATATGTGCATCGCATTGCAAAATGAACAAAGAGGTTTCATAAAAAGGTGCCAGTGCGTGAACTGCGAGAAGTCTTCGACAGCGTGCTTTTTCACATCTGCTAGTTTTACAGTTTTTTATATTGGTGCTAATTTAATGGAACTCAGGGAGTTAACCTTTTCAGTGCCCCATTATGTGCCTGCAAACTCAGATCTCCATCTAAAACCGATAAAAAAAAAAAATCAAACGAATATTTACAGAGCCCAAAATCCCACAAAGAGCAGATCATGCGAATCCCTTGGGTAAAGAAGGGACCAGCATCAGTCAACCTAGTGAAAAGGCAGAAAAATGTATGCTCAGCTTAATTACACTACCAATTAATTTAAAAGAAGTTATTCAGGTTTATCATCATATCCTTAAGCCCTTTAACATCAAAACCGTATTAAATCTTGGCTTAGATTTACTTTGCATAAAAGAGAGCCACTGGATGTGCATTAAAATGCTCTTGGTAGGTTTCATTTCATATTACAATCTGGTTAGTCTATGACAAGATGCAGAAACAGAAATACCTGTGAACAGGCAAGCCTACTGCTGTGAATCACCTTTTCGGTGTAATGCAATTAAATCAAAATAGACACACAAAGAGATGTACAAACACACAGCTCGTACCTAACATAACACACGTACGTGTCTTGTATGACTGGAATACAGCATTCCACTCTATAGGTTTCAGTCTCTCTACTACATCATTAGGCAAACAAATAAGGCGACACCATCTATTAAAACACATACATACATTTTGTAGACTTTTCTTACCTACTATCAATGCAGTTGTAAATAAAATGATAGAAGACTATTCTGTTTATTACATATTTTAGGACAGTAGCTTGCATTAAAGAACACTTACGAAGTATAAAAATTTTAGTGGTTATATTGTGGCCTAAATACATACATCTTAACTTTTAAGCATTGTCAGCCATCATGAAAAAACATTGACACCATTGCAAACTAATCACAGGGCGTATTAGGAGGCCCTCGTTGAAAGTTAGATAGACTTGAAGAGACAGACTCCTGATGGGGGGGGGGCAGGACTTGTAAAAATGTCAAATTAGCATAAATATTCTAACAGATCACATACTAATTTTCATGCATTGGCCTCATTCAAAGAGTTATACCCTCTAAAAGAGCTGCCAACTCACCAGCGGCCAGAGCTGCATTAAGTTACACTTAGGCTGCACTTGAGAGCCACATCAGCATGCTTCCATCTTTCATAATCCAGGGCACCTCCAAACCTCTTCTCCCTAACAGACTGACTTGCATTCACACGATGTCAACAACAGACCACACATAATGAGTCCCATGATGGAACCCTTATTACCATGTGTTCCAGCTGTCCAAACTACAGCAGTTAGAAGCCCCCTTGGACTGTATATTCTAACTCAACTTCCACACCCAATAGCTCTTATCCTGATTCGACCACCACCAACCAGATTACCTTTACCCTCCACCTCCGAGCTTTCTTTATAGAAACCACATTGCCCTGTCTACTGGATTACCCAATACTTAAAAAGAGCTACAAGATTATCAAACATTTTGCACAGCATCAAAATGGAAGAAAGAAGTTCTAGTCTAGAATCCCATGACTCATAGTCGACAAATAGCTTTGCCCTCAAAAAGGTGAAATTAAGAAAAGGCAAGACCTAATGATGAAATTGGTGCAACTCGAAATATTTGTCATAGTCATTGTGGGTGAATTAGAGTGGTGGTAGAACACAATTCTTCTTTGTTTATCCGATTTGAGCCTATTGCTGCCTTTGTTGAGGGTCACCAGCATGATATTAAGGGGTTTAAGAGTTGTAACTGTAGACTGTTGTGCAGCTACTCACCCCGCAGGCTAACACAAATCATCATCTGAGATTTATGTCATTCTCCAGGTCTATGAGTGTATTTTCAAGTCTAGCACTGAAATAAGGAACATTTTTAAATGAGTTGTAATGGGAATTTAGTACCTATCCCGTCCACCTTATACCAGCCCCTTGTCCACATTACAGACATCACCCACCTTGACCTTATTCTTTAGAGAGGCCTTTCCTGTCGTAACCTCCAAAACACTTCTTCACCTCTCGAAAAATCTAAAACAATCTGAAAATTATGAGGCAGTCAGAATTACTAACATGGCATCCGTCAAACTCATGTTATGGCTTTTAAACAGAAATACACTGAGATACAACATTTCCAACAGTTGAGAGTCCTCCTACATAAGAAGAAGTAACCACCTACTGCTCTCCAACAATCACGGCTCTGGTAGCCTTTTCTCTGAAGCCAAAGAAAAGGACAGCACTTTGCTCTCAGCGAGTCTCATCAGAATACAGTCAATAGATTTGAAGTAAGAAACTCCTTTATCCTAGCCTGCAGCCACTGAACAACCACAACAGAAGAGGCATTACTTTCCATAACCTACCTATATCAATGGACCATCTAGCACAAATCGACAACCTCACCAAGCTTACTATGCCAGAAAACATCCTTGTGTGCATCCTACTGTATACTATGTCTAACATTGAAAATGTTGCCACCATCAATGTCCTACTCAAAAGAGTTGTGCAACCCTTCCCACTCATTGAGTCTTCTTTCATGGATTTAGCCACACCAAACATTGCAGACCACCTTCGGGCCAACTATCACAATCATAAAACTCATGGTGTTACCATCCATCGTCAATTGTGTGTAGAAAGAATAAACGCACACTTCTGACTAATTTTATCATCTTCTTAAGAAATGTATCCCCATCCAAACTACATACTTCATTTGGATCTTGGTTTACAATGACCTAGAAGAAAAAGCAGGCTAACTGAACATAAGACTTTTATGCACAAAATCACAGCAACTTACTTTGCTAAAGTAGTGTCATTTCTCAATGCACAAATAATATGGTGAATTGTAATGACCGTTAGGAAAAATAATGTAATCATTGCAAATCATCACACTTTGCAAGGGAATTGGGTGGCAATGTGGCATGACTGACCAGTTGTTTGCCCAGATGCTTTGCAAATGTTTTTGCATTCGCAAAGCATGGAAAGGTTAGCTCCTAGTGAAAACAGATGTTAACTATTCAAAAATCATTAGCTGTTAAAATTGTATAGCTTATACGGTGCTTGTGCAGGCTGCAGACTGCAGACAGTGCATCATGGACTACTGCATGCCTTCCGTGATGTTGCTTTACAATGCAAGCCCATTACAAACGTGAATGTTAGGATGAAGGCCAGCTATCCCATGCAGGTCTCAGGCTCGAATCCAGCATGTGCTACTTTTTGTTAGTAGTGGCATGCAGATTCCTGTCTGATTAATATTCAGGAGGTGGGTGGTCTGCGATTTTTTTGTGAAAGAAATTCTTTGTGGTGTGAGGGTTTTGAGATTCCCTTGCAAGAATAAATAGAAAGCTGGTGATAGTGCAATGGAACATTTATACTGTAACCTGCACTTTTTGCATGAGGTCCCTTGCCTTTTTCACAGGGCATTTTTTTTAGACTTGCATAACACACTCGGCCATTGTCATAGGAGAATGAAATATTTGTTTCGATGCACTGTTGAACGTCAATGCTCATAGCATCTTACAAGGTTCAACTAACATGAGCTTCCTAGAACTAATTGGACCTGTTCTCCCAGAGACACAAGCTCCAGATCACTAACTACCAGGCCTTTCAGATTTGGTTTAACATTTTCTGGAATTCAAGCCAGATAACCCAGAAAACAGATTAATTTAAGCAAGCACACCTGGAGATAGAGGTAATGTTAGTGCTGTGTAGCTGAAGACCTCAGCCCCGGACCGTCAAAGATGAATCACTGCAACAGAGATGGGGGATGGTTAGTCATCAAAATCTACTTACAGAAAAATGTATAGACTGTGTCTATTTGATGGTTTTCTCCACAAGCGTGTTAGAGGGTTCAACAATATAAAAGGTGTGGGTTTATTTATTTAAAGTTTTCAGAATATTGCATTTTTGCCAATCATCTTAAATCTATATTTTTAAGAATTAGTTGGACCAATTGCCATTGTCTGGCTGCCTGTTAACTTTTTCAAAAGCCACATCGGCTATCATTGCATACGTAAATAGGTGAAAAGCTTCCGCTTTAACAATTTGGTTTGATAAACACTTGTAAAGATTTTTCTCTAGTCAGGTGATTTAATATTTTTATGAGAATCAGCCAAGTCATATTCCCATTTCTTTGTGTTGGTATGGTTGTAAGTAACCAAACAAGAAACTCCTAAAGGAGTAATTCATATTGAATTTTTTGAACTTTTTAAACCAACATATGTGGTAGATGAAAAATGAATCCAACCTCTAACAATCTTGAAATAACACCAGCAAATGAATCAGTATAATAAGGCGTACTCTAAGTAGATGATAGAAAATATATTTATACATTATAAAAGATGATTCAATACAATATATACAATGAATACATGTATATATCAAAATTCACTGAAGGATCATGATGGGTCATATAAGCACAACCGTCACCTAATAATCTCTGGAAAATATACACAATTCAGTGAACATCGATCATTGGTAACGGGTAAATATACGCAACCAACTTGTCTCTTAAACAATAATTGCTTCAGAGATGAATGTCCATTTACACTGTGGTTGTTTAAATACTGGTCAGTGTGGATGCAGCATAGACATTTCAGCCTCTTAAGGCTAATAAGTCTACAAGACCATCTTCAGGGCAAAGGGCCTGATTATGACTTTGAAGGTCCTTCCGCGGGGCGCCACAGCAGTGCCCTAAGGGAAGACCACCAAAGCTGTACTTACACCACCCACAGGATTACGATTCTAATCCTTGGCAGACGGGTGGTGCTACAGTGGTGTCACGGTGGTGGCTGTCAAGAGGCCCATAGGTGAGCCTCAGACAGATGCCGCGTGACAATGCAATAGAACGCTCCTGCATTGTGCAGCATGGCACACTATGCAGGAACTGTGGTGCACATTTGCAGGGGGCACAACATGCACCCCCTGCATCCACCCCCTTGCCCTGGAGCAGCACGGGGCCCTGTTAGGGCTCCCTTTGTTGCCTCATTGCCAGCCTTTCCATGGTGGGCAAATTGCCATGGAAAGTCTGGCGGTTAGGCAACTCATAATGTGCTCGGCGGTGTCGCAGCAGCACCGCAGCATATTACTCAGCCTGACTGCTGCACCAGCACTGCGGGATCCAGGATCCCCTGCGGCCACAGTGGTCCAGTGGCAGTCCAACCGTCAAACTCAGAATAGGGCGGGTGGGCCGCCAGTCTGGTGGTTCATGGACTGCCACCATGGGTTCAAATCACCCCCAAAGTGTCAAAGAGTTCCACAAGGCCGACCATGTCACAGCTCCAGGGAATGAATAAAGTAACAGAAGCAAAACAATAAATCAATCTGGAAATTCAAACCATAGAGTCACGTCCTAAATGTCTCGAGTCACTCAACAGAGCTAGGACTCAATGGATCAGACTACCGGCAGTCACTGGGAACAGGAATGAACCAGCTGAATTTCCGGATTCAGTTACAAATATTCAATGTGAGTTACATCTTCAGGAGCTTCTTTTTTGGTAACTTTTAGTCTTTACCCAGTCTCCTATAGGGATCATAGGATAGCCTTATTGTATGAACTGTATGGTTGTAAGATACAACATTGAGTATAAAAAATATTGTGGTCCAAAAATATCATGGCAAGGACATTGATAACAATAATACTGACTTATCTATACCCGTGTAGAAATAACAAAAATTTGGTCTACAAAAATATTTTAATTTAAAACATCAGAAAACAAAAAAACATCGAAAATAAATATAGACAACCAAAATATTGAAAAGACATTAAAACAATATAAAACAGCAAAAATATTTATAATGTATCGACTACTATAATATTGTAATATATAATAAAAGAAATACCTGAACACAAATAACATGCTAAAATTTGAATTAATAAATACAAAGGAATAAAATAAAAATATATAACAAATACACCGAAGAAAAAAATAACACTTCTGTTAGCATCTTCCATATATGGTAAAGCCTAAAAAACATAGCATCTAATGAAAATGTAACAAAACAAATTCAAAGGTAAAGCTGTCAACAAATGGGAAGACAGAACTAATTTAAAAAGAGTATAAATACAGAACATGACAAACACATAAACTGCTACACAACAAATGGCTACACAACTATTTAAATTAATTTTCAATGTAATTTTATGAAGTAACATTCCATATTTTTCTTTTAGTAGCTCTTTGTTGTTATTGATTGCTTAAAATACGTTCCTTTTTCATTTTACAGAAATTATTTTTATTTATTATTTAACAAAAATAATAAACTACATTGCATTTCCCTATATTTTTTACTTAGAAATCTATGCCCTGCTGGTAAAAATCTTCATCAAGAGGTGTAAAGTTACTAATAGTAATTTTACACTCATAAATTCAGTCATAGGAGTCTATCTTTTCATGTGAGGGGGTTCAAGTCAACTCGGCGGTATAAAACTTCACTTGGAAATGGTGAATATCAAAACTGGGGAGAATTACACATCTGTATTGGAGTAGACCTACAAGCGAGTATATTTAGACATGTAGACTTCTCTTTGTCCATCAAGCTGGAGAAAAGTAACTGCATCATGTAAACAAACTAAGCTTACAACAATTTGTATCGAGAAAAACATTATCTAATGTGCCATTTGTTTCCAAAATCAAAAAAGTTCCAACTGAAACTAATTAATTACAATTTCTATTTTAATAACAATTCTGTATTGGGAATATATTCAAATTTCACACAAACCTGTAGTGCGAAATCTAAAAAAAAGACTTCAAGAAAGGCGAAAAAAGTGGTTTGGTACTGCACAAAAGAAGACCTAGGCAAAAAAGAAGAACAAGATTGTGGGGCCTATTTACAAAGGCATTTCGTACTATGTAAAAATGTTTTTATGAATCAGCCCTGAGCCGTCCAACTCCCTATTAGTAGAAGTGCAGAGAGGACATAGACCTTTCAACTTGAAGTAATTGTATATGAATATTCCCTAAATATTTCAATTTTATTCCTAGTTTAGATGTTTTGGGACTAAATCAAAAAGGAATACAAGAGTATGTAAATGAGTATTACAAGAGTAAGCTTTCACATGTTGCAAGATGCCATTGAGAAAATGCACCTGTAAGTAGAATATGCAAAATGCTGTCTACTCATAACTTTAAACCTGATAAAAATATTAAATTAAATACATTAAATTAATATTTTTCATATTTTTACTATCCACATATTTCAATATTTCCAGTACAGCTACTATACAATTTCACAGAAAGGGGCACTCCTATTAACTTATATGGGTTATGCCCATACTAAAGAGAGCACTACCAAAGAAAGAATCCACTTCAAGTGTTCTTAGTACTACTCCAACAGCTGTCATGATCAGACAACTATCATTAAATGACACTGCTGAGAGTGTAAAAGAAAATAATTATCCTCCTATTATAGCTGATGTACACATTCATAATATAAAGCGAAACTTAAAACAAGGAAGCACTAGCTCATCAAGACCAACAAGGAGAATTTCAAAGGACTACAGGACAAATTTACAATTTTTTCATACAATGGGGCACAGAAACTAAAGTTGTTGAGTTGTGTGTAAGGGAGAGAACAGGGAAGAGTCAATTATATTAAGATATGGCGCTGCTGCTCTCTTCACTAGCACTGGAGATGGCGCACTTTCTCGCTGTCAAGTGCTATACACACACCTTTGCATCATATTTCAATGGTGTGTGTGAGCCTAGCACAGGTTTTGTAGTAGAGGAGTACCCTTCCAGTACAAAATGCTATCCTTATACTAACTTAAATATGTTTACCACTGTGCATGTGTGCTGTACAGAGCAGCATACATGCAAAGTTGGAAAAGTATGTAGAAAATAAAAACTTTTCTCCTACTTTGCACCTGCCTCGAGCAGGTGTAAATCTTTGGTGCAAAACCTTGTTTACAAATGTTAGTGGATAGGGCTTTTCTTCAAAAACAATGGATGGTTGTATGGGAACACACATGTTCCTTCACTGGGCACCCCTGATATAAAGCAGCACAGAGTGCTACTTTGGGTTACTTTTAGCCAACATCTAGAGTAAATAAAGTTTTGCTCTAGAAACTAAATAACAAATGAACACTTTACACTTGTTTTTGGCACTTTTCGGGACTTTACAGTGGCGCAAGGGCTGAGAATTGTTTGTTTTGTAGGTGAGAATGCATGTTTTCATTTGCAGATACCTGCTACATAAAAGTCTTTGGATCGATGATTTTATGTTCTTATTTTACAAAGAGAATTTTCTATCTAAAGAATAACGTTCGTTTCTTTTTTTTTTTTTTATTTCTTGGAGCACCTATTTTTTGTAAATGTTATAAAATACATTTTTAAATATAGTGAAATAATTGCTTATTTTAATAAATAGTTGTACTTTATAAATATTGTTCATAAAAATTCAAAAAAAGTTTATAATTGTAACAAAATTAACATATAAAATGTTCACAATCACTGCTTAATCAATGACAAATTAATTTAGTAACAATATTTATTAGCAAATATTTTTATTTTATTAAGCCTTTTCTGTGACAACGGTTATCTCAAAAAATGAAATATTTACTTTTTAAATGTACACATGATATTTATTCAACTAAGATAAAAAATTGAACATTTTGTTATATATAAAATATGTCCACTAAAAAATTCTTAATATACATGAAAATACATAATTATGTTTAATAGAGGTGTACACTTAAATAAAATGTCACATTTTTCATGCTTATCATATTTTTATTATGTTTCCTTAGCTTATTCCTTTTTTAATTAATTATATTTTAACTTTTATTGTATATTAATGTTTAAAAGCTATAGATATTATGAATTTTAAGTAGTCTGGAATGTTTAATATTTACTAATATTTGATATACATTAGTTACAAGCAGAAAACTAATAAACAAACTATATTTATCACTAAACATACTATATTTAAAGAGACTTTGGGAGCTAAGATTTACTATAACTCTAACCTAACTACCACTTGGGAAGTATTTTATTTTGGGGAATGCAGCTTTAATATTCTAACTATAACCCATTTTCATTGAGGCAAGTGTTTAATTTTGGGAAATGCATAATTATGGTTCTAACGCCAAACCTTGAAACATTAAGGAAATTGTTTGATTTTGGGTGTTCAAATTTATTTTTCTAATTTCCCAAATACCTAAAAGATTTTTAATGTTAAGTAGTGCACAATAAATATTCTATTCTATCCTAACTTCAACCCCACTACTAGATGCTAAAGTGCTTAACTTTGGGGAGTGCAAAGGGAGAGATAAGATTTACTATTGAAACTCCAGCCCAACTGCCATTAGAGAAAGTGGTTAGTTTGTGGGAGTGCAGATTTACTATTCATACTACAACCCAACCAACACAAGAGAAAGTGTTTGCTTTTTTACATTCATATTTACAATTTAACCTCTTACCCAAATACCATTGGTGAAAATGTTTAATCACAGGGTGTTGTGATTTACTATTCTAACTCCAGCCCAACTAACATTGGGGAAAGTGTTTAATTTTCTTGAGGGTAGGATAATGTTTCTATGTCCAATCCAAGTACCACTGAGGAAAGTGCTTAATTTTATGGCATGCTGGTTTATCATTCTCACTTCAACCCAGATAGCACTGGGGAAATTATTTATTTTGTGGAGTGCATATTTAGGGCTAATTATTATTTTAATTGCAACTTCCCACCTGATTCCTTTACAACCCTCACAACTTGGAAATAATTTAATTAATGAACTAAATAATTATTTTATCAAAATATGATAGTGATTAGGTAAATAACAATTATTAATAACAGGTATATATCACCTCCAGTTTACTATTTAAAAACCTTCTCATCCTATTCACTGGCAAACCCAACAACTCAATTGAAATTATTAAGATGAAAAAAACTCATTTATCCACTTAATACACCAATTAATTAAAAGATAGTTTAAAAAATATATGTGTAACATTTATTTCCAAACACTTTCCACCATTGTCCCATACAAGCGCAGAAAGCCCCCGAAGAAAACACATAAGCAAAAAAATTATTAAATAACATGAAATGCCACAACATATGAAATAAAATTAACAAAACATAAATTAACAGATTGTAACAATATTGTTTAACAATATATATAAAACAAAATCAAATTAAAAAACAATACATATACAAATTATATTTACTAATATAAAACATAAAAAAACAACATTACTTACAATGACTTTAAAATAAATAACATTATCAACACCTGTATATTTACTACATCCACTAAACATATTAATTTTAAATCTTCCCCTGTCATCTCAAATTACGTGGCATATTTACTATTATTTCACACAAGGCAGTGCAGCAAGGGAACTTGCTGTGCTGCGTTTTGTGAAAGGTAGAGAGCAGCAACGCTCCATATTTACAAAGCAAGCATTTCTGCTCTCTCCTTGTGCTGCTGCACTGTGTGCTGCTGCACTGTTTGCTGCCTAGTGCCAAGGCAGGCACCCTTGCACCATAGTGTAAGGGTGCCTATGTTATGTGTAGAATTGTTTTTGTACCGGATGGGATAGAAATCCAAAGAGGCATTTTCCTCTCTCTATATGTTCTGCAGAATGCAGCACACATGGAAAGAAGATGTAACGAGGAGAAATAAATATATTTCTCCTTGTTACGCCTCTGTCGGGTAGGCGCACAATTTGGGGGGAAACCCAGCTTTACAAATCTTTGTAAATCTGGGTTTCCATCAAAATACATGGGTGATTGCATGGGAACACTCATGCTCCCCTCATGTTATGCCTACCTGATGCAAAGTAACTCAAGGCAGTGCTATGTGCTGCCTTGCATTATTTTATATTAACTAATCCACGCAAAGCGGCTTTGCGGGTATTAATAAAAAACAAAAATGATTTTGTGTCATGGCTGTGCCACACAAGTTACCCAACCGTGGTGCAAAATCATAGTAAATCTGGGCCAATATGTATATTTTCACCCAACCAAAACAGAGACACTGTTACTCTCATTTGATTTTGCTTCTGTAATGCATGCTTGCATACTTGATGGGCCCCCATGGGTGGTAGTTATGTGTACCTTCTCTTCATCTCTTAGTCTGAGTCTGAATTCATGGTGGCAACTTCTAAATCTACTTCAACTTAGAATGAAGACCATCAAACCAGACTCCTACCACCAGATGCATGGAGCATGCATTCCAGTAAATAAAAAAGAACCCCTTCAGCAAGAATGAATGATAAGAGGAGCAGAATGTAGCATATTTCCCCTTTTTGACCTCATAGTGGAGCAACACTTGAATTCTTCAAGAAGAGTGTATGGAACATGGGAGCTCTTTTTAGGTTGAGCCTACAGTGCTTGCGCTGCAGGATGATCTGTTGTATGTACTTTGTGGGCTCTGGAGTATTGCCGCAGGACTTGTTTGCTTCCGCTTTTTACTTTCTGCTTCGGGACTTTTTTTCACCGTCTCTGCTTGGGTCTCTGATTGAGCATGCACTCCATCCCAGTATAAAGTGTTCCCGGGAAAAAAATTGTTTTCTTTTGTTTGATATTTCACAAGTGGAACACCAACTTGCTATGTTCTGGTGTCTCCATATGTAGTACTAAATACTTGAAGAAGATGAATCCCTGGGAAATATCAAACAAAAAGACTTTCTTCCAGGGAACACTGTTTACAGGGATATCATTAACTATAATGTAAATTGCTTGGCAATTAAGGTATATAAGTTGGCCTGTGGGTGAGGGTCTGGACCAGGAAGTTGATTTCGTAATGAACAATCTAGAGAAGTTCTTCCCAAACTGTGGGTCATGAGCTGATTTTTGGTGAGTCGCCAAAGTCCAGGCAATAAATAAAGATGCCTTTAAATTCTGTATTTATTGTGCCACATTTGCTGCTCCTCAAAGACAGAGGTCAAATGTCAGGCTATGTCTTCTGCTCCTTATTTTTAGGTTCTGCCTACAGCGCTTGCGCTGCAGGATGATCTGTTGTATGCACTTTGTGGGTGCAGAACTTGTCTGCTTCCGCTTTTTATTTTCTGCTTAGGGACTTTTTTTCACCATCTCTGCCTGGGTCAGTTTCACACTCCAATCAAGCGCACACTCCACTGTTCCCCCAGGGCACAAGCACGGACCTCCTTGAGGGCTCCCATGTTCATTGTGCAGTCTCCGGTGCCCCCGGGGCCAAAGCAGGCTCAAGCTTGCGTAGAGCTGTTACTTAATGCAGCTTTGGCACTGCTTGCTCCCTCCCCCAGGTGAGTATTACGTTGGGAGATTCAGATTGTGTACATTATTTTTCACTACCTCACCCCTCCTCCTGCTCTCTGATTCACACCGCTCTCTCTCCACCTCACCCTTTTCTTTCTCTGCCTCAACTGCTTCGCTCTCTGCCACACATTCACAGATGTCGGCTATGCTGTATAAATCTTCTGTACGTAAACAAAGTGTGAACTGCTACTTTACTCTTTTAATAGTGAATTGTGCATTACAATAAATGTATACCTAGCGTGTACATTTCTCTTTTATAAAAGTGGGGCTCTGAAGGAAAATTGCCCTTATCAGGGATATTTCCGTGTTTTTACTGCAAGTTTGTAAGAGTACTTTTATTTTGTAATATTTACGTTCGCCACGTATGATTTGTATTAATGTGCTTACAAATTTGATTATGCATGCATCAAAGCACTTCCTTTAGTGAGAATCTGTTTAGCTTTGGACATTCTTTTGTGAAATATTCCACACTTTTAACATGGCCACCACAGGCAGTAGTTCATGTCAGGACTTTTGACACTTTTGACTATGGGTCCTCTTTCTATGTCGATGACTTTAGTATTTAACCAACGATTGAAACATAAATAGGCCTGGGCGGAAAACTACGCTACGCTCGCGTAGTTTGCGTAGTTTGCGCAACTACGCGCTAGGCGAATTGCACGTAGCACAGTGCAAAAACGCGTAGCGTAGCGGGCATTTTTTGCTTGCTCGCGGTCCTCAACGTCAAGTTGGTGACCGCGAGCGAGCAAAATGACATCCCGACGAGACTTTTTCCTCGTTCGCGATCAGCAACATCAAGTTGCCGATCGCGAGCGT
The DNA here is from genome assembly GCA_963921515.1 of Calotriton arnoldi. NCBI lineage: Eukaryota > Metazoa > Chordata > Amphibia > Caudata > Salamandridae > Calotriton > Calotriton arnoldi. Next base: position 80,564 of record CAWUFW010015252.1, read on the forward strand.
GGAAAATAAACCTCCCGGCGAGATTCTCAACGCGGGGAGGTCAGGTTTCTCATTGCGAGTGGTCGCGTATCCTCGCGACCGCTCGCGATGAGAAACTACCAGTCTGCGTTGAGAAAACTGCCGCTCGAGTACAAATCTACTCGAGCGGCAGAAAATGACCGCTTGCACTGTGCAAGATGCCGTTTGCAATGATTGCACAGTGCAGACAAGCATCCGGCACTGTGCAATCATTGCGAACAGCATTTCCTACCGCACTACGCAGTTCGCGTAGTGCTACGCGTAGCTCGCGTAGTGCGAAGTGCACTTTGCGTAGCTACGCGTAGCGCTACTACGCGAACTACGCCCAGGGTTAAACATGAACACGTTTGTTTGGCGTTCCCAGTATCTTGTACGTGCCCCAAATGTGTATCCTGCACTCGGGGTAACTATTATATTTTCATATTTTTATGTTACATTGGTAATCCTTTTTGGATATTCTGATATGCACAGTTTTGATTCCGTGTGACTTGAGGACTAGCAGCGTTTTTATCATGCTTTTTTTAAAGTTGGGGTGGTAATTTTGGTTTGTAGTGTTTTGTGTATATTTCGGTTGAACGACTTGTGATGTTAACGGGACGGGATAGCCCCTTGTTTGGACATGGATTTTCAGACTACAGCTGCCTTTGGCAACCTAAAAGTAATATAATATAGAATTAAATAATGTTCCTATTAGTGTCAAAGCTTCCATATTAAAGAACATGTAGATGTCTTAGCACCCAGGATAATGTTCTGCATGGCTAAATACTTATAAGGTCCCAAAGGCGAGACCGATTGCAGTGCAAATGCTTGTTGATTCCAAGCTTTCATTCCATAAATCAATGAAGTGGTCGAGGGCATCAATCTGCAACTAGTCTTACTATGTAAAATCATCTTTCTTTTCCAAATAAAAGATCGAGTGGAGCTGGTCAGAGTTATTGCAAGATTTTTTACATAAGGATACAAAAGTTTCTCATTGACAGACTACAATGGATCCAAACCAGGTTGCCAAAGTTTGTCTCAACAAACCTAGTCATGACCAAAATTCTCTGCACCATGTATGAGGACCGCTGTGGTAAAAATGAAGGATGCCTGCAGAAACTCATGGTGTGGTACCACATTATCGTATTCAGAATATTGTTTGGCACAAATAACATGTTTTACATCCAAATCTGACTAGAGTTAAGATTACAAAATCTACATTCAATGGGATCATATTTTTGTAAAAAAAAATCAAGGGCACAATGTTTATGTGAAGCATTATTTCTGACTATGATATTTTGACCTATAACCAAAAATCAAACCTCATTGTGCTCGGTAATTTCACATATGAACTCTATTTGAGCCTTCAGAGAGTGGATGGACATTGCAAGGGCTCTTGGAGACCAGAGCCAAGGATCTGAAACGTACTATAGATAACATGAGGGCAGAATTGAACTATATGGTTTCAGGAAAGGCTTATGAAGAGACCTGTTACAATTATTTACTACTGTATTCCATGTAAAGTGGGCATTATGACAGAAGCATACTGGATTTGTTCCCTGTCCTCTGCAATTGCTGTCTAGCATCTCGTGCCTCATTTCATACAAACTCTGTCATATGGTCAGTACACTAAGGTGACTTAAAGGTGACATACCTCCTCCTAAGTCATGCTAAAATCAAATCAAAGGAAAATATACAGCACTACCCCCCCTCCACCAACCCCCTCGCCTGGTGCAATGTGTAATCAATAAAAGTCCTGGATGAAAATCCAGAAGGAAACTTGTGGAAGATTGTTCTACAATGCAAATCTGTCTCAAATTGTTTTGAAGACATTGGCCTCTAGCACTAGTGTGTATTTCTCTAAAATGCAGATAAAAATGAATTATAAATGCTCTCTCTTTCATTCAACAAAAGAAATAAATGCAGTTACTCTGATAATTCTGTCTTCAAAGTGCTTTCCAGAGACATCACTGTAGTGAATTCTCTCTTGATCTGCAGCACTGGATTCAAGCTAGCCTGGCTGATGAGGGGTGATGCCCCAAAACCAGTCCTAGGATGCTTGTTTCCTGTCCAGGGAGGACCAACCCTGGCAGTTCGGGCTAGACTGTTCCCATTGGGTGCAGGGTCAAGACTGATTTGCATATGGCTGGGTTCAAACAGGAATGGCATGGGGAGCACAAACCAATGGATTTAGGCCCAGATCTCTGTACTGGTGTGAATGTCTGACATTGTTCTGCATTCTGTCTATCAATTGTTCTTTTAGAATTTGTCACCCCGAGTGGGACCAGTGCGCCGAGGTGTGGGTCCCGTGCTCTCCATGCCACTGGAGTCAAGCTATCCTGGCTGATGAGAGGTGAAACCCCGAAACCGGTCCTAGGATCCTTGTTTCCAGGCCAGGGAGGACCTGGCCTGGCAGTTTGGGCTGGACTGTTTCCATTGGGTGCAGGGTCAAGACTGATTTGCATATTGCTGGGTTCAAACTGGAATGGCATGGGGAGCAAAAAAACGATGGAGTTAGTCCCAAATCTCTGTACTGGGGTGAATGTTTGACATTGTTCTGCATTCTGTCTATCAATGGTTCTTTTTGCATTTGTTACCCCGAGTGGGACGGGTATACCCAGACGTGGATCCTGTGCTCTCCATGCCACTGGAGTCAAGCTATCCTGGCTGATGAGGGGTGAAACCCCGAAACTGGTCCTAGGATGCTTGTTTCCAGTTCAGGGAGGACCTAGCCTGGCAGTTTGAGCTGGATTGTTCCCATTGGGTGCAGGGTCAAGACTGATTTGCATATGGCTGGGTTCAAACTGGAATGGCATGGGGAGCAAAAAAACGATGGATTTAGGCCCAGATCTCTGTACTGGTGTGAATTTATTACACTTTTCTGCATTCTGTCCATCAATTGTTCTTTTAGCATTTGGCACCCCGGACTGTTCCCATTGGGTGCAGGGTCAAGACTGATTTGCATATGGCAGAGTTCAAACTGGTATGGCATGGGGAGCAAAAAAACGATGGATATAGGCCCAGATCTCTGTACTGGGGTGAATTTATTACACTGTTCTGCATTCTGTCCATCAATTGTTCTTTTTGCATTTGTCACCCCGGTGAACTAGGGGGAATATTTACGCCACAGGAACGTCACTTTTTTCAATGTTCCTTTGGTGATACGGGCTTCGCCTTATTTATAAGGCAGCGTACGCTGCCTTATAAATAAGGCACCCTTGCATGATATACTTAGCATGAAAGGTGTGGGCAATGGGTGTTGTGATGGGCGTTCTGCTGCAACACCCATTGATTTTGACGCTGCCCAATATTTAGAAGGGTGGCGTAAATATGAGGCAAAGCCAAAATTAAGCCAAAATTAAGACACCTTCCTGCACATAAACAATCATTCCCCCAAAACAGGCACACTTATAGTGCAAGGGTGCCTGTGTTGGCGCTAGGCAGCTGTAATTAGCGCAGAGGAAAATGCAGGGTTGCACCGTTTTGTTGTAAATACCGTGCAGCCCTAACGCCGCGGTCCTTCACTTTCTTGTAAATATGCCCCTAGGTCTTTTAGTGCAGGGATTGCAATCAACTGAATTACTGAGAATACTCTAAAAGTATTATTTTTACAATATTATTCATATTGTAGAATAGGCAAGTCAAGGAAAAAAATCTGAAAAATTGTACATAATATATTTTTGAAACATTGATCAAATAAAGAATCAAGATGCCTTCCTGATTAAAGTGACTTAGGTTGATGGTTATATATAAACCTTGTCCCATGAAATTTGGTGGAATAAAAGTTGAGGATACGATGGCTGTGTCTCTCTCAAAAAATACAGGTAGGCATATGTGGAATTTGTAAGTAGCGAATAAACATTGCTTGGCCAATCTGGTTAAAGAAGTGAAAAACTGAAAACGAAACCTGGTCAAATTAAATTTGTATTTACTACTACTAATGGTAGAAGAAACAAACATTGGGAAAGTCAATAGGTCTTGCCATTTTTTTGGCTTATTCATTTTCTTTTTTACTGTGTTTCTGCGTTATGATGCAAATGCATTATATGTAAAGGCTGATGACAATATCTGAAATGCATTTTGTGATTATAGATAAGTTGAGGACTGGAAACTGTGCCCTTAGGGATCTGAAAGGAGGGGTCATCCTACTTCATGGAGATGCCTAGCATGTGCTAGTGCTAAAATTTATTTTACAATGGTGCATTAGGGATTCTCTTGATATATTAATGGGATAAAACTAGTTCCTCATTCACAATGAAAATGGTTGATTCCACTGGCTACATTTAATCTGTCTTCTCCTCTGCTACCCTTAGAAATGTCTTTGAATATTCGAGAGTGCAAGAAAGATCAACATGAACGTTATTACACCCTACCTCAGATCTTAAAGTTTTTAAATGCCCAGTACAAGTAACATCATCCAGTGTGTTTATTCTTCATATTTTAGTACCTTTTGTTTGCTGCATTTTCAAATAAGTACCAGAATGCAAGAAAGAAAGAGGTTCCGGTGTGCTACTGAAATATAACTGCAATCATCCATCCGCTATGGAGCGGAGGAGCAACCCCCCCCCAAAAACGGCAGGAAAGGATAAACAAACTATAACAAACACTTGTTTCTATTTTTCCTTTCCTGCCGAGTCTTGGGGGCGAGGCTGGGGGGTTATAGGCACTGAGATGAATGGTAATGCACTCCTTCACTGCACATGACGGTTTGGTCGGCCAAAGCTCTCTCCAACCCAGCAACGCAGCTGGGTTGGAGGGAGCAGGCAGATACTCCCATCTGTCCTTGAGCACAAATCGAGGGTGCTCAGGCCAATCCTGAAGCTGCTCTCATGCTTGAGAGCAGCTTCAGTATTGGTTGCAGGGCATTCTGGGAGCCTGTGTCGCATGGAGAAGAGGAGCAGACGAGCGCGACGTGGCCGGCTGCTGGTAAATTGTTTTTTATTTTGTATTCTTTTCATCACCTGTCACCCCTATGCCCCCCCAGCTCCTCTCCTCCCACCCCAGCCCGCCCCGCCGCTCGTCCAGCGCACTGCCCGCTACTGATCATTTCATAAGGATCATGTGGCACCCTCAGCACTTAAGCTCACATACTGATTACAATCTATACTTTGCCAAATAGCTGTGTGCATTTGGAGCACTCTTAGTACCATGAGTGCAATATGGCTCACTGATTAAAGATCTTTCTCTATATGATTAGATATACAAAACCTACATATGTTATACTTCAAACTGCAATACAAATGAATTCAGATTTAGTACCATTTGCTATTTTTTATGTGTTATTTAGAGCTATATAAAAATTTGAATAATCAAGCAATCAAGAGTAATGCGTGCAATTAACACTGATTGCATGTGGTGCCCATGACTTATGTATTTTGTTTAACCCCTTCGCTGCTAGGCCTTTTCCCCTCCTGTGCTAAGCCTTTTTTTGGCTATTTGGGGTAGTGCGCGCTTAGGCCCCTGTAACTTTTTGACCACATAAGGTATCCATGCCAAATTTGCGTCCTTTTTTTCTAACATCATGGGGATTGTAAAGGTACCCAGGGTTTGTGGATTCCCCTGGAGGGGACCCAGAAATTAGTCAAAATACAGCTAAATTTTGTTTTTTGGGGAAAAATGCGAAAAAAGGGCTACAGATGAAAGCGTCTTGATTTTTCCCTGCAAATGGCATAAAAAAGGGGTTGTGGGGATGAAATCACCATCTTCCCAGCTTTCAGGGACTAGCAGACTTTTGTCAGAAAACCAACTTTTTTACACAGTTTTGGCATTTTTCTGGGACATAGCCTATTTTTGCTATTTTTTGTGCTTTCAACCTCTTTCCAGTTAATGGTAGAAATGGGTATGAAACCAATAATGGATCCTGGAAAGCCATACATTTATGAAAAGTAGACAAAATTCTGAATTCAGCAAGGGGTCATTTGTGTAGATCCTTAAAGTTTTCCTTATAGAAACTAACAGTTAAATAAAGGAAAAATTGAAAATTAGTTGAAAAAAACAGCCATTTGTGTCAACGTTTTCACCTGTAACTTCTTCTAATTATGACAGCTATTTGAAGGCAATATACCGTTATATCCGCTGGACCTTTCTGGTTGTGGGGATATATAGGACTTGTAGGTTCACCAAGAACCCGACGAACCCAGAGCCAATAATTGAGCAACATCTTGCAATGATTTTTTTTTAAGTACCGGGTATATAGCAATTATTTTGGGAAAATGTATACATGGAAAAATTGTTATGAAAGACACCTATGTATTTCTGAAATGGGAACAAAATGTAGATTTTAGAAACAGTAGATATTTGCACATTTCCGAAATTGGGAGTACCCATACTAGCATGAGAATTATAGGTCATTTTTCAAAATGACTTATTTTTTACACATTGTCTTTCATTTGGAAGGCAGAAATGCATCGAAAGTCAATAGGTAATAACAGTTGCTCTACAATTCTGTGTTACCCTAAGTCTCCCGATAAAAATGGTACCTCACTTGTGTGGGTAGCCCTTGTGCCCACAACAGGAAATGGCTAAAAATACAACGTGGACGTACCACATTTTCACAATGAAAAATTACCCTTTTTTTGCAAAGTGCCTAGGTGTAGTTTTTGAACCCTAGCTCTGCCGGCACCTAGGGAAACCTAGCAAACCTATACATTTTTGAAAACTAGACACCCAGGGGAATCCAGGATGGGGTGACTTGACTGCCTCCCACCAGGTTCTGTTACCCAGAATCCCTTGCAAACATAAAAAATTGTCAAAAAAACCACATTTTCCCCACATTTCTGTGGTGGAAAGTTCTGGAATCTGCGTGGATCCACAAATTTCCACCCACCCCGCGTTCCCCAAAGTCTTACGAGAAAAATGGTACCTCACTTGTGTGGGTCGGCCTATTGCCTGCGACAGGAAACGGCGCAAAACGCAACGTGGTCACACCTCAATTTCGCAGTGAAAAATGACCCTTTTTTGGCAAAGTGCCTAGCTGTAGTTTTTGAACCCTAGCTCTGCCGGCACCTAGGGAAACCTAGCAAACCTATACATTTTTGAAAACTAGACACCCATGGGAATCCAGTATGGGGTGACTGGACTGCCTCCCACCAGGTTCTGTTACCCAGAATCCCTTGCAAACCTAAAAAATTATCAAAAAAACCACATTTTCCCCACATTTCTGTGGTGGAAAGTTCTGCAATCTGCGTGGATCCACAAATTTCCACCCACCCCGCGTTCCCCAAAGTCTTCTGAGAAAAATGGTACCTCACTTGTGTGGGTCGGCCTAGTGCCCGCGACAGGAAACGGCGCAAAACGCAACGTGGTCACACCTCAATTTCGCAGTGAAAAATGACCCTTTTTGGCAAAGTGCCTAGCTGTAGTTTTTGAACCCTACCTCTGCCGGCACCTAGGGAAACCTAGCAAACCTATACATTTTTGAAAACTAGACAACCAGGGGAATCCAGGATGGGGTGACTTGACTGCCTCCCACCAGGTCCTGTTACCCAGAATCCCTTGCAAACATAAACAATTGTCCAAAAAACACATTTTCCCCACATTTCTGTGGTGGAAAGTTCTGGAATCTGCGTGGATCCACAAATTTCTACCCACCCCGCGTTCCCCAAAGTCTTACGAGAAAAATGGTACCTCACTTGTGTGGGTCGGCCTAGTGCCTGCGACAGGAAACGGCACAAAACGCAACGTGGTCACACCTCAATTTCGCAGTGAAAAATGACCCTTTTTTTGCAAAGTGCCTAGCTGTAGTTTTTGAACCCTACCTCTGCCGGCACCTAGGGAAACCTAGCAAACCTATACATTTTTGAAAACTAGACAACCAGGGGAATCCAGGATGGGGTGACTTGACTGCCTCCCACCAGGTTCTGTTACCCAGAATCCCTTCAAACATAAAAAATTGTCAAAAAAAACACATTTTCCCCACATTTCTGTGGTGGAAAGTTCTGGAATCTGCATGGATCCACAAATTTCCACCCACCCCGCGTTCCCCAAAGTCTTACGAGAAAAATGGTTCCTCACTTGTGTGGGTCGGCCTAGTGCCTGCGACAGGAAACGGTGCAAAACGCAACGTGGTCACACCTCAATTTCGCAGTGAAAAATGACCCTTTTTTGGCAAAGTGCCTAGCTGTAGTTTTTGAACCCTAGCTCTGCCGGCACCTAGGGAAACCTAGCAAACCTATACATTTTTGAAAACTAGACACCCAGGGGAATCCAGGATGGGGTGACTGGATTGCCTTCCACCAGGTTCTGTTACCCAGAATCCCTTGCAAACATAAAAAATTGTCAAAAAAACCACATTTTCCCCACATTTCTGTGGTGGAAAGTTCTGGAATCTGCGTGGATCCACAAATTTCCACCCACCCCGCGTTCCCCAAAGTCTTATGAGAAAAATGGTACCTCACTTGTGTGGGTCGGCCTAGTGCCTGCGACAGGAAACGGCACAAAACGCAACGTGGTCACACCTCAATTTCGCAGTGAAAAATGACCTTTTTTTTGCAAAGTGCCTAGCTGTAGTTTTTTAACCCTACCTCTGCCGGCACCTAGGGAAACCTAGCAAACCTATACATTTTTGAAAACTAGACACCCAGGGGAATCCAGGATGGGGTGACTTGACTGCCTCCCACCAGGTTCTGTTACCCAGAATCCCTTGCAAACATAAAAAATTGTCAAAAAACCACATTTTCCCCACATTTCTGTGGTGGAAAGTTCTGGAATCTGCGTGGATCCACAAATTTCCACCCACCCCGCGTTCCCCAAAGTCTTACGAGAAAAATGGTACCTCACTTGTGTGGGTCGGCCTAGTTCCTGCGACAGGAAACGGCGCAAAACGCAACGTGGTCACACCTCAATTTCGCAGTGAAAAATGACCCTTTTTTGGCAAAGTGCCTAGCTGTAGTTTTTGAACCCTACCTCTGCCGGCACCTAGGGAAACCTAGCAAACCGATACATTTTTGAAAACTAGACACCCAGAGGAATCCAGGATGGGGTGACTTGACTGCCTCCCACCAGGTTCTGTTACCCAGAATCCCTTGCAAACATAAAACATTGTCAAAAAAACCACATTTTCCCCACATTTCTGTGGTGGAAAGTTCTGGAATCTGCGTGGATCCACAAATTTCCACCCACCCCGCGTTCCCCAAAGTCTTACGAGAAAAATGGTACCTCACTTGTGTGGGTCGGCCTAGTGCCTGCGACAGGAAACGGCGCAAAACGCAACGTGGTCACACCTCAATTTCGCAGTGAAAAATGACCCTTTTTGGCAAAGTGCCTAGCTGTAGTTTGTGAACCCTAGCTCTGCCGGCACCTAGGGAAACCTACCAAACACACACATTTCTGAAAAGTAGACACCCGGGGCTTCCAGGGAGGTATGGCTTGCGTGGATCCCCCAACGTTTCACTCCAGAATCCCCTGCAAACCTCAATTTTAGCTGAAAAAAATCACTTTTTCACACATTTTTGTGTGGGAAAGTGTGGCATCACTGGCCTCACACAAATTTCCTACCACCCAGCGTTCCCCCAGGTCTCCCGATAAAAATGGTGCCTCACTTGTGTGGGAGGCCCAAGTACCCGCGACAGGCAAGGGCCCACAACGTAGTGAGGCGACCTCAAAATGGCCTATCTCAAAACCACCTGGTTTTGCAAGGGAGTCACCTGGGTTTTGGCCCGTGCTCGGCGGCCATCTAGGGAAACTTACCAAACCCACACATTTCTGAAAAGTAGACACCCGGGGGCTTCCAGGGAGGTATGGCTTGCGTGGATCCCCCAACGTTTCCTTGCAGAATCCCCTGCAAATCTCAATTTTAGCTGAAAAAATCACTTTTTTCACACATTTTGTGTGGGAAAGTGTGGCATCACTGGCCTCACACAAATTTCCTACCACCCAGCGTTCCCCAGGTCTCCCGATAAAAATGGTGCCTCACTTGTGTGGGAGGCCCAAGTACCGCGACAGGCAAGGGCCCACAACGTAGTGAGGCGACCTCAAAATGGCCTATCTCAAAACCACCTGGTTTTGAAAGGGAGTCACCTGGGTTTTGGCCCGTGCTCGGCGGCCATCTAGGAAACCTACCAAACCCACACATTTCTGAAAAGTAGACACCCGGGGGCTTCCAGGGAGGTATGGCTTGCGTGGATCCCCCAACGTTTCCTTACCCAGAATCCCCTGCAAACCTCAATTTTAGCTGAAAAAATCACTTTTTCACACATTTTTGTGTGGGAAAGTGTGGCATCACTGGCCTCACACAAATTTCCTACCACCCAGCGTTCCTCCAGGTCTCCCGATAAAAATGGTGCCTCACTTGTGTGGGAGGCCCAAGTACCCAGCGACAGGCAAGGGCCCAAAACATTTTTGATAGGCAATGTTGATGTTGCCTCAAAACGTTTTGTGTCCTTGCATGTCGCGGGTACTTGGGCCTCCCACACAAGTGAGGCACCATTTTATCAGGAGACCTGGGGAACGCTGGGTGGTAGGAAATTTGTGTGAGGCCAGTGATGCCACACTTTCCCACACAAAAATGTGTGAAAAAGTGATTTTTCAGCTAAAATTGAGGTTTGCAGGGGATTCTGGGTAAGGAAACGTTGGGGGATCCACGCAAGCCATACCTCCCTGAAGCCCCGGGTGTCTACTTTTCAGAAATGTGTGGGTTTGGTAGGTTTCCTAGATGGCCGCCGAGCACGGGCCAAAACACAGGTGACTCCCCTTGCAAAACCAGGTGGTTTTGAGATAGGCAATTTTGAGGTTGCCTCACTACGTGTGGGCCCTTGCCTGTCGCGGGTACTTGGGCCTCCCACACAAGTGAGGCACCATTTTATCGGGAGACCTGGGGAACGCTGGGTGGTAGGAAATTTGTGTGAGGCCAGTGATGCCACACTTTCCCACACAAAAATGTGTGAAAAAGTGATTTTTCAGCTAAAATTGAGGTTTGCAGGGGATTCTGGGTAAGGAAACGTTGGGGATCCACGCAAGCCATACCTCCCTGGAAGCCCTGCGTGTCTACTTTTCAGAAATGTGTGGGTTTGGTAGGTTTCCCTAGATGGCCGCCGAGCACGGGCCAAAACCCAGGTGACCCCCTTGCAAAACCAGGTGGTTTTGTGAAAGGCCATTTTGAGGTTGCCTCACTACGTTGTGGGCCCTTGCCTATCACGGGTACTTGGGCCTCCCACACAAGTGAGGCACCATTTTATCGGGAGACCTGGGGAACGCTGGGTGGTAGGAAATTTGTGTGAGGCCAGTGATGCCACACTTTCCCACACAAAAATGTGTGAAAAAGTGATTTTTTCAGCTAAAATTGAGGTTTGCAGGGATTCTGGGTAAGGAAACGTTGGGGGATCCACGCAAGCCATACCTCCTGGAAGCCCCGGGTGTCTACTTTTCAGAAATGTGTGTGTTTGGTAGGTTTCCCTAGATGGCCGCCGAGCACGGGGCCAAAAACCCAGGTGACCCCCTTGCAAAACCAGGTCATTTTGAGATAATGTGTTGTTTATTTCTGCAGCGTGAAAATTTTGGCACAATATTGCAAGGAAAATGTGACAGACATTTTGAGGTTTGCAGGACATTGTGGGTACCATAACTTGTTGGGATCCACAAGAGAGATATCACCATGTACTCCCATGGGTGTTTCGTTTACGACAATATCTACAGTTGGTAGGTTATTCTTAGACGGAATGTACACCTTGGCAGACAGACTAAAAAGACAAAGATTACTGCACAGCCATCTATTCCTCAAGCACACACACATACTGGTTGGATTTGGCACGAGGGCAAGTGATGGTTCAGTATATACAATTTTATTAACAAGAGATTTCACAAAAATGAAATGCACTGTCAATAATTGAAAGGACAAAAACGGAACCAGTGACTCGCAGCTCGTGAGCTGTAAAGCCACGTCAAGGCCCCAACCACTTTACAGGCCATTCACACACCTTTCATACGTGATACACACAAGACCATTCACACCCCCAGGCACGAAACAAACACATTACAACATTCACAAAAAGGGACAAGGTACACCCTGCTTGAGAAAGACAAAAAAAATATTACTGCACAGCCATCTAATCCTCAAGCACACACACACATACTGGTTGGATTTGGCGCGAGGGTGAGTGATGGTTCAGTATATACAATTGTATTAACAAGTGATTTCACAAAAATGAAATGCACTGTTAATAATTGAAAGGACGAGAAACTGAACCATTGACTCACAGCTCGTGAGCTGTAAAGCCACGACAAGGCACCAACCTCTTTACAGGCCATTCATACACCTTTCATACGTGTGACAAATACAAAACCATTCACACCACCAGCCGCGGGCCCATCACATTACAACACTCACACCAGCAGACAGCGCCATTCAAGGGCCCATCACTTTCACACGCCCACATTCCTAACACAGCAACCACACAAGCTGATGGATTGCGTGGAGTGTCGCTCGGCTAGCAGTGTGTGTAGTGTCCAGCAGCAAGTCACTACTCACACACTGCCAGCCGAGCGCCAGTCCACGCACACCGCCAGCCAAGCGCCACTCCACGCACACCGCCAGCCAAACGCCACTCCACGCACACCGCCAGCCAAGCGCCACTCCACGCACACCGCCAGCCTAGCGCCACTCCACGCACACCGCCAGCCTAGCGCCACTCCACGCACACCGCCAGCCTAGCGCCACTCCACGCACACCGCCAGCCTAGCGCCACTCCACGCACACCACCAGCCAAGCACCACTCCACTCACACCGCCAGCCAAGAGCCACTCCCCGCACACCGCCAGCCAAGCGCCACTCCACGCACACTGCCAGCCAAGCACCAGCCTACACACACCACCATCACATTTAGGATTTTTTATACAAAAAAGAAAACACAAACAAATTGCAAATAGATACAAATCTACTAACACAAAATCAGAAACTAAATACATTGCACTAATGCCAACCTTGAAACAGAACAACAATTCTTAAACATTACAGACCAGGCAGTTCACTTTACCACTCATGGTTGCTCCCAATAATTCTTTTGCTTGTGGTACGCTCTATAACAAGCAGGCACACACAGCCCAGGGTTAGAAGGACACTCAGGGCAGTACATACGAGTCTCCTTCCGCGTACCTCTTCGCCAACAGACTCTACATCTCCTAGTGGGAAAGTCTTTTGAGGGTGTAGGAGGAATGTGATCAGGAAAGTGGCGATCTTTCAATCGAGCCACATCCTCCACCACTCCAACTCTAGGAACACTTGCCTGTTCCACACAACAAGGCTGCCTATGACAGACTCCTGAAACTGAACAAAAGTCAACTTTGACGCAGGAGAACACTCCTTGAACACAACAAAAGCATTGAAAGTTGCTAAATTGAAGAGATGGATGGCCAACTTCTTATACCAAATGTAAGACTTACGAATAGCAGTGTAAGGTTCCAACCTCTGATCTACTCTATCAACACCACCCATGTGCTTATTGTAGTCTAAAATGCACACAGGTTTGCGCACTTCAGCAATCTGACCCCAAACAGCCACAGGTGAAGTACTCTCATCATGGATGGTAGTCAGCATGTACACATCCCTCCTGTCCACAAATTTCACAGCTAGCAGTTCCTCACTACGCAAGGCACTGCACTGTCCCCTCTGAAGTTTTTGGCAAACAAGCTCTTTTGGATAACCTTTACGGTTAGAGCGGATTGTGCCACAAGCAAAAGTGTCCACTTTGAACAATTCCTTAAACAATTGCACAGCAGTGTAGAAGTTATCAAGGTACAAATGGTGGCCTGTGTTAAACAGTCCTCTAGCAAGATCCCACACAATTTTCTCTGAAACTCCAAAAGTGGACGGACAACCAGGGGGTCAATAGTGGAATCCCTACCAGTGTACACACGCAAATTAAAAACATATCCTGTCCTACTCTCAGACAACATATACAGCTTAATTCCATAGCGTGCCCTCTTGCTAGGAATGTACTGCCTAAAAACCAAACGGCCCTTGAACAGGACCAAAGACTCATCAATAGATATTTCTTTCACTGGAGTATAGATCACTGAAAATCGATCTACAAAGTGATCAAGAACAGGCCGAATCTTAAAAAGACGGTCACATTCAGGGTGATCTCGTGGCAACGCCAAACCATTATCAACAAAATGCAGCATCCGAAGCAAAAGTAAATACCGATCACGAGTCATAACTGCAGGAAATATGGCCGTTGCCATCAAGGGACTGGTAGACCAATATGAACCCATGCACGGCTTCCTTATCAAACCCATCAAAAAAGTCAAACCCAAAAACTTCTTCATCTCTGCCAGATTTGTGGGACTCCACCGGGTAGCTCTAGAATGGGGCCTAAGTCTGGCACTGTTGTCCCTCAAAAACTGTTCAGCATACAAATTAGTCTGCTCAACAATCTCACCCAAAAATACATCATCCATAAACAACTGAAAATACTGTATAGGCAAATAATGTTCACAATCCACTCTACACCCTGCATAACCACTAAAGGCAGGCAACACCGGCTGCACCATGTTTGGATCAACCCAGAGTCCAGCACTTCGAGTAGGAAGCCTAGCAGCCCCAGGCTGCAATCCAGATGCCTCTTGCACCATCGGCACAGTAGTATCCTCCTCTAAATCAGGCACTTCATCTGCACTGAGAGTACCTTCATCATCCGATGATTCCATGTGGAGAGAAAACTCACTGCCTGAATCTTCCCCTCCCTCCTCTCCCTCAGACGCACTGTCAGTCTCATAATCCTGCTCAGAGGAAGATTCAAGAAGCAAACCAACCACCTGCTGAGCAGTAATTCTACGGCTAGCCATAATGCTTACTAATAAAGGTTACTTGTCAAACAAGTCAACAACAACAAACCCTTTGTAAAAAAAAGAAATAAACAGAATGTAGCTTTATCACAAAGACCTATATACTCCAACACTATACCACTCACGTGACAGAAGCAGCTAGACTCACCACCACCTACTCTGCACAGACACAGTAAGGATCAACAATATCCCACTAAAAAAGAAGAAAAAAATTACACATAAGACAATGCAAAACATAGCAAAGAATTTCATGCTCTGAACACTAACAAATATGCTGCCATTATGGCACCACTTACAAAAAAATTCATTCATGCATGACAATAATACTCATTTGGAGTACACACAACAAAAATATTTTTCTTACCAAATAAATGCAATTACGCAAAACTGCAGAACCACAACTGCCGAAACCGCAAACAGGAATCAAAAGCTTTACACTAGAATAAAAAGGAGAAAAAAAACATTACAATCACATATGCAAATAATGCACCAGTCCACACACAATCCACCAGCCAAGCTAAGGGGTAGGTGGGCCTAACAGTATAAATAAAATATTCACACCCGTAAAAGGGAGCAACCCTTGCCCTTTTGGCCACTCCCCAACACAAAAATTAAAAAAACCCTGGTGCCTAGTGGGCATTCCTGCTGCACAATCACATGATCGTGCAGCAGGAATGCACAAAAGAGGCATCGGGGAAAGGAAAACCCTTTCCTTTCCCTCAATGCCTCTTTTGATACAAACCCCCCCTCCCGAGCCAAACCTCACCTGATTTCCCCGACGCGCTGGAAGCAAATGGCTTCCAGCGCGTCGGGGAAGAAAGGGAAACCCTCAATGATGTCAGCGCACCTCGCGCGCTGACGTCATTGATGGGGCGAGGGGAGGCAGGGAAGCCCTTCCCCTGCCTCCCCAAAAAAAAACCTAACGATCGGATTCCCACGGGGGGAGCGCCAGCGCTTCCCCCGTGGATGGTCTTATGACGAGCTGGACTCGTCATGAGCACACGAGCACTGTGTGCCATGACGAGTCCAGCTCGTCATAAGCACCGAAGGGGATAAAGGGTCAGAGCAGGATCTCAGCGGCAGACAAGGAGAAGGAACCTCCTGGTCACAGGAACTACACGAGCATTGCGCTTGAGAAATTCAAGGATGCAAAGACCTCCATCAAGGATTACAGCTAACTTTTCAGGGTGTAAATGGAGAGAAGGCACATCTCCTCGCTCACGAATTCTACACGAGAATTGCGCTCGAGAAAATGAAGGATGCAAAGACCTCCATCAAGGATTACAGCTAACTTTTCACGTTGGAAATGGAGAGAAGGCACATCTGCCCTGCATATTTATCCACGAAGATGCCACCGTTTTGTGCAATACCTCTACTCAACTGGAGTACTTTCTACTGGCTAATCAGTAAGTGCTACCTCGTTGGGTAAATGTATAGTGCCTTTCCTACACTACAGCTGCGTAAAGGACCAGAAGAATTGTCTCCAGTGACCTGTGTGTCTGTAACTTTGCCACCGCGCCGAAAGCGCCGGGGTCCTTTGAGTAAGCTGTCCATCATAGTGGGGAAAGGGCGGGCATACGTTGCATACCGCTAGTGTATGTGTGGCGGGGCCAAATGAGCGGGGCTTCTAGGCCCGTTCACATGCCTCTTGTTTAGAAAGGGTCAGAGCAGGATCTCAGCGGCAGACGAGGAGAAGGAACCTCCTGGTCACAGGAACTACACGAGCATTGCGCTCGAGAAATTCAAGGATGCAAAGACCTCCATCAAGGATTACAGCTAACTTTTTAGGGTGTAAATGGAGAGAAGGCACATCTCCACGCTCACGAATTCTACACGAGAATTGCGCTCGAGAAAATGAAGGATGCAAAGACCTCCATCAAGGATTACAGCTAACTTTTCACGTTGGAAATGGAGAGAAGGCACATCTGCCCTGCATATTTATCCACGAAGATGCCACCGTTTTGTGCAATACCTCTACTCAACTGGAGTACTTTCTACTGGCTAATCAGTAAGTGCTACCTCGTTGGGTAAATGTATAGTGCCTTTCCTACACTACAGCTGCGTAAAGGACCAGAAGAATTGTCTCCAGTGACCTGTGTGTCTGTAACTTTGCCACCGCGCCGAAAGCGCCGGGGTCCTTTGAGTAAGCTGTCCATCATAGTGGGGAAAGGGCGGGCATACGTTTCATACCGCTAGTGTATGTGTGGCGGGGCCAAACGAGCGGGGCTTCTAGGCCTGTTCACATGCCTCTTGTTTATAAAGGGTCAGAGCAGGATCTCAGCGGCAGACGAGGAGAAGGAACCTCCTGGTCACAGGAACTACACGAGCATTGCGCTCGAGAAATTCAAGGATGCAAAGACCTCCATCAAGGATTACAGCTAACTTTTCAGGGTGTAAATGGAGAGAAGGCACATCTCCACGCTCACGAATTCTACACGAGAATTGCGCTCGAGAAAATGAAGGATGCAAAGACCTCCATCAAGGATTACAGCTAACTTTTCACGTTGGAAATGGAGAGAAGGCACATCTGCCCTGCATATTTATCCACGAAGATGCCACCGTTTTGTGCAATACCTCTACTCAACTGGAGTACTTTCTACTGGCTAATCAGTAAGTGCTACCTCGTTGGGTAAATGTATAGTGCCTTTCCTACACTACAGCTGCGTAAAGGACCAGAACAATTGTCTCCAGTGACCTGTGTGTCTGTAACTTTGCCACCGCGCCGAAAGCGCCGGGGTCCTTTGAGTAAGCTGTCCATCATAGTGGGGAAAGGGCGGGCATACGTTGCATACCGCTAGTGTATGTGTGGCGGGGCCAAACGAGCGGGGCTTCTAGGCCCGTTCACATGCCTCTTGTTTATAAAGGGTCAGAGCAGGATCTCAGCGGCAGACGAGGAGAAGGAACCTCCTGGTCACAGGAACTACACGAGCATTGCGCTCGAGAAATTCAAGGATGCAAAGACCTCCATCAAGGATTACAGCTAACTTTTCAGGGTGTAAATGGAGAGAAGGCACATCTCCACGCTCACGAATTCTACACGAGAATTGCGCTCGAGAAAATGAAGGATGCAAAGACCTCCATCAAGGATTACAGCTAACTTTTCACGTTGGAAATGGAGAGAAGGCACATCTGCCCTGCATATTTATCCACGAAGATGCCACCGTTTTGTGCAATACCTCTACTCAACTGGAGTACTTTCTACTGGCTAATCAGTAAGTGCTGCCTCGTTGGGTAAATGTATAGTGCCTTTCCTACACTACAGCTGCGTAAAGGACCAGAAGAATTGTCTCCAGTGACCTGTGTGTCTGTAACTTTGCCACCGCGCCGAAAGCGCCGGGGTCCTTTGAGTAAGCTGTCCATCATAGTGGGGAAAGGGCGGGCATACGTTGCATACCGCTAGTGTATGTGTGGCGGGGCCAAACGAGCGGGGCTTCTAGGCCCGTTCACATGCCTCTTGTTTATAAAGGGTCAGAGCAGGATCTCAGCGGCAGACGAGGAGAAGGAACCTCCTGGTCACAGGAACTACACGAGCATTGCGCTCGAGAAATTCAAGGATGCAAAGACCTCCATCAAGGATTACAGCTAACTTTTCAGGGTGTAAATGGAGAGAAGGCACATCTCCACGCTCACGAATTCTACACGAGAATTGCGCCCTCCCTCCCTCGTGGGCATTCCTGCTGCACGATCACATGATCGTGCAGCAGGAATGCACAAAAGAGGCATCGGGGGAAAGGAAAACCCTTTCCTTTTCCTCGATGTCTCTTTTCGAATCAAACCCCCCCTCCCCGAGCCAAAACTCACCTGATTTCCCCGACGCGCTGGAAGCAAATGGCTTCCAGCGCGTCGGGGAAGAAAGGGAAACCCTCAATGATGTCAGCGCACCTCGCGCGCTGACGTCATTGATGGGGAGGGCGGGGGGGCGGGGGGAGGCAGGGGAAGTCCTTCCCCTGCCTTCCCCCAAAAAAACCCGACGATCGGATTCCCACGGGGGGAGCGCCAGCGCTTCCCCCGTGGGTGGTCTTATGGACTCGTCATGAGCACACGAGCACTGTGTGCCATGACGAGTCCAGCTCGTCATAAGCACCAAAGGGGTTAACAGTGTAAATCAAGATTGCCGTTGATAACAACACCTGATGACATAGAGGGACACCACTTTTACTGTCCTTGGATTTACTATAATATTTCAGTGCATTCTGACGGTTCTAATATTGTTTCACTTCAATTGATTAAATTAAGCTGTTCGCGATGATTGCACAGTGCCGGATGCTTGTCCGCACTGTGCAATCATTGAAAACGGCATCTTGCACAGTGCAAGCTGTCTTTTACTGCCGCTCGAGTAGCTTTCTCAACGCGGACTGGTAGTTTCTCATCGCGAGCGGTCGCGAGCATACGTGACCACTCGCAATGAGAAACCTGACCTCCCCGCGTTGAGAATCTCGCCGGGAGGTTTATTTTCCACGCTCGCGATCGGCAACTTGATGTTGCTGATCGCGAACGAGGAAAAAGTCTCGCCGGGATGTCATTTTGCTTGCTCGCGGTCGCCAACTTGACGTTGAGGACCGCGAGCAAGCAAAAAATTACCGCTGCACTACGCTACGCGTGTTTGCACTGTGCTACGTGCAATTCGCGTAGTGCGAAGTAGCGCAAACTTCGCAAACTACGCGAGCGTAGCGTAGTTTTCCGCCCAGGCCTAGTGCAGTCCTTGCATGGGGCCTTAAAGTGAAGAGGCAAATCAGTCTTGCATTCCATATTCTACCCCTTTCTCAAAGATTCCAGAATGTCCTATGCATGTGTGAGTAGTTCATCTATCAGGGTCGGATTGGGACACAAAATATGCCAGGCACCAAAATAAAAGTGGCCCCCATTAGAGAAGCATATACCAAACAAGTGGTAATATCAGGGAAATCAACAGTAAAAACTGTCCCACTTAGCCATAAAACCGGCCCACAACTGCAAAAAAAAGCCAGCCTACACACTGATCTGTCAGACTAGCCCATCAGACACTGCCTGGTTGCCTTATAGGCCAGTCAGACCCTGTTTCAAGTTCTTTTTTTTAATTTCAATTCTGGAAGCTGCAGTCCTGTATTAGCAATAGGAAAAGGAAATCTACAAGTCAGAGTGTGGAAAGAATAAAACCAAGACTGAATACGATACTTGGGCCATACATAAATGCTATATTCACAAAATTATTGGTGATGCCTAGTTTGCAGGAGCAGCGCCACCAAGGCCTTATGCTACACTGAGCCTGCTGAGATACTGGTGCCTATGTTCCAGACTCCCCCCCGGACACCAAAGCAGTTCTCCTTTCAACATCATAAGGATCAGACTTTGTACTAGTAATTAGCTGCTGCAAACACTGGAAGAAATATGTGCTTTAATCTTATAGTTTACTTGATCAAACAGGATATTTGACAACTTAGCCATGTGGTTAAGACAGGGGAAAAGAAGCATCTTCTGTGGGAGGCAATCATAAAAAGATATCCTTACACTAAAAATGCCAAAGTACAGGGCTTCTCAGCATATACCAAGCACAACAAATGTTATATTGTTATTTGTAACATGTTAAATAGTATGTATATCACATCATGCAAAGGTAGGAAAGTGTACAGAAATTAATGCAGGCACTGTGGCACAAATATAAAAATAGTGGCCAATAATATCAAAATAATTTTCTTTGATAATTGAGGAATGCCCATCTTTTAAATATAGGGTGATAAAATAATCAAATAATCATTACATTTTTCTAGATGTGGCTTCACAGTTATGCAGCTCAGGAGAACCACACTGCCCTTGTTTCAACATAGAACAATAATTCTAGCGGATTCACTGTAACAAAATAAAGATTGCCAATTGGAAAGATGTGTTTAGGCTTGATTTATGGAGACTCTGGGGCCGATTCCGATTCCGGCCGGAAATCTCTCTGACCGAGCCGGACCCGGAGAGAATTCCGACCGAATCGGACCCTAGCAGTCCGACCGAACAAGTACGATGCGTTCGCATGCAATCGGACTCGATTCGGTCGGACTCCCATTGAAGTCAATGGGAGCCGGTCGTACAACGCGGGCTCCCATTGACTCAATGGGTGCGAGGCGAACAAGGGCGCCCCCTACAGCGGGTACGCGTCGATGCGAATCGCGCCATACATGCACAGGTAGGGGGGACCCATGGGTCCCCCCTGTGTGCGACTCGCGCCCCTACGCGTACAGGGGGGTCCGACGCGGACCCCCAAAGTCCGGCTCTGACAGCTTTTTCGAGCCGGACGGCGCGAGTCGGTCGGACTGCTCGCGGCGCGCATCGTACTTACCCAGCCGGGAAACGTCTCCATAGCGCGGTGCGAGTCGTGTCCATGCGAGTCGGTCGGAGCGTGTTGAAGCCGCGTACGAGTCGGTCGGCGATTTCGCGGGTGCTTGCATCGTACTCGCTCGGCCGGTGTTGTGGCCGAGAATCCTCAGGGTCGCACGTTGCTAATATGGTCCACCTCTCGATACCACCACGGTCTGAAATATAGATACAGACTTCGCGGAGTGATCAAGTGGGGGAAGGGAAGGAAGGGAACAGCAGGGAGGGAGATCTAGAAAGACAGAAAAAAATATAAAACATGAACAATTATAGAAAACCATCTAGTTCATTCCTATCCTACCCTGACCCCTCTTACAATATCCATAGCACCCTTACAAGGAGTACCTGTAAAGAAAGAAAACCTTCTCTTCTTTTTCTTCGAAGTATTTCGGTCTGTCGGGGTTTGCCGCTAAGTCTGGTGAGAGAATACCCTTATCAATTACTATTCACCACCATGTTTACTTTGATTTAAGTTGCACACTATTTTCCTTTACATACCCTAGGAACAATTCTTTAGGCTGAGACAGGGGGTGGAAGAGCCTTCCTCATGCTCACTCGCGATACCCCTGCTATGGAACACATAAGGAAATCGGCATGACTTCAAGCAACACAAAAAGGAACATAACCCATCTCAAGAATCCATTTGTCAGATCCAAATGAGTATTGGTAATGATTGATTAGAAGTAGAACCTCCTTATGAACACGATACTTAATAATAAGAGACTATCCCTTAATCATCAAGGATAGCCTCCCTTCTTACTCAGACACGTATTGTTTTAAGGAGCTCCACTGAAACGTAAGAACTATCGCCAATTGTTCCTGTCGTTAGTGCAGAGCAATGATTCTTTCCCAATAAAAAAATAAAGAATGAATGAAAAGCTCAACGCCTTCCCTGCAAGGACCGATGACGGTTCGCCAACAGGGGAAAGCGTGTGGGGGCTTGACTGCCCTCTCGTCAACCAGCGATAGCGTTTTCCCTGCATGAGCCGATGGCGGCTCGCCAACAGGGAAAATTGTGACAGGCTGGATTGACTTCTCCAACTCAGGAAGTTGTATTAACCAACAAGGGAGACCCGGCATGAAATCTGCACGGGTCTCTAACACTTGTGGGTCTAGAACGGGATCCACCGAGTTTGCTCCGCAAGGAACCGGCTCTGGTTCCGCCAACGGAGCAAGCGCAGGAACAGTGCGGATCCCCACCACTGCCACCACTAAACAATGAGCATGGCACTGCAGCCTTAATGAGGGAACAAGTGTCGGTGCTAGAAGCACCCTTACCCGCCTCCTTCGCGGCAGTGACTCTCCTCAAGGAACGGAGTAAACGGCAGCGTACAGCTGTCCTGGAATTGTTTTAGTACAAGAAACGCCTTGCGTGCGTTATGACGTCACCAACGTCCCAACGCCGAGGCTCATGGGTAATGTAGTTTTCTTTTCCTCGGGCAACTACCTTCTTTTAACGCGCTGTGTCAGTGTTCTCCTGGTGCCCTTCTGGTGGGCTGTAACAGCCGGACCCGCGTACGATTCGGTCGGGAAACAGGGCTCCGAATCGGATCCGGTAAATCCGAATCCGATTCGGAGCACTACCGGCCGAGATCGGAATCGGCCCCTAAGTGTCTTTACTAAGAATTAGCTTTTCACGCATTCCATTACAACGCGGTCGTTACAATGACCGCGTTGTTTCAACGCAAACCATTACATCGCAAGTCGTTACAATGACTTCCTGTAGGGGGCACGCTGGACTTAGGAGTAGTATTATTTACTATTCCTACTCCAGTTTGTGCAACAGCAGGGAAGGTGTTGGATTGTAAATCCAACACCAGCGCGCCCCCTACAGCAAGCCGTTGAAACGACTTGCAATGTAATGGTTCGCCTTGAAACAACGCAGTCGTTGTAACGACCATGTTGTAATGGAATGCGTTGTAGCGCATTAGTAGTAAACGATGTTTCCCTTTATGGAGGGTCTCTGTCTGAAGTTTTCTGAGCGATAATCACCCTTTATATCTTGAAGCAGAGTTAAGATTACTTAACAAACAAACACACGTCTTTGAGCTATCGTATGTCTCTTCTGTTTCATGCAGGCCTGGTCCACGGTAATATTATGTCCATAATATATTGCCTGAATCTCTGATGCAGTGCCCATTCAAGCCAGTGCCTATGACTCCAAACACAGAACCATTTTAGAGTTCTTTCCTCCACTGCTGGCTCCGCAAAGCTCTGTTTCAAACTGCATGACTAGGCTGGGCTGCCAGGTCAATGGGTGTAGCCGAACCCAGCCCCACCCTCTTGCTAGCCCATGCGTGCAGCCAGCTGGTATGGCTCCACTTCTTGTATACAGGGAAAAGAATACCACATTAAACGAGAATGATAGCTCAATTGGATAGTGCACCTGCTGAAGAAATGTGTGTACTTCATTTATCTGCATCCTGAGGTGTAAATCTCAACATGATCTGCCCAGTCTGAAATTTACCTGCTATTAGAGTACCAGTACATGTGACATAATTATTAAGAATTAGACATGTGTCTGGTTCGTGCTGGTGACTTTTGTTATCAATGAAAAATGCCAAAGTAAATACGTTCTTTTGCTCAGCAAATGTTGACAACACTTCATGACTTTAAACAGTTCATTGCGCCATCTGGTGATCAGAATGGGAACTGATTCCTTGAAACTGAGGCCCAGGTTTACTAAGATTTTGCATCACTTGTGTGGCGCACCCCATCGCAAAATAATTTTTGGCATTTACTAAGCTACACAAAGACAATTTGCTTGGCTAAGCATGATTTAGTAAATACAAAGTGATGAGGCGCTGCCTTACATTACTTGTTTCAGGTAGGCGTTATATGGGTGGAGCATGGGCATTCCTATTCATCCACCCATGCATTTGGGAGCAAACCCAGATTTACAAAGATGTGTAAAACTGGGTTTGCACCAAAATGATGTGCCTACCCGAAAGAGGCACAACAAGGAGAAATCTCTTTATTTCTCCTCGCTAATTCCTCTTTCTATGTGTGATGCATTCTACATCACATATAGAAAACGGAAATTCTCTCTAAGTATTGTTTTTGTGCAGACAGGTGTCCAATGTAAAATGGATGTAGGGGGTGATGTGGATGCTAAACCAGGTACCACTAAACTAGGGACATGTGGACTGGGGCAGAAAGAAGAAACCCCCAAAAGCAGAAAGGAGGTGCTCTTAACTGTAAACAGCTCTTAACAGAACACCCACAATTTTGGTGAACCGGAGACGGTGTTAAACCTCAATTTCATGAGGCAATGTGTCACAAGGTATGGCACCACTCAGTACATCAAAACAATCATAAATACAGTCAATTAAGTAAAAGTGCCCACTCACAAACGGTGTCCTAGACCAGTAAAATAGTTTAAAAATGTACTACAAAACAATACAGAATAATTGAGGTGAAGGCTCTCACCAAATAGAATACAGAGAATTGCAAAATCAAAAATATTTTAAGTTCCAAGTGAGTCGCAAAATTGGGAGAGAAACGGACAGCATTTCTAATAGAACAAAAATGGTCTCTTGGTTGGCCCCAACATCGAGGATTTGTAAACATTATTTTCGCATATGAAATTACTGCAGAATCATCGGGGTATGATCGAAAATGGTACATTCATAGCAAATAAGAGCAGTCTCATAAAACATCGTATTGCCTTAGCACCTAAGCACTATCCCAAACATGAATGATTCTTCTGCCCACTCTATGCTAATGCCATTCGGAGATGGTTGAACAAGCTAGGTATATAAACAATAGTGTACTAACATGGATGAATAGGGTACAGTGATCCAGTGGAAAAACATTGTTGTAATAGTTGCAGTTTTGTGACTGAGTCATGGAAGATTAATTGAGAACAGCATGAACAATAACAATGGAAATAAACAAATATTATTTTGCTTTGCAACGTGCTACAGAAATGACAGACAGTAAAATGTGCAGGGGGCAGATAAGGGAGACATCCATTTTGGAAAAGATGGCTGCCAACCTCAAATTTAGGGCTAGTTAACAAGTGTGACGAAAACGCCCTTCTAGACACCATAGGAAACTTGCTTCAAAGCAACAGTACTATATCATTTCTGTATATGTATATTCAGTGTGAAGCTGTATTTTGCATGCTGTTAATGATGCACAAAAATATAAAGGCACAAACACACTTGGAAGCAATGTGGAGAGAGTGAGAGGGGTACATCAGCACATGTGATGGGGGAGAAACACAAAAGGCAGAAGGCAACATAGGAAGAAGTACACAAGACAGCTTACAATGCTTCAGGTAGACAGCAACACAGAATGTGTGGAGTGAGAATACTAAAAGGAAGAGAGCTTGAAAACACAAGTTCTCTCATGGAATGCTTAAGCAAGAAAAAAAAGTGGTTCCTTAAAAGTGAACAGTAAAAAGACAGAAATCGGCCAGTCACAGAAATGATAAAGAGGCTAGGCTCCATAAGATGAACAAGTTAGGACAAGGAAAGCCATTTAATAAGAAGCAAGCAAGCAAGAATGATAATAAAACAAAAAACGGTAAGCAATGAGTGGGGTGCAAGCCCCTATATGTTCTTGGTATGCCAGCAAAATGTCTTTCACAATGAGAGAGCTGTACTCATAGAAAAACCTTGATCTAACGTCCAGTACTAGAGCACAGCGACTTCAGGACAGTGAAGGAAACCTAGGACCAGGAGAATAGGGGGAAGAGGGGTGAGCATGATAGAGGCAGAGAATTATCTTGACAGCAGGTTAGATGGTGGAAGACATGGACTGGGCTCTTCAGACAGCAGAAGGCACTGAGACATACAGACAACCCAATTAGCTGTTAAAACACAGAGCGAGAGACCGTACGTTCTGCATCAGTTATAAAGGGAATAGACATATACAAGACTAAGTGGCTTACCTGCTGACCTGTGGAGTCTCACTGTAACTAGTCCCCAGTCCAGTGAGGAACCTTACCTGAGAACCAAAGATGGATGATCACCACAGTACTGGGCAAGGTGAGCAAGGTTTGAAATCTAAGAAAGGACACAGGAGCAAAGACAGCTGTATAACGAATACTGCACACAACAGGGGAGGAAACTCAAGAACACAGTCTCAGAGGACAAGTTAACGGGAAATGGAATAAGGGAATGAAGAGGGGAAAAAATTAAAATTGTGGGAACAAAAATGGGTGAGAACTAATGTGATAACGAAAGACTTGTAACAACAACTGCTGCCAGACACCCCCTCTAAGTTGAAACAGAGTCTTTATTTGGCTGTACCTATAGAAACAATAAATGTATGGCAATGAAATTGGTTGCCAAGGAGGTTGAAACAGTAAACTAAAAATGGTGTCCAGTCTTCATTGGGTTCTGCCTATTTCACCCTGGAGTTGTGTACATGTCCTGACAGTCTCTGTCCTACATGACTGAAGTCTCCACTGCCCTGTCCTCCGTCTACAACCACGTGTGTAGCTTTCCGGAACTTTTCTTTTGGAGACCTGGCACTATCAAATTATGAAAAGATCTAGTGAGTTTTGCATGATAAAATAGAAAAATGAGAGAATTTCCTTATGAATTTAATACATTTTGATGAATTGTTTGGACCTTCCATTGGAGTTCAATTCTTGTTCACAAAAAAACAATAAAATAATGGTCTATTTTATGGCGCGATCTGCATTATGTTAATGGTATGATATGAAACGTGAAATTACAAATACAAAATAAGAATTCATATTTCAGAAGATATAATAGTAGAACTGTAGAACGGCAATATAAGAGAGTTATAAAAATAGAGGGAAAAAAAATCACATGAATTTGAATGTTGGGGAAAGTAAAGGTAGTACTGCAAACAAATTATACAGATTTTTTTCTGGAAAATAGTTTTACAAGACAAGTGTTCCAGTGAAAATGTATGCCTTGTAAAAACCCCAGAAAATGTATGGTAAACCAGCAAGTTACTCTCAAAATTTGCAGTGACAGAAATATACATTACCCAAATCAAAAAGAAGGTGAACTGCTGCTGGGAATTCTAAAGAAATACACTGTTCATGACACAGAGTTTATACTGAATGAGATATTGGTAAACGATTCCAGTCTGTTGGTGCTAATGCAATGTTTATTGTTTAAAATAATTGTTAGCAAGGAAAAAAATCACAGGCACATGAAAGAATCTATCAATCATTTCAATCTTAAAAGGCACAAATCACTCTGCTTACAGAGTTATAACATACCACCGGTCTGCTAGTTGCTTATTTGCTAAATTCATCTTTAAATCAATATAAGAATGGACATGTGAGAAATTGGGTTGTTGGTTGAGTGGGATGTTAACTCTGATCAAGCAACAGCCACAGTTCCTGACAGGTTGAACCACTTTAGTCATTAAATTAACCTGTGCTTAATCCTCTGGTAGCTTGGCACAAAGCACTAAGGCTTAAACTAGAGGCAATGTGAAAAGTATTTATGCAGCGCACAAACAGAAATAACGTAAAAACACAGCACAAGAAAAAATCCACACCAATTTAGACAAATAGTGTAAATGTTAACAAATTATTTGACACCAATACGAGAAAAATCCAATTAGTAGAACCAGAGTTAAGAATCTTTAAAGTTTAAGGTGAAAACTAATGCTTAAAACCAAGGTTCGAGTCTCGGGGTCGACTCCACATCCTGTGATTCTGGGCAAATCCCTTAATCTCCCCATGCCTACCAAAGAAAATTAATGTATCCTTGTGTAACGTAACTGGTGCTCATATAAAGTGCTCCAATACCTTCGGGTCGACTTTGCGCTATATAAATCTGCACAAAACAAAAAGCTAAAAAATGTGGCAGATTGCAATGGAGCGCACGTCGGGTACAAAAAGTGGATTCAGCCAGTCAGCACTTACCTTCGGACTTAGAAGAAATTTCAGCAAAAAGTTGTCTGAGAAGATAAAGTTCAGCTACCATGGCTGTAGGCAGTGTCTGAGCAGGAGGCATCATTATCGGGGAGCTGCTGGATGAAGTTGTGGTGAAGATATCTACGTTGGGATTTAGTCTCTTTTTGGAAGTAAAAAATCTCCAGCAGGATGAGGATGGAGGCTGTAGCCGCCAATTAGAGTTCCATGAGACCAGATACATCTTTGGTGAAGGACCGTTTGGCAGGATGTGCTGCTGCTGCAGAATGCAATGTAGCGGTAGCTGCCTCGTAGTCAGGCCGACCAGCTATGCACCTTGGGCGGACGGACGAGCAGCTGGTTTCCAGTCTTCTCTCAGTTCTCAAAGCAGTTTTTTTAAGTCCCAAGTTTTGGATTTTGGCTATCCGGGCACCTCTAACACCACCACCATGGGTTGAGGACTGGAGGGGCACCACTTGGGGGGTTAGGACTCAGTCTATGTCCAGGTGTGGGTGCAAGATGATTGGAGCATTTTATGTCCCTGGGGGTTTGATCAGGAGGCCAGCCAACTAGCCCTTGGAGTCACTCTGGTAGTCCAGGGTTCAAGCAGTGGAACAGGACTCAAGCAGCTGGGCTGGCCTCTGAAGGTTCATGGCAGGCTCCAGGCTGCAAAGCAGTCCATCCAGGTGCAGCAAAGCAGTCTTTTGGAGTACATAGCAGGCCACAGCACAGGCAACCCTCTGAGAGTCCTTCTGCAGGTCCAGAAAGTGTACTAAAGAGTGGGGCTGAGAGTCCTATTTTATAACTGGTGCCTTCTTTGAAGTAGAAGTTTCTAGAGAATTCCCTTTGAAGTGCTTGAAGTTTTCTGCACCCCATACTCTGTCTGCATGAACAAGGAGTGGTGACAAGTTCTTTCTGTGAAGGCAGAGCACAGCCTATTCAGTTGCACGTGGGGCTGTGCCCAGCACTGCCCCCACATCTTGCCAATGATGGCCCATCCAGGCAGACCTAATCCCTCTATTGCGTGGCTGTCTGGGAGAAATAAGCAAAGTCCAACTGCCAACTACACCCAGGAGCAGGCTACTTGCACCAAATAGCGTGGGAAGGAAAATGCAGATTTTCTAAAAGTGGCATTTTCAGAATCGTAACTTAAAATCTGACTTTACCATTGAAGAGGACTTTAAATCTCAATTTCACAGACACAAAACATGACATTTTTACTTGTTCCCAATCAAAAGTTAGCACTTGTTAAATGTAATAAGGCATCCCAATGTTATCCTATAGGAGTGGGACGGGTATGCCCAGACGTGGGTCCCGTGCTCTCCATGCCACTGGAATCAAGCTATCCTGGCTGAAGAGGGGTTAAACCCCGAAACCGGTCCTAGGATGCTTGTTTTCAGTCCAGGTAGGACCTGGCTTGGCAGTTCGGGCTGGACTGTTCCCATGAGGCACAGGGTCAAGACTGATTTGCATATGGCTGGGTTCAAACTGGAATGGCATGGTGAGCAAAAAAACGATGGATTTAGGCCCAGATCTCTGTACTGGGGAGAATGTATGACATTGTTCTGCATTCTGTCCATCAACTGTTGTTTTTGCATTTGTCACCCCGAGTGGGACGGGTATGCCCAGACGTGGATCCCGTGCTCTCCATGCCACTGGAATCAAGCTATCCTGGCTGAAGAGGGGTGAAACCCCGAAACCGGTCCTAGGATGCTTGTTTTCAGTCCAGGGAGGACCTGGCTTGGCAGTTCGGGCTGGACTGTTCCCATGAGGCACAGGGTCAAGACTGATTTGCATATGGCTGGATTCAAACTGGAATGGCATGGTGAGCAAAAAAACGATGGATTTAGGCCCAGATCTCTGTACTGGGGAGAATGTATGACATTGTTCTGCATTCTGTCCATCAACTGTTGTTTTTGCATCCTATAGGAGAGGCAGACCTGACATTAGTGAAACACGAATTTAGGAGTTTTTTACTACCAAGAACTGTAAAACTTAAAAGCACATGTCCAACCTTTTAATTACAATTCACCCTACCCTATGGGCTATGTAGGGACTACCCTAGGGGTGACTTATATGCAACAAAAGGGGGGTTTAAGGCGTGGCACAGGGATTACATTGCCAAGTTGAATTGGCAGTTTAAAACTGCATTCAGGCTGCAATGGCAGACCTTGGGCATGTTTTAAGGGGCTACATAGGTGGATAGCCCAAACAGTGCTGCAGAACCACTAGTAGCATTTAATTTACATGTCCTGAGTATATGGCATACCACACTACTAGGGACTTATAAGTAAACTAAATATGCCAATCAGGTGTAAACCAACCTTTCCATGTTTAAAGGAGAGAGCACAGGCACTTTAGCACTGGTTAGCAGTGTTAAAGTGCACAGAGTCCTAAGACCAACAAAAATTAGCTTCAGCAAAAGTAGAAGGGTGAAGGTAAATGGTTTGGGGGAAGATCACCCTAAATCTGACAGGTCTAACAGTGCAGGCGACAAAATCTTGCTTTCCTCTGTCTCCACATATTTTCTTTAAGAGAACTCCACGATAGACCATTTTTTAGTTTTGATATGATTGGGTGAAATGTAAATCAACTTGATGAAGAAGTATATAGGCCATTGCTATATCCAATATAAGACAAAATAAGCATGGACCTACCCTTTCTTTAGCTGAAGACAAACCTGCACTTGAATACGTGAGTGGGAATGTGTCAAGTTGGTAAATGAGGCTTAAACTTCCAATCTGTAAAGGTATATAGTGCACTGTGTCATGCTGTTTCTTTTAACCTCTTATGGCTGTGAGAAACTAACAGAAGTAGTTTATTTACTAAAGAATACATATGAAAAGACTAATGCCCAGCTAAACGCAGGTGATCAAGAATCGTACTTAATAAACAATTGGATGTTCTATAGCAATATATAGAAATAATGGACTAGGAATTAAGTATCAAAATGCATACACTCTCATTTGAAAGAGGTAACCAAACTTTCTCTGGACAATTGAGTGTTTTGGATTTATCTATCTTGGCATTCATTGTACTACCAACTTTTCAAGACAGCCTCACCTCCTGAACAGGAGGAAAAAAGGTAGCTATCAAAAGGGAAAGCATGGTGCTTAATAGAAACCTGTTATTGATATACTGTTAGCCCACTGGTTAAGGAATGCTTGATATTGCAGCAAATAAAAGGTGTAAGAAACTATTAATACTTAATGATGGCTGTTCCCCGATTGAATTATCTTCGAGACTGGGTCTATTAGCAATCACAATTAAAACACTGTACATTTATCCATTTGTACTATTTAGGAGGGACAGAATGAGTAATGTTTATGTCAAATTACTTCAAGAAGAGATGATGAACAATGAATTCTATCCACATAAAACAATTGGTTCTGAATGACTACTTATGTTTAGTTGTCCGAGAATTGTTCATCGATACTTCCTTAAATGTTTAAACTAATTCTTTGCTAATCGGCAGGATAAATGGAAAATCTATATTGATGAATATTAGAAAAAACGGTGTTTATATTTGTATAATAGAGTTAGGACTGTGGTTGTTAATTAGTTTAATTTGTATATGGTTCGAATGTGGCTTAGTGCTCCATGTATACCCCCTTGACATTCCATGGCGCTGAAAAAAGTTGGATATATTTTTAGACTCTAATCTTACCATGTTCTTCAGATTGCTACCAGAGGTGAGGTGGGTGTTTCATGCCAGCTCCCTAAGGAAAATATTTTCTCATTTAAAGCAGAATTCAGAAAAAGCAGGTCACAATTCTATTTACACATAGGACTTACAATGACCAACAAGGCGGTGAAATTACCATGGCTGGTTTAACATCTCGAGCATCTGCAGAATGCAGTCACACAAGCTGTCTCAGGTATTGCTCACTGAGCTCATACCACTCAAGTTTTACAGGGAAAATGAAAAGCAAGTTATTGAATTTAAGATCTTATGGTTGGCGCATTAGTTCTTGGATGGCAAGTGCCACGTCTTTTTGTGGAGAAAAATGCAGCTTAATCGACCGCATACAACCATGCTCTATTTTTCAGCAAATCTATTAGAAGCTCCTCTTTTCTACTGAACCAGTATAGGTGGTTACTTATTCACATTGCAGGTTCGTGCTCTTGCCTACTAAATTAAGACACGTTTCAAATGGGCTTATTTTCCTTCATGAATTAAATCCTTTCTCCTTTATAGGTGGATTGAAACCAGCATATCATGGTTCTATCTACACAGCCAAGTGCTGATGCCAGAGGACCTTTGGATAACAGCGGGGCTAAAAAAAAATACAAGCATAAAATTACGAATTACACAAATGTTTAACAGAATAAAGCACCTATTGAAGGGTTTTAGACCTGGCATCATTGGTGTGGGTCTCCCCTGTATTTTTCTCGTCGCCTCCTGTGTTTTTGCTGTGTGTTGGACTTTGTTTTGCAGGTCTAGATGCTTTGGGCACTTTGCCACTGCTGTTCCGTGCCAAAGTGCTCCTTTTGTAAATTGTTGTGATGGATTGCTGTTTCCATAATTGGCCTATTTGATTTACTAGTCAGTCCCTAGTACAGTGCACTGTATGTGCCCAGGGCATGTAAATCAAATGCTGCTAGTGGGGCTGCAGCACTAGTTGTGCCACCCACCTAAGCAGCATGTAAATGTAACTCAGGCCTGCCATTGCAGTGCCTGTGGGCAGTCTAGTATTGCAATGTCGTCTTGTCAAGTGCACCCACTTGCCAGGCCCTAACCTTCCCTTTTCTTACATGTTAGTCACCCCTAAGGTAGGCCCAAGGTACCCATATGGGCAGGGTGCAGTGTGTGTGAAAGGTAGGACATGCCCTGATTTGTGTGGCATGTCCTGATAATGAAATACTGCCAATTTCGTTTGTCATTATTGCAAGGCTATCTGTTCCTAGAGGATAGAATGGGAAGTTTGCTTATAACATTTTATAAACATAACTACCCCTGGGAACAAGATAGGAAAATAAAGTTTAATATGCCTGAACTCAGAACGTTAAGATGCATCTTTTAGTGAGGGTGATTTTGGCATTCTGTGTTTGAAAATACCACTTTCAGAAATTAGGTATTTTCTTGCCTAACCATCCAGTGTGCCTCTGCTAGGTTGTGGATTGCCTGTCTGGCTTTGAAGTGACAGGGGCTGGGGAGATGCAGTGGCTCCGGAGAGTCTGATGAGTCAGGGCTGGGCTGAATAGACCTGGGCTGCATTTAGAGTAGGGGGAGGAGATTTCCTCTCACCTGAATGGGCCTGGTCTGCCTTCCACAATGCTTTCTCCACCTCCTTCCAAGAAGCTGCACCAGTGAGGACAGAACTGGTCTTGGATGGGCACATACACTCTCTGTCTTCAGAGAACAAAGAGATTTACTGTATGAAAAAGGGGCCCAGACCCCAGACTTTTAGATCACTTCTGGGAATCAAGAGGAACCTTTGCCAAGGAGAAGAGCTGGAGATACTGAGGAGGAATACAGCCCCTGTGCTGTTTGCTGTCTGGGGTTGGCCTGCAGTGGCTACTTTCTGCCAAGGAAAGGAGAAGGACTTTGCTGTGAGCACTGCTTGAGGAAGATCTCCAAGGGCTTGAGTAGAGCTTGCCTCCTGTTCTGAAGTCTCAGGGACACAAAGACTTCACCACTAGTCCACCCTGAACTCTTTTGCTGGGAGATCTGACCTGCTAATAATAATAATACTCATTGAATCTGACCTGCTGAGAGGTGCCAGCCAGTGTTCTGGGCCTCTGGAGGTTGTTTTGGAACTGCAAGAACTGTGAAAATTAACGCATCGCCTGTTTCCGACGAATCGCAGCGGTGCAAGAGAAGATTTCCGATGCATGGCCGTCGCCGAAGAATTGACGCAGCGCCTGCTCGCGGCTGACTGTCTGCCATGCGACGAATCCTGTGTGTTGATCTCCGACGTCCAAGATCACCACACCGATTTTGACGCAGGCCCGGTGGGAGAAGAACTGATGCATCGCACCGGCTCATCATGCAACGCATCGAAGCGCCAAGTCTGTCGCATCGTTGGGGGACGCAGTAAGAAACCGACGCATCGCTAGAAGCAAGTGTACATTAATCAAGTAATCATAAATTTTAGGGCAACATGGCAATAATGATACATAACAACATAGTGCATAAATATAGGATAATGACTTCAACCAAATTGTGTTAATTATTTTACAAAAACTTTTATTTTGGTATTTTTTCTTTTATCAAATCAGTATGGTTTTTCAATTTGCAATAAATCTTTTCAAAGTATTATTTTCCATACATAAAACACATAATCCAATACATTCATGTATTCAAAAGACAGCAATATAATTCATGTATATAGATAATCAAACAGTTTGTTTCATTATACATATATCTACATAAAGAAAGGGATCCAGATGAATCATAAACAATAGTAGGCTGGCGGTAGACGGAAGCTTCATCAGGGGACCGTCTCAACTTTCTCTATTTTTGTCTTGGCAGGAGGCTGATGAAACCAAGAGTAAGGAATACTTTTCTCTGTGAATAGTATGGAATATCTAACAGAAACAGATCTGTTTTATAGATAAAAGATCCATATTTTGTATGAAGCAGGGACATTTATGATTACTTGATTAATGTACACTTGCTTCTAGCAATTCTTTTTCCCCTTTTGATGTTAATTTCCCTACGGCTAGCAAGTTCATTTTTGTTTGTAGGGGTCCCCACTTTCCTAAATTAGAAACCGACGCATCACCTCCCCACGCAGTAAGAAACTGACGCATCACCTCCTCTCTGGTATGGAACCGACGCATCACCTCCCCTGCGCAGCAGTAAGGAACCGATGCATCACCTACCCCTGAGCAAGGAACCAACGCATCACCTTCCCTGAGCAAGGAACCAACGCATCACCTTCCCTGCGACCCTTTTTGTTTGCATTTCTCGACGCATCCAGGGTACTTTGTGTAAAAGTG
Source organism: Calotriton arnoldi (assembly GCA_963921515.1). Taxonomy (NCBI): domain Eukaryota; kingdom Metazoa; phylum Chordata; class Amphibia; order Caudata; family Salamandridae; genus Calotriton; species Calotriton arnoldi. The sequence goes on from CAWUFW010015252.1 coordinate 115,473, forward strand.
TTGCATCCAACATTTTCTTGACACAGAACTGTTTTCTACCATTTTAAAATCATTTTTGATTATTGTATTGTGGATCTTTGACGTTTGGTCTTGTTTTGGTTTAGATAAAGATTACTTATTTTTCTAAACTGCTGTGGTGTCCATTTGTAGTGTTTTCACGGTATTACTGTATGTGTTCACAAATGCTTTACACACTGCCTCTGAGACAAAGCCTGTCTGCTCGTGCCAAGCTACCAAGGTGGTGAGCAGGGTTTATTTTAGGAGTGTATCCCCCTTACCCTGACTAGGAAGAAGGGTCCCTACTTGGACAAAGGTACCTACCTCTGCCAACTAGAGACCCCCATTTCTAACAAAGGGTAATTAACATAATAATACTCATTGAATCTAGATGCAATAATTGGTGTTTTAAATTGATTGAGTAGAAAATTAGGCACAAATGTGGAAAGATATCTATTTACAGATTCTGGGGTAAGACGCTGTGGCTATTTGAGGGGTAAAAAAGATGGATTGATGCCCATTCATTTACATGGACATGCCTGCATCGCTTGTTACCAGTTGTTGGAAGCATTCCACATTGACTGGCCCAGAGCCACTCTGACAGTACTAAGAGCAGTTGGGGCTCACTGTACACAGAAAGTAAAGGTGATGAGGCCTGATAGCATAATAAGATCCCACAACCCCATGCAATTAATTGTTGCTACTGTATAGAGCCATAAAAGCAATATACTCTACTGGGATATTGTTACAGGACCATCAGTGCGTGTTAATGTGTGGGCTGTTAATGCTCATTACTGTGTACAACTATGAATTTGGGGCTATTAATACAATTAGCAAGACACACAGGCATGCAAAGGGAAGCACAGGAGGCAGCAAAGTGGACTGCCATCCCCAGAATTCTTTGTTCTTTGTTACGAGGGAGGAAAAGCCTAGCTGTCATGATCGTGAGCCCTATAAAGCACGCCCAACAACCCCGCTGTGCAGGACGGACAGCAGGCAGTGAGTGGGACAACCAGCTCCAGAAATCTTTGTTCTTTGTTTGATGGGGGGAGGAGCCAAGCCCTTGTGATCCTGAGCGCCATAAACTTCGCCCAACAAACCTGCTGCGTGGGATGCACAGGAGGCAGCAAAGGGAACTACCCTGGAATTTTTTGGTCTTTGTTCCCAAAAACCCTTCTACGCAGGATGCACAAGAGGCAGTGAGCGAGACTACCAGCCCCAGAATTCTTTGTTCTTTGTTACAAGGTATGGAGGATCCAAGCCCTCGTGATTATGAGGGCTATAAAGCAGGACCAACAATCCCACTGCGTGGGATGCACAGGAGGCAACGAGGGGGACTACCATTCCCAGAATTCTTTGTTGCGAGGGGCGGAGAAGCCAATTGCTCGTGATCATAAGCACTATAAAGTGCACCCAAAAACCCTGCTGTGTGGGACGTACAAGAAGCAGTAAGGGGGACTACCAGCCCCAGAATTATTTTTCCTTTGTTGCGAGGGGTGGAGAAGCCAAGCCCTCGTGATTGTGAGCACTATAAAGCACGCCTGACTACCCCACTGTGTGGGATGCACAGAAGGCAACGAGGGGGTCTACCAGCCCCAGAATTCTTTGTTTTTTGTTGCGAGGGTCGTAGGAGCCAAGCCCTCATGATCGGGAGTGCTATAAAGCATGCCCAACAACCCTGCTGCGAGGCATGCACAGGAGGCAGCAAGAGGGACTACCAGCCCCAGAATTCTTTGTTATTTGTTGCAAGAGTCAGAGCACTATAAAGTGCACCCAACAACCCTGCTTTGCAGCATGCACAGGAGGCAGCGAGGGGGACTACCTGCCCCAGAATTCTTTGTTCTGTGTTGCGAGGGGTGGAGGAGCCAATTGCTCATGATCATGAGCGCTATAAAGCGCAGCCAAAAATCCTGCTGCCCGAGATGCACAGGAGACAGTGAGGGATACTACCAGCCCCAGAATTCTTTGTTCTTTCTTGTGAGGGGTGGAGGAGCCAAGCCCTTGTGATTGTGAGTGATGTAAAGTGTGCCCAAGAACCCTGCTGCACAGGACGAACAAAAGGCAGTGAGGGGGACTACCAGCCCCAGAATTCTTTGTTCTTTGCTACAAGAGGCAGAGGAGCCAAGCTCTTGTGATCGCTATAAAGTGTGCCCAGCATCCCTGCTGTGCGGAATGCACATGAGGCAGCAAACTCAATGCCCCCCCAGGTTTCAATCCAGGCCGCCGTGTGGTCTGGAACTGATAGTGCCCAAACTTCCAAACCATTGAGCCACACATATGTTAAACATGGGGTAGCCTTTGAGAGGAGCTGAACATTGCAGTAAAAATAATCCCCTACATGGGCCGAGCATCAAGCAACCCTCTGCCTCTAGAAGTGAAGTAGCTTTGTAATTTTAGACTCTAGGCATTTACAATATATAATGACATTCCTGAAAACAGAGTGCGCTGAAATCAAAGAGGCTATTAATCTGTTAAATTTCAAACTATGGAGCATTCAGCAAATAATAAATGCAGCTCTTAATTTGCACTCTAATCTGAATTCATTGGCAGCCCCCTCTTATCAAAAGATCGACTCTCTGGGATTCTTGAACACACTGTTTGAGAGCGTTGCCCCTGATGGTCAACATGCCAACACTTGGTCTTCTAAAAAAGGAGCTGGAGGCCCTTCTATCCACCTGCTCCATAAACAGTATCCGAAAACAAGGGAGCAATCAAATTATTGGCCCAACCAAAAATGTTCCCTGCCCCCTATACGCAAAGAGGTCATTTATGCAGCCCACATGCCAGACAGGTGGCACCCTAGGATTATCTATCCAGCTAGATTAAGGGACGAGGGGGACAGACATTCCATTGGTACTCATCAATGCCTTTATGCGGCCTAACATCTGCGGTGGGGTTGCTCATCTATAGCGGTAAAGACAAATCACCTAGTACTCATTTTGCTGAGAATTCTGAGATTTATATAACAAATGTCCCTAAGCTGGTAGCTGGCCAAAAGGAGAGCATGGAGTCACTTATTAATAAAGTCACACATTGGATACAATCCAAACATCCATAGAGGGTCATAATCTATGAGGATATCATCTCAGCAACTCGCATAGTGGAGAACAAAAACAAGTACGATGCCATAAGGCTAACCCTAAATGGTCAGGCTTTAGTTGATGGGATGTTGACCATGAAGGCAAGGACAATCCCTTTGATAGAATCCAATATACAATTCAAGATGAGTGTACAGCAAATGACAAGTTGATGTTGCCCCCAACACTAACATTTTATCCCCACTGCAAGCAGTATTTAGGCAAAAGACTAGTAATGTAGATCAAATTTTTCGGTTCACATTATTGCAATGGAAGTACCTTCAGTTAACCAGGGACCATCTCTACATGGTCTTTATAGACCTCAAAACGGCCTTTGATTCAGTACCCTGAAATAAACTATGGCTATTTTTGGGCCAGATGGGGATGGACCCAGCTTTGCGGAATGTAGTAATGAGAATTCATGAATTGAACTATGCTTAGGTGAGATGGGGTCTAAAGGGGGAGCTAACCAAATGCATCCCAATCGAGCGAGGAGTCCATCAAGGTTGTGTGTTAGCCTCAACCTTATTTTCACTGTACATTAATGACATACTTAAATACTTGCTCGACTGTACCCATGCCTCCCACATGATTCTATGTGAGCCCCATACCAGTGCTTTTATTCGCTGATGATACCCTACTGATTTCTCCCACCCCCGTAGATTTAAAAAACCTGCTGAATAAATTCACACTTTTTTGTGATGAGAGGGGCCTTGAAGTCAGTATGTCAAAGCAAAGTATATAATTCTCAATACCCATAAATCTTACAGAGGTGGTTTTAGTATGATAGGGGTCCCTTTACAGAGAGAGGAAAAGTTTGAGTACCTTGGTATTACCATAGACAAATCAACTAACTGGTTGTCACACATGAACAAAGTAAGTGCTTCCCTGTTGCACCAAGCATTCACTGTGCTGAGAAGATACAAAAAAACGACACCTAGAAATGTCTCCCCAGCCATAGAAATCTACAGTGGAAAGGTGCAGAGCTCAGCCCTGTATAGGGCTGAGATCTGGGGTCGTGTGAGGAAAAGGGAGGCGGCCACTAAAGAAAATCTTTTTCTCAGATCTTTGCTTAATCTGCACAAAGCATTCCATCCTCCCCCTTTTTTTTAAAGTGGCTTTCAACGGATCAGTGATCTATACCAGCCTTCAGACCCTTGCTATTTTGGGTATGCCTGTGGAGGACTCCAGAGCTGGAAACCTATCGAAATGAGTTCTCTGAGGTCCTGGGAATTCCCAATTCACTGTCTATTTAATGGTTTACTCATTTAAAATCCACCTTTCAGGCGTTAGGCATGAAGTCACAATGGCTTAACCCCTCTACTATAACAAGCAACACAGAAATAGCTGTTAAATCAGCATTTTGTCTTGCACTGAAGAACAATCCCTCGGTAACAGCAGCACTGGATCTCCGACAACAGATTTTTTTCTCATTAAATGTAATGCGGCCTTTTAAACCTACCTTATTTTATTTATTGTTCTTGGTATAAGGCGGGACTCACTCCCAATGGAGTATCTCAGCGCTTACATTACAGGCAAGGGCAGATGCATTCAAAGTATCCATGTTTTTGACATCTTCTTAAAGTTCCAGATATTGGGGCAGGTATGAATATGAAGAGTCAGTTTGCTCCAATGATAAGGGGCCAGGTATGAAGAAGACCTGCAGCCGAATCTGGCTGAGCGGATGCGATGTGTCTGCAGAAGAGCTTTATTAGAAGACCTTAGCTGTCTAGGAGGCTGGCAGTGTCTGAGTCTTGAATAAAGGACAGGTAGGGATTTATAAAATGCATAGCTTGAAGACTTTGGGGCACATGCATCAAGCATACATTTTGCGACTCTAAAATAGCGATTTTTACCGAATCGCTATTTTGGAACTGCAAAATGCAATGCATGTAGGAATCGCAAAATATTTTGTGATTCCTTAACATTACCTAATAGCGATTCAGTAAATAGCGAATCACTATTAGGTAATATGACTCCATTCATTCCTATGGGCCTAAAGGCCCATAGGAATGAATTGTTTTGCATTTGCTAATTTGCGATTACCAAAATGGTAATCGCAATTAGCAAATGCAAAGCCATGGGTGCCATCAACTTGAAGTTGATGGTAATGAGCGTTTCCTAAATGCACACTTTGCATTTAGGAAAGGCTTCCTGCATGTGCATTAGGGAATCGCAATCACAAATTGCGATTCCCTATTTGCATTCGAATTACGAATGTCAAGCCTTTGATACATTAGAAATTGCCTTTTTCCGTTCGCAAACGGGACGATTTTGCGAATCAGCGAACGGAAAATGGCTTGATACATCTGGCCCTTTGTGTTTTCTGAAAGGCAGCCAATGCAATGTCTTCAATACGGGAGCAGTAAGAATCTGTGCAGGAAGGTTGCAGATTAACCATGCAGCTGTGTTTCCTGCTACTTGCTGTTTGGCCAGCATGGTGTTGTTTGCAGATACCAGTAAAGCATTTCTGTAGTCCAGACGACTGACTTTGAGAGCCTGTCTGAGGGTTTTCCTGGCATTAGAAGGAAGCCAGGGAAAAGCTTTCTTTAGGAGCTTCATTGTAGCAAAACACATGTTGCATGTAGAGTTGACTTGGTCTCTCATGGACAGTGGCTGATCGATCTTTATTCCCAGATTTTTCACAACTTGCTTAGGGGAGGGGGATGGACCAAGATCAGAGGGTCACCAGTCTGCTGACCATAGCTCTTGAGCTTTGCCAAATAACATGATCTCAGTTTTTGCACTGTTGAATTGGAGGCAATTGTTAGCCACCCAGTGGCCAATTTATGACATACAATGCGCAAATTGGGTTTTCACTTTGTCAAGCTCAGGACCAAAGGAAAAGAGGAGTTGGTTGTCATCTGCATATGACATGATCTCCCACTGCATGCTCTCATAGTCTCAGCCAGAGTAGCTACATAGACATTAAATAGGGTTGGGCTCAGGCACGGACCCTGAGGGACCCCTTTATTGATGTGCATCATTCTTGATTTAAATGGGCTAAGACAAATGTTTTGTGTGCGATTGTCACGGAAGTCCCTAAGCCAATGTAGTGCTCTGCCATGTATGCCTGCTCCATGCAATCTATAGATTAAACTAGAGTGGAGGACCGTGTCAAAAGCTGCATATAGATCTAGTAATACTAGCATGACTGGAGTTCCTGCGTCTAAAGAGAGGCGCATATTATCCGTGACTGCCAATGGAGCTGTCTCCGTGCTATGTAGTGCTCTAAAACCTGATTGTGAAGAATCCAAAATCTTGTGGACTTCTAAAAAGGATATTTGTTGATTGTTAATGAAACTTTCTAGGGTTTTTGCAAGCAAGGGTAGCAATGAGATCGGTCTATAATTTGATGCGGCTTCGGGATTTAGAGAAGGCTTTTTAAGAAGCGGAGATACTTGCTGACACTTCCATTTGATTGGCACTTTCACAGAACCTAGAGAACGATTAAACAACATTGTTATGGAAGGTGCCAAATGATAGGCTAAACTGGTCACAATCCTGGAGGAGGGCAAGGGTCGTAGGGAGAGTCTGATTTTGATTTTGACCTTGTTGATATAACCCGAGGTATCGATAAGACTATTCGTCAAGTTCAGGTTGGGCATTTTGCAGATTGGGCATTACACAAGCAGCTGGAAAAAACATCCAGTAGCCAGACCATCTTGTGTTTTATGTGGAGCACCCTGTGAAGATGTGGAACATCTATTGTTTTTTTGCCCATGGTATAAAAATCCCCGAAGCGAATGGCTCGCACCACTTGGCATCAACCTAGGATTCAGAAGCTATTTAGTAGCCTCAAGGGTACTGAGATCAAACACAGACACGCTCATAGTATTTGCTATGAGCAGGTACTTTTACACAGTCTTGCTAATAAGGAAAAGAGTAGGAAGTTCACTGTAAATTTCCTCTCCTTTGGTAATATTTTAGTTCAGCTGTAATGAGAACAGATTTGAAGGCTTTATTTGAAAAGTTTTATAGTGATGAATTGTTATGCGACTTATGGCAGATTCTCCATGCTCCTAGTTATTAATTTTAATCGATCCAAGTTTTCAGGTTTTTTATGTCTCAATCAATCAATCAATCACAAGATTTGTAAAGCGCACTACTTACCCGCGAGGGTCTCAAGGCGCTGAGGGAGAGAAGGGGGGGTGTTGCCGCTACTGGTCGAATAGCCAGGTCTTGAGTCGTCTCCTGAAGGTCAGCAGGTCTTGGGTCTGTCGTAGGTTGAGGGGAAGGGTGTTCCAGATCTTGGCGGCGCGGTGAGAGAAGGATCTTCCTCCGGTGGTGGTTCTCCGGATGCGTGGGACGGTGGCCAGGGAGAGGTCGGCGGAGCGGAGTTGACGGTTGGGAACGTAGAAGGAGAGTCGACTGTTGAGGTAGGCTGGGCCGGTTTTGTGGAGTGCCTTGTGTGCGTGGATCAGGAGTTTGAAGGAGATTCTCTTGTCGACGGGGAGCAAGTGCAGGTTTTTCAGGTGGGGGTGATGTGGCTGTGGCGTGGAATGTCGAGGATCAGGCGTGCAGAGGCATTTTGGATTCTTTGCAGTCGTTTGATGAGCTTGGTCGGGGCTCCTGCGTAGAGGGCGTTTCCGTAGTCGAGTCTGCTGCTGACGAGGGCCTGGGTGACTGTTCTTCTCGTGTCTGTCGGGATCCACCTGTAGATCTTGCGGAGCATGCGGAGGGTGTTGAAGCAGGAGGAGGAGACTGCGTTGACTTGCTTGGTCATGGTGAGCATTGAGTCGAGGATGACTCCCAGGTTGCGTGCGTGGTCGGTTGGTGTCGGGGGTGCCCCTAGTGACGAGGGCCACCAGGAGTCGTCCCAGGCTGATGGGTTGGAGCCGAGGATGAGGATCTCCGTCTTGTCTGTATTCAGCTTAAGTCGACTGCACTTCATCCAGTCGGCGACGGCTTTCATTCCTTCGTGGAGGTTGGATTTGGCGGTGAGGGGGTCCTTGGTGAGGGAGAGGATCAGTTGAGTGTCGTCGGCGTAGGAGATTATGTTGAGGTCGTGCTGTCGGGCGATGCGTGCGAGTGGAGCCATGTAGATGTTGAACATTGTCGGGCTGAGGGAAGATCCCTGGGGTACGCCGCAGATGATCTCGGAGGCTTCGGATCGGAATGGGGGGAGGCGGACGCTCTGGGTTCTGCCGGAAAGGAAGGAGGTGGTCCAATCCAGGGCCTTGTCTCGGATCCCTGCATCGTGGAGGCGTGTGCGTAGTGTGCGGTGGCAAACAGTGTCGAAGGCGGCGGTGAACATTATGGATAATTTTTTGCCTTACTCATATTGCACCCCACAATTTGCACTTTATGTACTTAGACTGATCCACTATGACATATCTAAAGGACATTATATATATATATACATATATATATTATAATATTTTAGTTGTTATGATTACAAAGGAGTATACATGCACTGCTATTTATGATTATGCATGCTTTATAGGTTTATTGTAACCTGAAATAAACCCTTTGCTGGTTAGAAATACAAGTAACTGTGTGGGGCTGTTTATTCACATTATTCTGTGTGTCCTTTAATGTTTTTTACTGTGTGCGGACATTAAATATTGTTACTATGTGGTGTCATTAATGGTTGTTACTGTTCATGTTACTGTGCAGGGCTCTTAATGTGTGTTGGGGATATCAAAGCATGTTCCTGAGCTAACCCATCAATGTTTGTTATTGTTTAGGTCCATTAAGGAATTTTACTGTGCGGGGAATAATGTGCCACCAAACAGAGCCATCATAGCACAGAACGCCGGCGGGGTTAAGATCCGCCCACGACGAGTGCTGGGGGACTGCTACTGCGAACCACAAGACAATTCCAGTGGGTGAACCCAGACACCCTGGTCCGCCCGCCTTGCACCCGTCTCATCACAGTGAACACTGGCTGGTACGTGGGAAAGAGATTTAAGCTGGCATAACGAGCCGGCTCGTGGTGGTGAGACCGACACGCAGAAGCAAACAGCCGTGGCTCCTCCCGCACCACCCGACTGAAGAAAGGAACAACAACGCTGTCTGGGATCAGGACGGAGCTATGGTGCTCTAACACTCCAGGACACCCGGGGCTGAATGTGATTCCAAACGACAGTACGGTGAGCGGCGGAACATCAGATCCAGAGAGATCAAGCTGGACAGTGCGAAGCCACTCCAGAGGCAGGGGCTTGCGGTGCCCGGTAAAGCACCCAGCGTCCAGAGATTGACCCAGTGGCGGAGTGCAAAGCTAGGGCTAGCGCGACAGGACCCCGGCCCGGATGACCATACGCGAGGAGGGCAGGCGAGGAGCAGAAAATCGAGTGCCCGGGCCTGGGTGGCGTGTTTGGGAATCAACGTTCGGGGCTGGATCAACATCACCTACTTTACGACACCTCGTCATCCAGGGAAGCAGAGGCACTCATGGTAAGAGGTACACAACTGCGAAGGCCTCCACTAACGCACTGGTGCTGGCAAGGAGAGACCATCTGGGGGAGAGATGGTAACGCGCCCTTTCATTAGCGGAGACTGCCCCCATCCCTTACACGTCAGCACCGCTCCCTCAACAGAGAAACAGAAGCCTGCATCAGTGTGGAGCAGGAGTGTAGACCTTTCTCTTCCTTACCTGGACTCAGGCGCGCAGCCCTGCACCCCTGACTGGGGTCATTCGTTGAACCTCCCTGTAGCAGCGGCAGGGCCCCCGCAACCCATCGGGACCAAGTGAAACACACGGGAGAAGCATCTTGTGGGCAAGCCTATTATTCCGCACCATAACCAAGGTGTGGCATTAACGGCGGGGCTCTGCCTAATGAGGAGGTAGTCCCCGAACAACCAGAAGGCCCGCACTCAAAGCTCCTCAAACGTCAGTGCTGACGTCAGATGGTGGGGTATGAGAGTGCACCCCCCCCTTGAACCCTAAGCCAGCACCACACTCGAGGCACATGGGGAGACCAGACACCACACGAATTGCGGACTTATATATATACAAGACTACAGACAACATCAACTATGGACGCCTTCCCTGCTGTACAAAGAAAGCAAACATCAGCAATGCCCGCTTTGTGTTACACTGGGAGTAAATCACAACCCTGGGTAGACACCTGCCAATAGACCTAGCCCGATCCGACACTAGGGAAATGTGAACAAGCTACCACCCTTTGGAGTGAGGGCTTCAGCACGCAAGTGCAGCAAAACGTGGTGGAGTGTCATGTTTGTCCCAGTGGAACATGGGGAGGCTTCGCTCAATATTTGGACTACAAGGGCCCACCCCAGTACACAGCCACCCTCGGGACACTAAAAGCCAGCGAGGAGAAGTGGAAGCATCACCCACCCTCTCCATGTCTGAAAAATTGGACAAGGTACTAGCGCCCATCGAACATTCTAGGGTCACCATGGAAGACAGATTCGGGGCCCTAGCCACAGACCTCAATCTCTTACGTGATGACCATAGGAATTTGGCACACAAGGTCGCAGAAGGTGAGAATACTCTCTCCACTTTACAACCCTTGGCAAAATTGCAACAAGAAACATTACTAGAATTGCAAAGTCGAGTTGTGACGCTGAAGGAACAGACAGATGACCTCGAAGGACGCTTACGGAGGAGTAATATCCGAGTCCTCGGCCTACCTGAAGGAATTGAGGGAACAGATCCTATCAGTGACATGGAGATGAGGCTTTGATCCTTCACATCTAACTCAGAACCAACTGCCTTCTTCTTAGTGGAACGTGTGCACCGGGTGACGGCCCGCCGCCTACCTCCGGGGTTCCCCCTCGTCCACTACTGGTGAAGCTCCTTCACTTCCTTGACAGGGATGCAGTGCTGCACGCCGACAGGCAAATTGGACCTATACGAGTGGAAGACAAATATATCATGCTTTTCCCCGACTACTCTCGTGCTGTACAACGCCAACGATCTTCTTTCTTAGAAGTAAAATGCTGACTCCGCCAAAGTGGGATACAATACTCACTGCTATTCCCAGCACGCCTCAAGATAATATATGACGGAACCACCATCTTCTTTACAGACACCGCTGAGGCGTTTGTCTGGATAGAGAAACATCTCCAGGGACTCCTGGACTTGAGACGAATTGCACAAATGTGAGAACCTAGGAACAGGCATCGTAGCAGAAAGAAAGCCAAGCCACACTCCAGATCCCTGCCTCAATGCTCTGCCACAGGATCCCCCAACCTGGGACAGATCATTGCGGAATGCAAAAAGGCCATACAGGTGGAAGCGGACTTAGGACCAACCTCAGTGGCCACAGACTATGAGAAAGGCCCACACATTTTCACTTCTGAAGATGTTAGCGACATGAACACCTCTCGAGTAGAATCAGTGACTCCACCTTTGGTGACCCCCCAAACTGTGGACACACTCATTTGAAATGTTGACCTTAATAGCTACCATCCCCATTACCTATCCTGCCTTTGTTGTGTCAATGTCAAGATAAACTCACACCTCCAGTAGTATAGTTTAACCCAGCTCTTGGCCCCACCAATCACGCAGATTTCATATAGGCCACACACATTGTTAGCTAGGATGCAAGAACGGTCCACCCCCACACTAAACCAGTGCGTTAGCACCATGTTTAGTTTGGACGTACTGCCCGTTGCGGTAGGTCCCCAGTATTGGGAGCACTTCCCTCCCCAGTTTACACCCTCTTATTTGATTCCCCCTACACAATGATTCTAACCACAACGGTGGGCGGGTGCCATAGCCCTCAGACATCCACAACTGTAGGGAAGCGTGTGAGGCTTCTTCATTGTGTCCCCCATGCCACCCCCCTTCCGCCCCACCATAGCCCCATCATGACGCTCATAACTGATACCAGTTTCCTCACTCTAAATGTACGTGGCATGCACACTGCCCTTAAGTGTTACGCCGTTTACTCATATATTAAACGGCAAAGAGCACAGATAGCCTTATTACAGGAAATACACTTAACAGCTGGGGAGCTAAACAAATTGCACAAGCGGTGGTTCTGCACCTTCTGCGTAACTACATATTCAGCATATGCACTTGGGGCACTAATTTGGCTCCGGCCCGGGGTTCCCTGCCAGGAAACACGTAGGGTTATTGATACAGAGGGGTGGTACACCCTCCTGGAGAGGCTCCTAGATGGCCAGTTAATCCTCATGGGCAGCATTTATGCACCAAACTCCCAGCAAGGGAAATTCTTGGACACTCTATCGGGTGTTCTCGCCCAATTCACTACATCGCCGTGGAAATTGGGGGGAGATTACAACTGTCAGCTGGGCCTCTCCATAGATAGATCCCACCTTCCCACCTGGACTCTCTGGGCACCACACAAACAGAACAATACAAAACATGGGTTCGCCGCTGGTCACTACTAGATGCTTGGTGAAGCAGATATCCCAGAGTTAAACCCTACTTATTCAATTCCATCCCGCACAATCTCCGGGAGCGACTAGATCACTTTTTGTGCCCGCCTGTAATTATTTCCATGATCCAGGGTGCAGATTATTTGGGACGGGTCCTCCTCAACCACGACGCACACCGTATTACACTTAAATGGCGACTCCCCCACCCCCGGTCCCCACTTGGTGACTGCTGCATGATTGCCTGGAAGACCAATTATTCCGGCACGAGCAAGACAAATACATTTGAAGCAACTTTGCTGAAAATGCCAATACGACATCTACAAGAATGATAGAATGGGATGCCTCTAAAGTCATCATAAGAGGGGCATGTATGTGGCAGATATCAGGGAACCGCAGTACACTAGAGTGATGAATACTAGAGACAGAACACAAATTGGCAACCCTGACACAGGCAGCTGATGCTGATGGTATCACCGACCCAGATAGCGGAAGCGAAAACTTTATATGCAGAAGTATTATTAGCAGACCTGAGACGATATAATTTCAGGGCTCATGGCGCTAGGGTGCATTGTAAAGGAGATAGAGCAGGGGGGCTCATCCGGCAAGACACTGACTGATGACCCATAACTGAAATAATCACCCCCTCTGGAGCAACAGTTTGCTCCCAAGCGGACATCAACCAGGCCTCTTTTTGACTATTACACAGAAGTGCACAGAACCCCAAGACAGACCGATCCAGCGATAGTAGACCAATTCCTCACCACCCTCCCTCTGCCCTGCATCACCCTGCTTGATAGGACCTCCCTCGATGCGGTGATCACATCCACAGATGTGACACAGGTGATCCAGGCCTTGGCCAAAAACAAAGCTCCAGGTCTGGATGGCCTACCATTAGAATACCATTGCATCTTCTCCACTCTCCTGGCACCCCGGCTAGCGGACATGTATGTGGTGGTGCTAGAGGGCAGTGAAATCCCGGGATCACTTCGCAAATCACTGATAGTGTCCTTTTTAAAACCAGATCATGACCCGCGATAGCTGTCATCCTACAGACCGATCACACTGCTTTCGGCGGACTATAAGATCTTCGGTAAGATACTGGCAGACCAATACGCTTTAGTCCTCCTGACACTGGTACATCAGGACCAATGTGGGTTTGTCCCGGGCAGGTGTACTTCTGAGAATATTAGTCGATTATTCCATGTCAAGGATCGGGTACAGGGCCGTTATCGCCGAGCCGCTTGCCTGATCCTGGATTTGGAAAAGGCCTTTGATACCTTGTCCTGGCTATATCTCTTTGCAGTACTTCAACGCATGGGGGTGGGTGCAAAACTCCAAGCCTACACAAGACTAATTTACACAAATCCCAGGTCCAGAGTTCGACTGGGCTGTCACATCTCGCTCCCCTTCCAGGCATCTAGAGGTATGCATCAGGGCTTCCCGCTGTCCCCCTTGCTCTTCACCCTGGCAATGAAACCCCTGGTGGTAAGGAATGGGGTATCCCAATAGCGGGTGTCACCCACAGTGTATCACTGTACGCGGACGGCCTACTACTCTACCTGCATGATATCACAATGAATCTCGAACCCATTTTGACCACACTGGCAGACTTTGCTATAGTGTCCCGCCTGAGATTTAACTGGACAAAATACTCTATATACCCACTTAGCCCCGACCACCCCCACGAGAGGTATGTATCGCTGGAGTGCTCAAGCCCCCCGCTACCTGGGCATGCGACTTTATCACACCCCACAAGATCTGTATGACGGCAATCACCGTAAAGTGTTGGCAGGCATTCCCGCCTCTCTTAGCTTCAGGAACTCCCTCCCATTGGCCCCCTAGGGAATATCGCCCTAGCAAAGATGGTCCTGGTCCCACACCTTCTCTACCATTTCATAAACCTTCCGGTCATTCCCCCCATTCTTTCAGGAGCTAGACACCTTGCTCTGCACCTTCATATGGGGTAGCGGGCGCTGACGGGTCACCTTGACTAAATTACAATTACCAATAGACCAGGGTGGACGGGGAGCACCATCATTCGAAGCATATTTTCTGGCAGCTAAGCTCCAGTGGCTATCGCAATGGATGGCAGGGCGCCATCTGTGAGAGGCCAGCACAGACATGGTACTCTTACCGTTGTCAGTGATCCGACGTGTGCTCCTACCGGGAACTCAACCTATCTCGGCCTACCCAATGCAGGTGACAGTGGCACAGTCCTGTATGATACAGATCCACCGTCTATCTCGTGAAACCCTTGCGGGCCGGCCCCGGGGTAGCAAGTATTACACTGCACAAGCCCTACAGACTTGGACAGATCACTCGATTCTTGAAGTGGAGTCCCTCTTTGCAGACGGTCAGCTTCTTACATTTGATGGTCTAATAGAGGAGAATGGACTCCCTCAAGGACAATTCTTTTTCCATCAGCAGATAGTGCTGGATTGCCGCCGGATGTGCAGCATGTCCGAGAGTGAGCCAGCGACACACCCAGTTATCCATGCCATACTACACATGGGCCCCGGGTGGCACTTAATCACATGGATATACAAAGCTATACAGGAATTCATGGCCGTATCGCTTAGTCAACTACACCACAAATGGGAGGAACCGTTCGAGAGACTGCTACATGACAAGGAATGGAAGCATGCCCTAGAGTCCCCAAAGAAGGTGTCCCTAAATCCCTGGTTCAAAAACATACAATTCTTCTTCCTACACCACGCGTACTTAACACCTGAGTGACTACAGCGCTACAATCCAAACTCACAGTTCTCCTGCCCCCGCTGTCAAGCCCCTAGTGCAACATTCCTCCACATGTTCTGGAACTGCCCTGCGCTGCAGCTCTACTGGGACACAATCTATAACACAGTGCAAGAGGTAGCGGGGCTCACTGACATTACTACATGGGAGGCCTTCGTGCTTGGTTTATTCAGACGTCAAAAACACTATAAAGTCCAGACACGATTTGCATCTCTGACCCTCCTGTTGGCGAAACATGGAATCGCCATGCACTGGCGAGCACCAACGGTGCCCCTCTGGCAGCCTGAACAGGAGCGGTCAATAAATGGGGAGCAGCCGAGGAGGGTGTGTTCCGAAACGAAGAGGTCCAAGGAATGCGTACATGACACATTTCCACTGAATAGGCTGCGCTCCTCCAGTGCTTTCGGCACACTACCAAAAACACCCAGTCCCCCTACATCACTGCGATTGCCAGAGACACTGAATTGTACACCCCCTCCCACAGATGCAAACAGAACCTCCCCCAATCAGAGCACCCCATGTAACAAATACGAACGGTCGCCACACACAGCCCACCAAGTGACCCATCCAGACCAAGCCTCACCTATACTCGCAACCCCATGAGCACAAACACGTGTGAAATCACCCACCCACCCACTCCACCTTTGCCCCTTGACCCCCCATTGTGTTCCCCAGTTCACAGTTGATTATTCTATCCCAACGGGAGCTATTCCTGCCTAACAATCCTTTTCTATTATATACTCCTTTAGGTAGTATTACCACTTAGAGACAGACTCGTGCAAAGAGAGGCACCAGCTCCTATGTGATATAGCCCATTATCAATACAAATTCCATTCACAAAAAGTCTCTACATGGACCTGTTATACTGCATATGTGAGTCAAACACTAAGTTTATGTATATGTAATCAACTCCAATGACAAGCTGTATTGTTCTTAAAATGATTAAAATCAAATAAAAAGGTTTTAAAAAAAAAAAACAATCGAAGAGCTATTAATTCTTCTTACGGTGTGAGACCATTCATGAGGGACATTAAGGATTGTTACTTAATGGGGACAATAATGTTAATTACGAGGAGGTTATTAATGCTCTTTACTGTTTGGGGTTGCTAGAGCTTATTAATGTGCTTGGCCATTAAAGGTTCGTACTGAATGGACCAATTAATGTTCATAACTGTGTGGGGCCATTAATGTGGGGCCATCAATGCTGAGCACAGTGTGTAGCCAATATTACATATCATAATGAGGGACCAGTAAATCGCATTACTTGTGGGACCATTAAGGCAGGACATTAATGCTTGTTTCTCTGCCTGGCCATTAATGCTTGTTACTGTGTGGTGTCTTTAGAGTGTGTAGTTGTGAGAAAGTGGATTATTAGTTGAAGTGAATGGTAGTCTTCTTCAAGTCATAATGGCACTAATACTGACTAGGTCCAGTTATATCTCACTAATTTGAACCTGAGCTCAACACTTGGTAGCTGTAGCACGGAACGGACAGGTGTAACTTAGGAGAAATGTGTAAAGCATTTATGAGTACTAAAACAGTTAAAATGTCTAAAATACAACACAATAAAATTGCCATTCCAATTTATAACAATAGAGACATTTTGTAACTAGCAAATAGACACAAAACAACAAAATCTGATGTAGGAGACCAGAGATATGATGTTTTAAGTTTTGAAATGTTTCTAGCGCCAAAAAGCACAAAGTGCCAACTTTGGGTATCTGGTCACGCTAGACTGGGTCAAAGTCAAATATTAAGTCTGCCTGACGTAAAGAATATAAGGCGCAACTTCATTTTAAATAGGACGAGTCTCCATTTTCTGTATTTTTGCAAAATCATCAGCATGTATGCCTTTGGCGCAGATGTCATCTGTTCTTATCTTTCCAAGAACCTTTGAAAGTGTCAAGTCATTTAGATATAGACATTAAAAAGACGCCTGATGTGACACCAGTCTGTAGCAAATGCCTTGTTATCTCAATTTCAAGATCAGTGAAGAACAATAGCCGAAACAGTGTAGTCTGATTTGTCGTATTTTTAACTTATTTGTTTAAAAGAATGAGTTTAGACTAGCATCTTGAAGCTTATTGGTTATAGCAAACATTCTTAAGGTGATGTTGGAAATTCCATCTTATATAAGACATAGTATATGAGGAATGCCACTTGAACACTTGTCAGGAGAGGTCGTTCGCCCCACATTATCACGCAAGATATTGCCAGAGAAGAACCTACCTGCCAGAGATTCTTTTGTATTGCACTTTCTACTGAAAACTGATACTGACCATGAGTCTGGGAGGAGCTAATGCTGATGCGATGCCTGTTTGCCTTTCTCAGGTAACATGGCCTCCCTGGCTACTGAGAATCAAACCACTTTGCTGTAAACAGGTGTGCAGTGAGTTAATTCTCCCTTAGAAAATCTAGATGCAAGTTATGCTACTCCTTGCTCCTGCAGTGTAGCACATAGAAGTAGGTTTTAGGGCGTTAGGTTTTTAGATGACATTTTAACCATCATTTTATTCTTATTGTTCTCTACAGCTATTTGTGATATTTTAATTATCTTTCGTGTGGTTGTTTTAGATCAGGATTCTCCAACAAGTAGCTTGTGAGCTACTAGTAGCTCTCCAACTACCTGCAAGAAGTCTAGCCTACTAAATTGGAAGCTTTTGCTTGGTTAAATTAATATGTATCCAGAAACTGTAAAGTGTCTGTTTGAGATGAATATGTATGTAGTTTCAGCACTCATGGACTGATGTTTTGAGAAAAATGGACTTCTGAAATATATTTAAAGCTGTTATTTGAATGATAAATCTTGCAGCTTTGAAGAGATGTATTATTAATAGTATTACCTTGGTGCCAGGGGCATTGCAGCTGTGGCTGTCATGTATTACTCATGCAGTGACATTTCAATTTGCTGGTAATCGTGCATGGGATGGCCACTACTGTAATTTGTCTAAAGTGGCCACTATTGCAACACAAATAATAGTAGCTCGGGATGCATTTCATTGAACATAAGCAGCTCTTATTACAGAAAAGGTTTGAGACCCTTGTTTTAGATGTTCTAAGCAACAGGGTGCACCTGTGCAATAATTGTGCTTTTTAGTTAAAGTGTCTTTTTCTTAGTACAGTTTGTGTGTGTGTGGTTTTGAGAAGAACAAAATTGTTTTGTTTCTAATCAACACTGTGTCCCTGGATCCCTGTTTAGGGACTGTTAGTAACCCAAACAGTGGTGGTTGGTGGCAAATCACATGGGGGGGCAAAAAATATACACATAACAATTACACATATATATATACATACATGTATATACACATACACATATATGCACATACACATATATACATATACATATACACATAATACATAACAAATACACAATAATATCCACAATAAATAAATACACACATAAAAATCCCTTATCTTACACTGCCGCTCAATATTCTACAGTACGTCCTCATTGTTCTGCAGCCTCTGAGCACGAAGCCCATAGCCAGCCCTCTCATCCAATCAAGACACCGGTCTAATGTGTCTTGATTGGCCGGAGCGGGCTGGCTCCATGCTCCAAAAGGCACTGTAGGCCTGTGCCTGGTCTCCAATCCAGCCGTCCAAGACAGCCGGGTTAGAGAGGCTTGAATTGTGCATGTCGGTTTGGCCGCAGAAAGTAGCTTGCCAAACCAACATGCGCAATGCAAACTTAAGTGGCCACTCCTCACTGATGCCAATGATTGGCTGCAGTGACACACTGGCCCCACCCTGCCTTCGCACTCCGTTTGCTGACAGAAAGTGCCAAAAATAAAATGGTAATAAAATAATTTAATTACCATTTCATATTTTACGCTTTCTGCCCAGCAGTGTGGGGGTGGGGACGCTCCTCTGTTCCCATGGAGGATCCGCTGCCATTTCAACTATGTATTGGGTGGATTCTGCAGGGCTATGAAAACCTGTCTTTCATATTCAAGCATTGGTGCATTAAACTAGGTTCACTCGTGTCACCCGTGTGTGTGAAAACAAATCTTGTTGAGCTGAGCCAGAGGCTCAGCTCATGCAAAATGACCGCAATGGAGCATGGGTCCATGACAGGGACCAGGTTCTTCCCTGTGGAAAGATTCCCTTCTGACTCATTTGCCTGTAGAAAAGTCCTCGTCGCAGAGGTCATCAGCATTTCGGGATGCCAGCTGGATCGAAAGAGGGGCTAGTCGATTGCAGCCTGCTGAAGTACAGGACCACGATGGGAGCCTTGACTCCATGGAAAGGAGAGGCTCTCGCTGTTGACAGAGGGAAAACTGTGAGTGGGCGAAGTCCAAAGTCTGGGTCCAGGATGGTGTTGCTATTAACTGGGTCCTGCTGGCATTGGTCCTGATGAAATCCACTATGTTCTGACTTAGAAACTTTTCAGGAAATCAGGATCCTTTCGGAGGAGGAAACTATCAAGTTGATTCCAACCAGCAGTTTGGCAGCAGTCTAATGGTAGTCTCTGGTTCTTTTTGCAGAAAGTTCAGAAAAAGTTTTTAAGCGTCCAGTCTTGCAATTTTGAGGGAGGGAAGGCACGTGCACTGTAACACCAGCCAAGGGTCCAGGACTTTTTGGCCATCATTTGTGTACTAGAATTCAATCTCCCTGAAGCCATCAGCAGGACCCATGACAAATCCAGTTGGAACTGCTCAGCTGGGCTCAGCAGAGATTTGGGCTTCTTGCAGCTTTTGTGCTCCTGGAGCTGAACAGGAGGCTAACCAACTTGTGCTTGGAGTCTACTCTTCTATCTTAGGTACAAGTGAGATCAGGTCAATCACTTGGGGTTTCTTTCCACTGGTTTAACAACAGGTGCCATCCTTCATCTGTCTTCCACAGGTCCAGAGGTAATCTAACGAATGTACTCATGGGTGCCAGTTTTATGCCTGGCACTAGCATTTGGGTGGGCGAGATGCCCTTGTTAAAGATTGCAGGAATTGCTGTTAGCATGAGCTGAAAGCCATTTTGTACTTGGCAGCCATTTTAGTTAGCCATATGCTCGCCATGTGCTTTCTCCCTCTTCCAGAGTCTTGCACATGCTCAGAGAGGCCTAGCTGGTAGAATGCACCTGCTCCTAGTATAGAACTGTCAGGCTATTCTTACTCATGTAAGCAGTTTAGTCTCCCCTCCCACTTTGTGGAGCAAGCAAATTTTGTATACCCATATTAGTCAATAAGCATGCTTGTATGTGCTAGGACCTCCCCTTGATTTTATGCTGACTATATAACAAATGCATATATAAGGACCCTGTTCTCTGCACTCATTAGAATGCCTCCTACAGTGGCCTGCGGGTACCGTAAGATGCAATCTCCCTCATCTGAGGTTAATAAAACATGTTTTTTGATATTACAGCTTCTGTGCCAATCTCTTCTTTGTTGGTCTTAAGGACCAGATGTATCAGTGAACCCCTAAGAAGGTTTTTATTTCTACAAATGGCGCCCGAAAGTGGACCTCATCAGTGCAGCGGCTATCCAAGGGAGTGGTCTTGAAGGGAGACAGGAATCTACTGAGGAGTACAGGACAGGAATCTACTGAGGAGGTACCCTGCGCACGGAGATTGTTTGTCTTCCAGCCCAGTATATTTCTGGTCTTCCTGATCTGATCCTCCAAGTGTTTGCCGCTCCTGACTGAGAACTTCTTTGGCGTGAGTATTTTAAAACAACCGTTAGGTCACTCAGAACTTGGCAGTTGGAACCTGGACACCATTTGATTGGTAAGAGCCGTTTTGCGGCACTTGCTGTTGGTTTGATGCCTTTGATTGGTAAGGTAGTTTTAGTAACACTTACTGTGGCTTTGTTTGTATGATTGGCCAATTTTGGAATTTGTTTTGTAAGTTATATATGCATTGCAATTCATATAGGCAGGTAATGAGGAGATTTTTCTCTAACTTTGAAAACTTGAACGGCACACATTGTGTTAAGTGTCACTTGGAGTATAATATTATATATGCTATAATATTTTTGGCATGCCTGCTTCTAGCACACTTTTGTTGAAAGTGTTGCTGTTTTGGAGGTACCGATATGGATTTAGTAAGTACTTAGTTGACTCCCCTCAGAGGGGATACCTAAATAGGTTCACGTATAGTAAAAAGATATTTCTTCCTTGGTGACTAAGTACCCCATGGAACTAAATATGTACATAAAACGGATCCGGATCTGCGCACTTAGTAACATTCATAAGTGGTGATATGCAGAGCGCTTTTTGAGTGTTCTACCAGCCAAAACTGGCGAATTTGGTGTATTTTGGCTTCTTGACCATGGAACAGTTTTTTGGGCTACTTGTGAGAGCTCTTCTTGTAAATATGACTTACAATTAGTATTTACAAATAGGTTGGTCTTGCGTACACTTTGTAAGCAGTCCTAAGTGTTGATTTGTGGGTTAAATGTGTGTTTAAATGTCTATGTGGGGTTTGTGGTTTGACATTGGTAATACTTGTGTGAGTACTCTTTGTGAAAGAATGTCTAGCTTTAAGCGCGCTGTGTTGTGTACTCTGCGTGTATGACCCCCTTCTGTAACTGTCTGAATGAGCTCAATGAGTTTGTTTATGTTTTTTGCTGTCATCATTCTGTTATGCAAAATGTCATTTAGTTACTTACATATTAAATAAAAATCCAGAAACGAATTATATAACATATGCTAAACAGCTGCATGTTACTATTAAATTGACAGAGTAAGATACTATACATGTGTGCAAATTGCCACAATGCTAAAGATAAAATTAGAATTCGTATTCAATAGGATTAAAATAGGCCTCATACAGAGGAATAAAAACGAAATTGTGTGTTTTGTAATCAATAGACTAAAATACATGTTACAGCATTTTCCTTAAATACATTGTATTAGACATTAAAAGGCATGCACATCATATGAGTGAATTTGGTCGTTGCTGAACTAAATACACATTATAGAAAGATAGATTTGACTGCATTGAAATGCCTCAGTTTTTAAATAGACTGTGACATGCTTTTCTTTCAGCACCCGAGAAAAAAGTTTTCCAACAGCTGTGTTTAAACTGACTAACTGAAAAGAAACTGTTTGACACAGCAAATGGGGATTTAACTCTGTCAGGGTATTTCAAATAATAAAGGGGTTTTTTCTTGAGAAAGGCGTGAAAATTCGACGCCTGCTGACAAACAACAGCTGCATAAATAGCATATGGCTATTCCTGATCACGGCCACAGACAGGAATGCTGAGTCAGCGAAATTTTAAGTCAGTGTAAAACTGGTATAAGGGCCTGCATTATTTTAAAAGTTTCAAAAAAAACAGTTTCATTATTTTGGATAACAGAGAACAAAATTGAAAGTAGGGATTTCCTTTCTTAATGCCTTTTTTTCATAAGTACATCTGTGGTTCTGATGTTAAATGATAACTGTCCTTTTAAAAAGTGGCGCAGACTTTTCCTGTTTCAAGTAAGGCTTCTGTGCTTAGGGTTATGAATGAATGCGTTTAAATATGATAGGCTACGAATGAAGCTTGCTTTTCAAATGTGGAATCATCAAAATGGTTGGTTTTGATTAAAAAAATAAATAAATACAAATAATTATATGAAAAAAATATATATTGTTAAACACAAATGCTTTAAATTCGTTTTTTCATCTTTATAAAGCCTAATCATCATACTGTGAATTCCTAGTATCAAAGTTGGATTTAAGCAGTGCTGTACCGCATTAGCAGGAACCTTAAAATGTGAAATGTCACTTTACCCAGCCGTACAAAACTCATTTTTATAAGGGTATATCTTATACATTTCTGATTTCCCATTCCTGGGCTATCTAGAGAACACTCTGGGGGTTCCTATTATGCAAAAATATTGTAGGATATTCATTTTTAAGTGCCCCTACCACCAAAGTCGAAATTGAGCTAAATTCACAATTTTACAAGCAGTTCTACCACTCAAGGCAGTTTTAACGTGCTCTTAGGCTTCAATAAAAGTATACATATGCAAATATAGAACAAACAGCTGATCTCTGTATTACTAGACTGCACACCACTGTACATAAATGAAAATAAGTATACAGAAGAACAGACGTTATTATCCTACCTTTAAATTATTGGCAAACGGATCGGACAGGACTGCCTTTTAGCTGTGATTCTCCAGAGTTGCTTTGCATTATGAAAACCGCATGGCAAGCCTTGCACAAACAAAATGAGCAGCTGCTGAACGGGTCAAAGGTCGGAGTTCTGCATTTAGCAACTTAGCAGGGTGAAGGGTAATGTTTGCTGGGACACTTCGACCTTCGAAAAGTTTTTGAAAGACGAGATGATAGCGCAAAGAGAGAAAGAGAAGCTTTGCTTCCTATTTTTGGCAAACACACGTTTAGCGCAGTCATATGAAACAAAGGAAAACAGCCCTCAGTTGAGCATTGATCTGCTATGTATATCAAAATAATGGTTTTAGTTTAAAGAATACTGTGTAGGGGCTACGATAAGGAGGAAATGGATTTTAGTTTACATTCATGCGCCCTCATGTTAATCTAGTACAATTGCTCAAGGAATTGATACATTTGTTGCTGACGCTTTCTACAGTACTCGATGTGCTTGAATCAGAGAATAGCCACTTTCTAAGATATCTCCTACAAGTTTGTTTGTGCCCAGTTGCTACAAATAGGGGTTGAAAGTGTTGACAGAAGTAAAACCTGTTTCAGGTTTTCCTACTGTCAAAATGGGGGAAGGAGGCTAGCTCCTCTACAAATTAAGGGTAGGCAAAATTATGTTTTCTCTCTTCTTTTTCTTACTTTTTTTTAGTCTGTCTAAGCTGTCTGTGAAATAGCCATGAGACATTTCATTGGCTATTCAGTAATACTGTTTTTAAAATTGTTAGCATTAATAAAATGATAAAATCTATGTTATGTTACTGCCCATCCTGTATGAAAGAATGAGTAGAACAGATTGATGTTCCCTTATTTGATCTTTAAGGAGAACTGTATAGTGGGGGTTTCTGTTCAAAAATCTCAGGTGGCAACACTATTATTGTTTATGTTATTCTCATGTTCTATACAGTTTTGCAAGGGCATTGCTAGTCTTTTATTAGCTAGTCTCTGTCAATAAGCTGACAGCCCTTATTAGAGCTGGAGATAGGGTTTTTTTTTCCTTTTGAAAATGATGTTGCATAGTCCAGATCGTGAAAAGTACAATGCAGGAAAGACGCTCATGTGATCCTTAGCAAACATTTTGAAGGAAAATATTGTTTTATAGGAATTTGTTTGTCATAACATGTTCTGCTGGAGAAAATGTACTCACTATGTTGAAGTTTAGTTCTTTTTGCAATAAGAATCCCTGTTAAATTAGCAGTTTTAGATTTTCCTGCTGCACCTATAACATGAGAGCATGGTCCTAAGCATAACATGTAAGAGAAATTATTTTACAAGTGTCTGCAGTCCTGTACAAGTAATGTAAAATCTATGAGTAAAAGTGTAGAACATTTCCTTTTTCTTGAGGGTTCTTCAGATTGGTAATATAGGAATACACCAATGTAAGTATTTGGAGTATGTCTGTATTGTTTTTCTCTTTTCCTCAGAATTTAGTAAATGAACACAGACTTCCTTGGCTGTTTGGGATTGGGTGAT
The DNA here is from genome assembly GCA_963921515.1 of Calotriton arnoldi. Classification (NCBI taxonomy): domain Eukaryota; kingdom Metazoa; phylum Chordata; class Amphibia; order Caudata; family Salamandridae; genus Calotriton; species Calotriton arnoldi. The sequence goes on from CAWUFW010015252.1 coordinate 140,186, forward strand.
GTATTACTCTTGTCAGTTCACCAAAACGTTCCTTTTATACTTGCCAATAGGTCCAGGGTTTTCTACTCTCAGATAGATGAAGTGGCTCTTGGGTGCCTTGCTAATGTATGGGGCGCCCCAAGACTAAGGAAGTATTCTGAGACTATCCTCTCTGTTGTTAGATTATTTCTGTGCCTTGTCTAAAGACCTCTTGTTCTGTCCACCAATAGATATTTGCTGCCTTACAACCATTGCCAGAGGGGCCCGGACATCAGATCCAGCCTGGGAGTCAGCACCAGTCCAGCCTACAGTCAAAGTGAAAGGAACCAGCACAGGCGTTGCTGGCAACTAGGACCTCAGTGAAGGCGGAAGCACTGGGACGTGAAGTGTGTACCCCTGCCACTGTCTTGGGCGAAAGACGGGGTTACAAATCAGGATGGAGAAATCTTTGTGTGGATCCAGTTTTTGATGCCCAGCTGAGAGAGTCACAGAACGACAAGGACGGCAAGGAGGCTTTTGCTTGAGGTGACCCCTTTGAAACAAGGGTTGCTTCAGGCCTTTGAGTCCTGGTCCCAAGTGAATGCAAGTCTACGCCTTTGTTTGTTGATCAAGAGATGCCCGAGCACACTGGGTATAATTTGTGGCCCTAACAAAAGAGCAGTGCGCCAGAGGTGCAATACAGGAGTTAGGGAAGGACTTGAGTTTAGGGTACAGGTGCTGTGCCCTTGGTGCCTGTTAGATTAAAGTGAAGAAAACTGGTGCACTGCCTGAGACACTGGACAGGATCATTGAGGGTATTTGCCCTGGGGGGTGATTGCCCTATCCTGAAAGAAAGACTTTTCCTTCTCCGTGATTCTTGAGTTGCGAGTTGTGCAGCTCCACCGTGGGAACAACAAGAGCCTGCCTGTGAGGCTCAAACGGACACAGGGAGAAGACTCCCCTCTGGCTGTTGGTTCTAGAAATTCCCAAGGACTCTTTTTTTTTGTTAGTAATGTACCCCTTTGGTCGTCCCATTTTTTTTTGGAGGAGCAGCCCTTTGCGGCTCCTTGTCCTAATTCCTATGGCCCTGTGTGGTCCTCCTGGTCCCCCGGAGCCACAATTGTTTTTGTAATAATATGTCTGATTGCTTTAATATTTTTTAAGAGTAATGTTTATTCTGCACGAGAAAAGTTCATCTGAGCATGTTACTTTACTCTTTCCTTAAGTATATTAATTGATAATTTAGCCCTCATAAAAATACTGAGAAAGTCTATTGAAAATGTTTTTATTAGGTATGTGCTGTTGGCTATTTTGAAATTGACTTGACGAGCCCCCATCAGAGCCCTGAAACTTAAAATTAGACTAGATGGTTTTGGTATTTGCTTTCTGCTTAGGATTGGAAAATATTGAGATTTCTGTTTGAGATAATAGTCATTATTCTCTCTTGCTACCTGTATGACCCAATGCTCTGTTCACTTTGTACTCCTGCTTATACCTTGTATATACCTGCTTAATGAAATGTTTAGAATGTAAATGCCCACCTAGCATAGGATATTGATGAATTTATGAGAAGAAAATGTGCAAAATATTTTCTATGTCTCTACTAGATCATAGGAATGTCTTTAGCTCATGCTAAAAGGATCATCTGTTAAAGATTGCAGGAATCGCTGTTAGCATGAGCTGAAAGCCATTTTGTACTTGGCAGCCATTTTAGTTAGCCATGTGCTCGCCATGTGCTTTCTCCCTCTTCCAGAGTCTTGCACATGCTCAGAGAGGCCTAGCTGGTAGAATGCACCTGCTCCTAGTATAGAACTGTCAGGCTATTCTTACTCATGTAAGCAGTTTAGTCTCCCTCCCACTTTGTGGAGCAAGCAAATTTTGTATACCCATATTAGTCAATAAGCATGCTTGTATGTGCTAGGACCTCCCCTTGATTTTATGCTGACTATATAACAAATGCATATATAAGGACCCTGTTCTCTGCACTCATTAGAATGCCTCCTACAGTGGCCTGCGGGTTCCGTAAGATGCAATCTCCCTCATCTGAGGTTAATAAAACATGTTTTTTGATATTACAGCTTCTGTGCCAATCTCTTCTTTGTTGGTCTTAAGGACCAGATGTATCAGTGAACCCCTAAGAAGGTTTTTATTTCTACACCCTGATAAGTAAGGAAGAAATTCCCAGGGGTCTACCTACCCATTTTAGCATCACTTCCTGGGATTTTGACCCTAAACAATTTAATAATGCACTGTTCTGCCAAACACCAACTTGACAGACCTTTTCTTCTCCTGGGATGGTGGCAGGAGCAGGCCTAGGTGTGAGTTACATCTTCCTGTGACAGGGTATGCCCTTTGAAGCTTATGTGGTTGGTTGGCATATTCCCCAAGCAATCCTTTCAGGAGGAGGTCACCCCTCCTCCTAGCCAAGGCCATTTTTCCCTTTCCTGGGAGCCATTCACAGCACCTTGCAGGGGGCCAGCAGGCTCCCAGGCGACAGTTGGGGGCTAACTTTGAAAATGCTACCAGAGGCATCAGTCAGAACAATGGTGACTTTCTAAAGTCACTGTTTCTGAAACAGCTAGACAAAGCTCAACTTTTGCATTAGGTTGGATTTTGTGTAACTATAAAAATGAGTCATTGAAGCATTTTCCTACCTAGTGCCAATCTGTAGTTAACCTTATTAAGTGTAACAAAGTAATTGAGTGTATTCTATGGCACATGTAAAAAGAGCAATTGAGTGACAGAATGTTGAACAATGTCAAACATTCACCGCAGTACAGAGATCTGGGCCTACATCCATCGTTTTTTTGCTCCCCATGCCATTCTAGTTTAAACCCAGCCGTATGCAAATCAGTCTTGACCCTGTTCCTCATGGGAACAGTCCAGCCCGAACTGCCAAGCCAGGTCCTCCCTGGATTGAAAACAAGCATCCTGGGGCAGGTTTCAGGGCATCATCCCCTCATCAGCCAGGCTAGCTTGAATCCAGTGGCTCAGTGAGTACTGGTCCCACGTCTGGACATACTTAAGCCGACAAAAGCAAAAGGAACAAATGATGGATCGAATGCCCCCTAAGTGGGAAGGGTATGCCCAGACGTGGATCCCATGATCACTTCGCCACTGGATTCAAGCTAGTCTGGCTGATGAGGGGTGATGCCCTGAAACCGGTCCAGGATGCTTGTTTCCAGTCCAGGGAGGACCTGGCTTAGAGGTTTGGGCTTGACTGTTCCCATGAGGAACAGGGTGAAGTCTGTTTTGCATATGGCTGGATGCAAACTGGGGTGGCGTGGTGAGCAAACGAACGATGGATTAAACCCAGATCTTTGTGATTGGGGTGAATGTTTGCATTGTACAGCCTTCCGTCCATCATTTGTTCCTTTTGCTTGTGTTGCCCTAAGTGGGAAGGGTATGCCCAGATGTGGGTCCCGTGCTCACTGCACCACTGGATTCAAGCTAGCCTGGCTGATGAGGGGTGATGCCCTGAAACCGGTCCCAGGATGCTTGTTTCTGTTCCAGGGAGGACCTAGCTTGGCAGTTCAGGCTGGAATGTTCCCATGAGGAACAGGGAAAAGACTGATTTGCATATGGCTAGGTCCAAACTGGGGTGGTGTGGTGAGCAAAAGAACGATGGATTAAGCCCAGATCTTTGTGACTGAGGGTGAATGTTTGCATTGTTCAGCATTCCATCCAGCATTTGTTCCTTTTGCTTTTATTCTATAGCACAGCCAGCTTCGCTACAGTGAAAACAGCTTTGGGGCCTTAGAAGCATAGTCAAAGGAAAGTCAATCCTGCATTTCCTGCAACCTGTCTTTATTGTGACACTCAAGTGGCAAATTATATACATATGTTCGATGCATTTTAAAAGGGTGTTTGCTTTACAATTTGACATCTCAGGTGGTGAAATTGAAACAAAAATATTTATATGGGAATGCATGCTGATATTCTTCTTAGTACTTTGGACGAGAAATCTGTATCTACTGGGTTGACGAATCATCACCAATCTGTGTGAAATAGTTTGCACATATTCTGAGATCTATGATATGTGGTACGTTAAGATCTGGATACAGTATCACATATGATGGAGGGAATAATAAATGATGCAAACTTACGTGGCTAATTTATTTAAGTATTTAAGTACCCACATTTAATAAGTGTATAACAACTTAAGAAGTAGTGGCAGCCAAAATGGTCTAACTAGTGCTACGTCTGATGATTATCCCACCAAAATGGTCTACCCCAACTAAGGGCTTGATTTAGATCTTGGCGGTCTTACCTGCGTCCTGCTGCGATGGCGGTCCCAGTTACTCCGCCAAGTCAACAATCTTTCGCCTGCCGTATTTAGATGCATGCAGGCTAACTCGCTGTCTGCCTCAACGGAGTGTTTCCCGCCATGGTTGCTGCTCACCGCTGTGGTGGACTCCAACGCAGGTGAATAGTACTACATCGCCATTAGGGCGGTGGATTACCACTGAGCAGATTTAGATTTCGCAGTTGTGCTGGTGGTCTCATAGCGGTGGCTCCCTGACAGAGGGAGTACATTGCGGTACGCGCTCAACAATGCACCATCGCTGTGGCCTTTGGATGGATGCTAGTGGAACACACCTGATGTCTATTAGCCGAATGGAAACACCTGCATACCACACTATGAAACACACCCCATTTTAGACCATGATCCTTTGCCATTCCAGCTTCACCATGACATTAACAACCAGAACTTTTGCCAGTCAAGTGAGATTTTTTTGCTGCTCACTGTTCCCTGTTTCTTGTCTCTTTATCTTATTCCATTTATTTCTTTGTTGTTAATTTATTTGAGTTCATTATATTTCTTTGCACAACACCAGGCCCCAAAAATCCCCGTTTTACTGGGGGAAAATTGTCAGCCATGGTGGATGAAATCATAAGAGTAGAGCCACAATTATTTGGAGGCCAAGTCCAAAATTCACCTCTATCACAGAAAAGGCAAATGCGGGCAAGAATACTCAACAGAGAGAATGCTGTAGCTAACAACCTGTGCACACAGGAGGAAATTAGGAAGGCGTGGAACGACCTGCGGGGGACGGTGCATTCCATGGCCTCCAAGAGTCACATGGTGGTTCTCCCAGACCCCCTTACAACTAATGCCCTGGGAGAAGAAGATCTTGCAGATCCTACATCCTGAAAGCTTGACAGGAATACCTGATGGAATGGAGTCTGGTAAGTTACACTTTACAAAGTCCCACTAAACCACAAAGTCCTGGTTTTTCTCAACTCTTCTGTTGCCAATGTGTCCTGCATGTAGTTTCCTAACATACAAACCTCAAAGTATCAGATAATTTGGAAAGTTTATGTGAATGTATTGTGTTGCATCTAAGATTACAGGTGTCAATCTCCATTACATGGCACATGATGGTATTTTGCCTGTAAGTGTTAGAACCCCAAATTAAACATCAGCCATATGTGTGTCAAATTGTAAGTGTCTGTTCCATTTCAACTGCATATTTTCCACAGAAATGTTCTGCTAACCATTTTGCAAGTGTTGGGAAGTTGTCTTTGAAATGACAGCAACTACCATGATGACCGGTTTCTGTTTTCTCAAAATAATATTGCTATGGCATATTGCTCATTCTCTCTTGTCTAATATATTTCTACATATGGTAAACTGTCTAGAACTGATCAATCCCTATTCAACACTCTCTCCTGAAAATGGTTGTGTTGTTTTCTGAATGTTGTCCTGTTCTTCTCAATCAATTGAACTGAGGTCTTGACTTTCACAAATCAAACTGTGTTGACCCAAAAAATGTAAGGTATGAAGATTGCTATGCTGAATATAAGTGGTACTTGCAAAAATTAACTCTGCATAGTTCACATGATGGCTAAGCCAAACATCCTTCCAAGTTGTGTAAATGTATGTTTTTAAGTCAGTTAGGCCTTGTATTTGTCAATTACACATGTCACCTCTCCACTGAGTAGGGTTGAATGGTTGGGAGATGAGAGCCAAACTTCCTAATCACTTCATGAACATTTTAGTACATCTTATTACCTGTTTATTTGAAGTTGGACTGTTTGAAATAGCAAAATGTTAGGGTAATATGTTCAATACCACTGAAAGCTATAATCTTAATAATAACCACCTTTTTTTCTTCTGGGTATCTACATTGTTTGTCTCTAAAGATTTGGATGCAAAAACACTTTTACTAATACAAATGTTCTCAATTTCTCAATAGGTCCAGCTGGCAGAGCATGTGGCCAGGAATCTGCCACAAAAGAGACCACCACTCCTGCCCAGGGTCAAGCCATCAGTGAGGACAAGACTCCTGGTAATCTGGAGGATGATGAGGAGCCTGATCCATCTGAACAGCCTGGGAGATTGATCCAGTGGTGCTTCATGCACCCACAATAACACCTCCCACACCAGCTGTAACACCTAAGCAAACCGAAGTCTCCACTTCCTGTGTTCTTACCACTGTCACACCGATTGTGTGTCCCCCAACCCTGGGAGATGTTGAGACCACAGCACCACCAAATCCATACCTCACCCGCAGGAGGGGACGTCCACCCACATTACCAGGAGGTAAGGATGTCAAGACCTCTTGCAAAAAAGAGAAAAACATAAGATCCCTACTCTTATTTTCATTCAAATCTATAGATCATGTGTTAAAGGACAATAGATGAGGGATTACACTATATTCGTTAGGAAAAGGTACAGTACATACATATCATATAAAAACAATATAGTAGGGCAAAATTTCAGGCGTAAAAAACCTTTTTTTATTTAAATGAGAGTATTTCATACATAATTAAAACCATTTCATTAAAAAACATCATATCAATAATCATGGAAAATACAGTTGTAATACACAGTTAAAAATGTTAAAAACTGGGTCATTATGTACACAAACAAGAAAACTACAAAAAGAGTCGACGCGGCGTTTCGGCGAAATCACTTCTTCACCTTCTTCAGGTCAGAGTTTTCTAAAATTAATTGTAAACATCAAACAATCAGCCATTAAATAAATGTCTCAATGCTAATTAGCTAAAAAAACATTTAAGTTAAAAAACATAGTAATTTAAAAAAGCCAATTTTGACCTTAAAGCCTGCTCATTACATCTCTTTGACTTTACATATTTTATCCCCAACTACTAATGACTGCGAATGCAGTGTGAACAACATTATAATGCAATCCTTGTCCCAACGCATGATCCAAAATTACTGTTTAGGGAAAAAGATTTTTTCGACCTACCTATTCTAGTAACGAGGTTCTTTTGGAATCATTCGAAAGTTGAAATGAACACACTTATTCAAATAGCATGATGAGATATCACCTACATCAATAGATAAAGACCCTTAAAACACATGGAAATATATGTATATATTTATATATATGACTTCATCTAAACATTCTATATGTTTCATATTTGGGCATACCTTCATAGTTGATTTACATTTTCAAATAACTACGTTAGTTGGAGCCACCGTTTACAATTAATTTTGGAGAAACCTTGAGAAATAAAAACAAAAAGCATTTGTAGACATCTAATTTTTGATAAGCGTATTATTCCCAAGGGTTATCATTCTGGGCTTACCAATTTCAATTTTGGTCACTGTGTAACGCGAACTAAGCTGCGTGATGGGCTAATACAATTCAGGAAAACGTTGTATTAAATCATTGACGATACTGTTCAGTTCCGGTTGCTTGCCGGTTGATGGACCTTGTGTGGTTCACACTAAAAGGATATAAACCCAAAAAGCAGTTTTATTGATTATGTCCTACTATGGGACGTGCTGGACATTATTCCTACACTGCCGAGCGATCCTAGTGATGTTCTATCAATAAAGTCTTCATATAAGTTGGGGCCATACCTAATTCTGCATCTCAGCCAAAAAACACTTACTGTGTCTGCATAATACGTTACAATGAGGTAAAAAAAAACTTATTTGATAAACTAAGCAATACCTCAATATGCTAATATTTATGTCTGGCTATGAAAACTGATATTACTTTCAATTCTGTAAGACCGCCTAAAAATATCTAATGTGCCCGAGGATACAGATGTGGCATTTTGAAATTGCACCAAAGCTTATTAGTAACTGAGACATCTTTAGACAGACATTTATTCATAAAGAGCTGTCCTCAACTATAGTTAACGATAATACCCTAACTACATGTGTGCCTTTGAAAACTGATATTACTGTCAGTCATTAACACCGCTTAAAAATATCTAATAAGCCCGAGGATACAAATACGACATTTTGAAATTGTACCAAGACGTATTAGTAACTGTAACATCTTAAGACCGATAGCTATTAATAAAGAGCTGTGCTCAACTATAGTTAACGATAATACCCCAACTACATGACTGCTCGCACATATTGCGGCGTTGCACTAATCTATGCTAAAGAGCTTACCGTAAATTGCTGTGTCGGCCTCCTTGCTCCAACGTAACGTCTTCCGGGTCAGGTTACGAGGCCATGAAGACCCGGAAGACGTTTTTATACACACTGCCACTGCATCACGTGATTGTGAGCGGACCGAATTACGCGGCTACTGATAAAGATTTGAAGTTGTGAGAAGATTTAAGTGACCACAACTAATTATATTTTAATATATATACACTTTTGTAGTTTTATTCCACAAAATTGATTTAAAAATACTGAAGTACCGAAACTAATATCGCTAAATCATAACGCTTATCTTCGATATATAAACATCATTTATGTATTTATATCGTATTATTGTATTGCTAGAAAGTATCTCAATCGAACAAACCCTTAGTATTATGTCTACCTCATCTTTGTACGATGGCGGCCATCTTAAAGTGGGGATTCTGAATCATACTCGCTAATCTAAAAAAATATAAAAAATGTAGAAAATTATAATAATAATAATATGGCGTTACATTCACAGTGTGTAATACCTGATTTGGCAATCCATTCCCTCTGGGAGAGTTGGACACATCATGGAACGCCATACTTAGAAATGCATAAAAATACACAACGAAGATGCGCAGACACCAATCACGTCTAGATATGAGCCATTCAGAGTAGCTCACTCTTAATGACAGAGAAAACATAAAATGACTACTTCAACTATATCTTACATCAGATAGGCACAAACCTAGGTTTAGGGCTGCCATCTCGTTAATAAAGTCACCCCATTAGCAAAAATACCTTTGGAGGGCAAAAAACTTGAACTTATATTTAATATAAGTAGTGAAAATATTCGCACAGAATATAACACTTACTGTAATGTGCAGAGGCATATCATAAAGTTCTCAGAGTTGGGTCTAAATTAATTTTTCCCAGTCTTCTTTGCTGTTAAGTCTAAATGTATTAAATTTGGACATATAAAATTGTTCATGTTTTTTTCTTTTAGTCGTGCAGTCACCACCACTGTCATTCATTTCGATGGGCTCAACAACACACCACTTAAGATCTTCTATTTTATGCCCTTTGTCCATCCAATGCTCCACTAATGGGGCAGTTCTTTTCTTGGTGTGTATAGCAGATTTATGTTCTGTAATCCTAACTCTGATCTCTCTAGACGTTTCACCAATGTACCCCAGATTGCAGGGACATTAAGCATAACATGATAGACACATTACAAAGTCAACCTTTGGAGGACTCACTTTCACAAACCAATCAGAGATAAAAAAAAATGCAATTGAACACAGTAGTCAATGTGTCTAAACTTTGATCAACAAACACCTTTGGTCAGATTTTCCTGAACTAGCCCTTCCTAAGAAATTACCACCAACTACTTCTCTCATCATCAATTCAATAGTAGGTGTAACGGTGAAAGTGATATCATTTAAAGATATACTTACACTCATGAGAAGAAGTTACCAATGACATCTTGATGTAAGTCAACTCCTTCCTGTTCACCCTTACCATCTTCATTTGGCATTTTAGAATCCTTGCCCGGTTGCTCTTCATGGTCTCCATTCTCTGCAATGTAAGGGATGTTCCGTCGCAGGGCGATGTTGTGGCGCACACAGCAAGCTGCAATGATTTTGGCACACCTTATCAGGTGAGTAGAGGAGGGCTACACCACTTTTGCCCAGACAAGGAAATCTTGCCTTTAGCTGTCCAAAAGCCTGCTCCACTGGCTGCCGTGTTCTTCCATGAGACTCATTGAAGCAGGCTTCCCATGGTGTTGCTGGATTTCTCAGTGCTGCTAACAACCATGGTCAGTTGGGATAGGCTGAGTCTCCTAGATGGAAGACAATAAAAGTGTCAAAATATGTTACACAATAACAGATTAAACAAATAGGACATACACAAACAATATGATGATAGATTGTACTGACCAACAAGCCAGGGTCTCTCAGATCTAAGTTATGAGATTTGCAGGGTTATGGAGCTGTTCCGTAGTACAAATGAATCATGAGTAGAGCTGGGTAAACATGCACAGATGCTTGGAATGTACAAATCCCGTAAGCTGACAACTTGCGTGTTTCCGATTCGGTAGACCTGTTCTCTGGCGTGTTGTGGCACTAAGGCAATATGTGTCCCATCAATTGCTTCAACCACATGTGGTAGGCGACACAAACCATAAAAGTCCCCCCTCACATTGGCTAAATCCTGCCCCATGGAAACTGGATGTAACTGTTGATGTGTCTCATCATTGAAGAAAGAACTTCTTGTAGCGCACCACTGAAAGTTGGTTCTGACATCCCACCAGATACTGCCACAGTGTATTGGAAGGCTCCTGTGGCCACAAAATGAAGTACTGCCATAAGTTTGGAAAATGGTGTAATAGATGTTGGACCTTTGTTGTGAGGCTGAAGATCTGGCTCCAGCTGATGTCATAAATCCAGTATAGTTTGCCTATTCAACCTGAACTTCTTGATTATATACCTTTCGTCCATGGTGGCAAGGTCTGGAAATGGGCGGTACACCTGAGGCTGTTGTATCCTTATTCTCCCAGGGTTCATATATCTGCATTGGATAAACATTTGAACTTTTGTTACATTTTCAACAGCAACATATTTAATATTACCAGTGAAGTCATGTACTCCAACAAAATATATATGGCTTAACTACATATTTAAATCCAACATTTGCTTTTTGTCCTTTATTCTTCACAAATTATATTTATGGCCTAAATTAATTGAAATTTTAAAATAATATGTAAATAATACATTTTAAATGTGTTATTTAGAGATGTAAATAACACTGCGCTAATATCCCTTTTCAGCACACTACTGCACTACATATAATTGTTTTTTTCGAAAGAATGAGTGTCTAACAAAGTTTGTATATGTGAACAAACTAGACCCCATTTTGAGTATTGGTGATGCACTTAACAGTTACAAACCCACTATTTTGAACTTCTGAAATGGCGGCTGCTTGACCTCACAGATAGGACATTTGGAATCAGACGGGCGCGGCGGTTGTCGACCATGTAGTGGATGGTGAACCCCACTACAGACACGGCCATAGGCTAACATTGTTGAAAGTAACGTAGAAGACCAATGGCTGTGTCTGTCTATGCTTACGATCATGTATATCGCGTAGATGTACGCTGCATTTGAAAAAAAAGCTCACTTGCATCCTAGCACTGCTACCATCAAGACCTTCTCCACTTTTGCTGCTGTTTTTCGCCTCTGGGAGCAACAATACTGGGACGAGCAGGTGAGAGGGCCCCTGCCTTCTCGCTAGAGGAACTGGGTGTGCTGGCATAGGAGGTCTTCTCCCTGTATGGCCAGCTCTATGGCTCACCAGATGAACAGGCACATGTCTAAAATGTATATGAGAATCTGTCTGTTTCTTTCCATTAACACAGGCTACAATGTCCATTTGAGTTCCCTGAGTGAAGTGTAGTTAGTGATGTGAAATGTCATATATTGTTGCTTACAGAGAACAATGATGGTGGGGATTTCTAAGCACTCTACCATGTTAAAAAAAAAAAACTTTAGTAAGTGCTGCATGTTTAAAGCCCTAGAGTGTAATTGGTGTGTATTGAGAGATATCTATGTATATGTTTGATTGATATGTGCTACGTTCTAAACTCACATCATGGCAATTTGAGAATACATTATAGACTCTTTACAACTGTACATAAAAATGCATTCTGTACAAACAAAATGTAAATGACGTTAGCTATGTTTGTCATCAAGCAACTCAGTCAGTCAGTCAGTCATATCTGGCCTCTCCAAACAGTTGTATGGAGGCACTCAGACCCCTTCCAAGTAGCAGACAGCCTTGAGGTCATTTATTAGATAAACACAAAGTCCTTTTTGCATTGAATAGTTAAGGGAACCCTGTGTTGATGTCACATCATGTTCATCAGGCTGACAATGAGCAGTGCTCAGTCAGAATAATGGACCAGGCTGGGGCTGAGTCACAGGGATAAACAACTGAAGGCCTGAAGTACATCTGTCATAAACATATATCCTTGCCAGGTCAAATTTTGAGGTGTGCTTAAAACATGTGTCCCGGAAAGCTTTTAAATGGATGACAGTTGAAAGGGAGAGTTACCTAACTACTTGACCTAACACTTCATTTCATTGGACTCCCATTTCAAAGTGTGTCATGTCCAAACTGCAGGCCCCTTACTCCCAGTGGCCATTATTCACTGTGCCATAAGTATTTATGTGTAGCCTTCACTAGTTCACAATCTATTGCACTGATCTGAAGTAGGTCACATCACAGAATATGTAGGAGCCCCCGTCACAGGCCTGGATTGGTGAGTGTAGACCATGACATGGGTTGAAGGTAGGCAACAGGTCACTACAATAGTGTGTATTAAGAGATGGTTTTGGTAAGCCAATGACAACACACATGTTGTATGCTAACCTATGAGTTATGCTAGTGATAGATGTAGCAAAATTGTGTTACATCAATACAAACAAAAAGTTTTAAAAAACCATTGTTTTTTCTTTCATTTCTGGTATCCAGGTCAATGCCCATCAGAAGCGGGACATCTGGAAGGCAATAGACAGGAAGATGTGGATCCTAGGGAGTCTACAAGTGATGCAGCGTCCACTGCCAGAAAAGGTGGGGGGACCTATGACGCTGGACCCGAAAGTCAGCTGAAGTCCAGTTTGGCAAGTCCTCCCAGCGTGGGAGGTGTGTGCGCTGAGCCCTAACTCCCCCTAATGGCCCACTTTCTTGTGGTGGCCTATCCGTCACTTGAAGGGCAGTTGAGGGCCCAACAGCAGCAACAAGGGGTTAAATTCTTTACAGAGTTTCACATGTTACATGACTCATTTTTTATTACAGCCAGGATTCGTCCCATCAACATTAAGGGTGAGCCATGTCCAACGTGCAAAAAAGAGTTCTTGAAGATGTAAGTTTTGAACAATTTGTATGATGATGTGCTTTGTCTAGTAATATGTTGGAAAGTATCCCACCTGATTCCTGTTCACAACCAATGGACTGTTCTGGGCAGACACATGGCTGCCTAAACTCCACATATACATCATGTTGTTTGATGTCATGAGGGAGAGTTGTACCAAATAGACCAATAGTGTTTATTGTGTCAGGTGTGATGCTCCTTCACTATTGGTGATGATGTAATGGTAGCCCTATTACATATAACATAGCATACTAGGCACTTATGATACAGTGCATGTACCAAATGTCACAATGGTAAGTTGGAATTCTACACAAACAAGAGTGAGCATGTGATTCAAAATGACTAGTGAAATCAGTATTAATGGCTGCATTTAGGATTCAAACATATCCAACTTGTATTTTGCATCGGAAATACTTTTTCATACATGTTAAAAGTGATAGATTAGCATGATGTCTCTCCTCTTCACAAATATTTGTGTGTAAGCCAGTCAGTTTTTTGACAAATAATTGTGATAGGCATACACTTTTTGTGGAAACACAGACAGGAAAGTTTACACATTGGTGACAGAGTAACACATACCCTAAAATGTTTCTCAAAATCCTTTGTGGTTGTCCAGATGATGTAGCAATGATGGAGATAAATGGCAAACTTAAAGGGATTTTGCAACATGGAAAGTTCCTTCACATATATATTTGAGTATCACATCAGGAAACCTCAAAATAAAAACTCATGACTCACTTGTGATAAAATGCATTAAGGTGTAATATGTTGCATATTGTGATTTATATGTGAGTGTTTGAAGTAACTATTAAATAGGGATTAGTGCATGTAAAAACTGCTGTGATGTTCTTATAAATTATGCACTACAGTGAAAGGCAGCATATTTAGTGAAACAATTTCTCAAAGACACAACACACACAATAACTATAGGTATTTAGGAGTGAAATGTGAACATGTTTTTTTCTACGTATTGAAGTGTATTAGAAATGTTTCAATGGCTATGTATTTTCTTATGCTGTAGAAGTCATTTGTCAATCCTCCCAAATATTTGTTTCTGGCTGTCTTCAATATCCTATGTATCTACATAGTATGTGATACATTGGTAAGCTACTTCCGTACAGAATTCATGTATAATTTTTGACAATTGACATATACTTTAGTGACGTGAAGTAAGTGTTATTATTGTGAAATGCCCAAACAAAGGTAACCTGCTTTCTGTTTATGCTAATATTGCTACAACATTGCAGCATTTGTTGACACACATTAATTCATATTTAACTTTTTGATAATGAACAGAATGCAGATTTTAGGGACTTGTGAACACACTGTACAAAGGTATTTTTGGTTGATATCCTTTTTGGTGACATCAGTTCACTAATCTAAACTACAAAGGTCAACCATTCAGAGGTGTGAAACAGTTCCTGAAGATACATAATCATCGATAAGAGCCAAGATCATACATGAAATAGGAGCTACCCACGTAGTAGCAGTCAGAGTCTCCATATCTTACCCAGTGTAAGTGTAATGGTGCAGTAATGGTATTGACTCTGTCAGAGTGTGCGCGCCCTCCAGTCGAGCATCTAGGAGAGTGTGCAAGATGAACAAAAAACCCACACCAAACAAGAGGGCGAACTGGGCCCAACATGGTGTGTTTCTCCATCAGAGAACAGATGAGAAGCCCCATCAGATTCCAAAAAGGTGTCACCCCAGATGGAGTAAAGCCATCCATTGGGGGAGGGGAGACCGGGACAGAGGCTCGCAATTCAGGTACAGTGGTGTAAGACTAATAAACACAGGCAATCGCTCAAAGAGAGGTACAGTGAATTATAAACTGTTAATTCTGGCCCCAAGACTGCAGACCCTGCGAAGGAAAGATTAAGGTTAACATGACAATCTGTTCTGGCATATAAAGGAGGTCTGGCCAATGTAGTGCCAGGAACAGTCAAGCATCACCATCGGGTGCTGGGAGGGCTCCTGTTTCATGTTCTGCAGATGTGTTATGATGTCCTTGCTTTACTGGAGTGGTCTTGACCACGTCTGCCAACTGTGCTCCAGGTTGGGCACATTCCACTGGGTTGATGGGGTGAGGACTTTCAGTAAGGAACCCCTCATTCAAGCCCAGCATGCATTTTGCTTCAGTTAGGGATCTAACCAGAGGTTGTTTGCCTTTCCACTGGAAGAGAAGTCCACTGGTACTTGAGCCCCTATTCCAGCAACTTCCCTGTGACCGATTTAAAGTCTCTCCACTTTTTGAGCATCAAGGCGGAAAGGTGTAGAATAATTTGCAGTGGGTTATCGCAAAAAATGAGATCCGCCTTTTCTCTGGCTGCTCTCAGAATGGCCTCTTTCCCTTGAAAAAAATGGACTCTGGTTCAAATATCAGGAGTATTGTCTGGCGACAGACATGTTCGCTATGCGATGGACTCTGTCCAGGAACCAGGGCTGTTCCTCTGAGCCTCCCCGGATGGCCTGAAGTAAGTCCCTTGTGAAGGCCATGATGTCTTTCCCTTCCACTCCCCGGGGGATTCCCCAGATGTGGATATTATCTCTGCAACTGCAGTACACCAAGTCCTCCTGCTTGGCTGGAAGCTCAATCTGTTGGTCCTCCAAGGCAGGTATGGAGCAGCAGCAGCAGATGACCTCAAGCGCACCATGGACTCTTGCACAGAGGGGTGCAAGAGTCCATGGTGTGCTTGAGGTCATCTACCCTTGTTCCCACTACTGTAATGTCTCTGTGGAAATCCTGCATGCAGCCCTTAAAATCTGCTTTAAGGGAGCCGATTTCGAGTTTAATGTCGCTCAAAAGTTTGTCCATATACTCCTAGGTGATAGGCTGGGCCTCAGTCACCCCTGAGACTTGTGAAGAAGATTCATCCTTGTTGTTCATGATCCTCTGGAAAGACATGGACCATAAGGAGACGACAGAACTGTCCCTGGGAGATTTGCCCCTCGGCATAGTAGTGTGAGGGAGTTAAGCTAGTGTCATGGATGGCGGGGCTGCATTCCCACCCATGTCTAGCTGTTCCCAGACCAGCAAGGCTCTAAGCCACATGTGTGGGCCGTCGTCCCTTGATAGTTGTCGAGGCCCGGAGGCTGAGCGGGGAAAATTCTGCTTTGGGGAAGGGATACTGGATACTGGTGGGCAGGATGCATCACTAGGCTTCTACAACAGGAGCCTGTCGCTCCCACTTCCCCAAAGCAGACAGTAGTTGGTGCCAGGGCACTGAGGTGGGCAGGTTCCTCTGTAGGTCACCTTAAAACTTCCCCAAAGGGGCCCATCTCAGCCAGTTCTCCTCGGTGGTGTCCCACGGTTGAGGGATTCAAACAATGAGGTCCCCCGGCGTCCAGGAGGAGAGAGTCATCATAGACACCAGTACTGCCTGGGCCAGCGCTTATCCCTGGACTTATCAGGAACATCTGGGGGCTCCTCCGTCCCCCCACTACTCCGCAGCACTGCCAGGCCTCACCTGGCTGTACAGTGCATTGGGTGCAGGGTCTCTGAGCGCCACTCACTGCACAGTGGAGGGGCGCCCAGCGACATAGGGGTCAACAGGTTCATCCGTCACCCCCACACTCAGGATCAGGCTAAATTCAAAGTCCCAGCAGCATGAAGCAGGACGATTTTAAAATGGCGGCTCACACCTCTGAGAGCCTGCTAGGGTATTGTGCTCTCGAGGGTCAGTCGCCGCTTGCTGTTCCTTGTGCCACAATCTGTGCTGGGATGTCTCAGTTGCCAGCCTCACAGCGCACTCCGGGAAACAGGGCTCGTACACGGTCAGTGTTCTAGTGCAACCGGATCTTCCCCGGGGCCACGTCCAAGATGCCGCCCACTCCCGGATCCGGGGAACAAGTAGGGCCCCTACCAACTGAGGTCTCGGTCACAGATTTGGAGTGACCCAGATGCTGGGCCCCCAGGGGTTTCCGGGAACCCAATATTGAGCGGGGTTGAAACTGCTGAACAAGCGGTATGAAGCTTGTAAGCCCACGGGTATCCGGAGCATTGACGAGCTACATCCTACTTGATTCCCAGTCAGGCCACGCCCCTTTGTCTTAATAATGTTTGTGTGAAATTCTTAGGGAGGAACAATAGCATGGTTTCTGTGCAAGATTCCTTGTTAATGCCCAAAAGTATTTCATTTAATTGGTTATTTAATGTAAGGTATGTATAAAATGTTGATATGCTAAAGTTTTGTCTGGGTTCTATAAATCAATTTTCTTTGGTACTGCAATAGTCCTCATAATAAACAACTATTCTAGTTATGATTTCTTTGCCTTCTCTTTTTTACATCTAATAAATAATGCTTACATTAAAATTGTGAATTTACATTCTCCAAAATAAATGTATTCCTATCCAAACTAATTAGCTGTCCTTGCATTAATTTCTGGAGACAAAACAGACAGTATACATATTAGATGGATTAATTAGATCTTTTATTAAACAAAATTCAGGAAAACGGAGCTGAGCATGTAATGAAACACAGCAGGATCTGACTTTTTGCCTGGAAGCTGTTTAAAAAATAATTGAAGAGGACCTGAACAGCACTCTGCATTTTTGCATATCATAAGTATTAAAGGCAAATATTTGCTTTCAGACTATGATAAACTCGGATGTTTTTGTGAAAGTGAATCTGAAATGTTAATTTTACCTAGATATGGCTATCATCAATCATCTCAACCAATTTTCAATGCCCATGCTTCATGAGACAAAATATACCCGAATAATTCGAAGCATGGGAAACAATGACTTTTGAAACAGTAAACTGGTCTGTAATCCAGAAATAGTGTTCTTAACTAAGTTAAATAATTATCGAACTATTAGCTATCTCATCAAGTGGAAAATACTGCAAACTCTGGTAAAGAGAAGTTCATGAAGAGTTTATATGGTCTTATTAAAAAACGATTTATGGGTGCCACTGATTTACCTGGTTCATTCAATTAGAAAGAGGACCATATAATTATGCATCCTATGGAGAAGCTGAGCATGTTCAGCTATTTCCAATGCATTTAATTGTATGCCACATAGTTTGCGTTGTTCCCATGGTAACACCTTTTGAAACTGGTACTGGTCAGATTGAAATGAGACCATGGTGCCCTACTGTGGTGAGGTTAAGGAAGCCTGAATACAACAATCATCTTTAAACCTGTGTACTGTTATTGCTAATGTATACCACACCCAGCTAAGGCACTATTTTAAGGACCCAACTAACAAACTGCATTTTGTAGTATGTAAAGTAGTACTACAGTGGTACTGCTCATGTACTACAAAACATAACTCAAAAATCTACGGCCTGAGACCTCTGCCTACTCCTCTCCTACCTTTTCTGTGCTGAGATTTTTGCTAAGATGGAGATCTACGCACATGTTGGTATATATTTTAGTAATAAAGTGGGAGGTACCAGGGGAGTGATGGGAAAATAAGGAATAATTACTACTAAATTACTACTAAACTGGATGGGTCTAAGGAAATTTAAGGAGGGGTTTGGGAGGGACATCCCAATACAAAATACACACACACAAAAATAGTAATAAAATTGCAATCTACAAAATACACTTCTAAATTTACTACATCCCTAAAGGTGTTATCACAGACTCAAATGTACTTCCAGCCCTGGAGTAACTCAATCACTACACACAGCCAACCGCTGGAATTGAAACACACTCTTATACAAAACAATGGAGACAAGGAATAAATATAAAACCTCATAGGAGGTAATGTCAAAACTCTTAAATTACTCCGACATTTTAAATGATATATATTTTAATTAAAAATATATCTACATGTACAAATTTATTATTTTCTAAAAATCTAATTGAATACCTAATAAAAAATTAATTAACCTTATCTAAAATTATTAAGAATATAACTTTTAACTAAGTTCACTAACTATTAAAGACATTTTTTTTTTAGTAAGGGTGAGTATCTGGTTTAATTATTGTTTGAAATTTTGTATTTATTAAATTATTAAATTTACATGTTTCCATTATTGAATGCACATTTAGGGCCTCATTCAGATGCCGGTCGGACTAGCATCCAACCAGCATCGTAGCGGAAATGGGACCGCTCGACAAGGAGTCAGCAGTCCCGTTACCATTATTAGGATGCAACTGCCTTCACAGCGGTCGGAAATGGTATTTCTCCTATTGTGGCTTGTGCTGCGGGCCGTAGCACAAGCTGCAATAGGAAAAATACACTTTTTAAGCATCCATGCACCGTGTGGCAGTGCATGGATGCTTAGGGGGACACCACAGGTGCCCCCCCAGGGCCAGTAGCGGAGGGCCACAGGGGACAGGGGCCCTGGTAGTGGCCCCAAATGACCCTTTCCGCCAGCATTTTAATAGCGGAAGAACGGACACTGAAAAGCTTGTCGGAAAAGTGTATCGTGATCCCCACTGTGGAGCCTAAGCAGGCACCGCCTCCATTTTGGGGATTACGATCTGCCCGCCGCCCCGACGGGCTCCTTGAGCCTGTAAGAGGTGGAGCAGATTCCATCTGCAGGCATCGGTTTGACCACCTGTATTCTAATACGACAGTCAGACAGATGCCTCAGATGTCGGGCGGACTGCCACCGATTGGCTGTCGGATGGGCTCCCGCCCGACATCATACTGAGGCCCTTATTTTGGAGCGATAATGTGCTGTAAAATGTTATTTTATAATTTCCAGATGAATAGTAAATATTTTAATTAATTTAGATTTACTGTATACATTAAAGTATATATATATATATATATATTCACTGAAAAAACCATAGGTTTTAGGGACGTTATAGTTACAAATTAGCATTTAAAAAACCTTTGAAATTCACTGAAAAAACCATAGGTTTTAGGGACAGTTATAGTTAGTTGGACATTGCACTCGTACAAAACCCGTGAAATTCCCCCGTTATAGTTAGTTCAGCTAACTATAACTCGCGCCCCGCAATGCACTGCTGATGACGTCACATATTACATCACTCATGACATGGTCAGTGACATCACTGATGACATCACTGATGACATCTCAAATGACATCACTGATGACATCATCCAGTGACTGTGTGTTTCTGTAAAGTTTAAATATTTTTTATATATATAGGGAAAGGCGTATTGAAGAATGAGTGGGTGTATAAGTGTCTGTATGGATGATTTAGTAGGTGCGTGACTAATTCTATAAGTGAGTGATTAAACGTATCTTACTGAATGCATGGGTTAGTGACTAAACTGGGTGAATGTCTGTATCTGTCTGTTGCTGTGTAAGTGGCTGCATGGGTTTGTGAATAGCTACATGAGTGTCTATAAGAGTTATTCATTTGTTGTCTGAGTATCTGTATGGGTGCCTGAGTGTTTGTGTGGATGGGGTGTGTGCGACTGTGCATAGATGTGTGAGTGGGTGATTCACTGGGTGGATGGTTTCAAGAGTGCATCTGTGATAGACTGTATGGGTGGGTAAGTGTGTGTAAGAGTGTGTTAGTGAGTGAATGTATGTCCCAGTGGTACATGTGTGAGTAACTACATATGTGATAGGCAGTATATATGTGTGTTGGAGTATATAAATAGCTATAAGCGAGAGTGAGTGATTGTGATAGTGGCTGTATGGATGAGTGTGTGCTTGTATCAGTGATTGTATAAGAGCGTAACAATGTGCTAGTATTTGTATGATTAAGTGAGCTGGTGTGTGTATAACTGTATAGGTGAGTAAATGGCAGTGTGTTTAATTATTTGCATGACTGACTAGGTGTGTGAGTACCTCTATGGATGAGTGGCGGTGTTTGAGTGTCTATATAGGAGTAAGAGTGCATATGATAGTCCTGTATTGAGTGACCATAAGTATGAGTGACTGTACGGGTGAGTGAGTGGATGTGTGTGTGTAGACCTAAGAATCAGTGAGTGGGTATGTAGTTATTGGTGTTGGAGTGTCTATGGTTTTGCGAATGGCAGTCTGTAATTTAGATTGGGTGTATCAAAAGTTATATTAGGGTGTGAAGAGCTGCATCAGATTATCACGTGGATGATGTCATCAGTGATGTCATTTGAGATGTCATCAGTGATGTCATCAGTGATGTCACTGACCATGTCATGAGTGATGTAATATGTGACGTCATCAGCAGTGCATTGCGGGGGC
The DNA here is from genome assembly GCA_963921515.1 of Calotriton arnoldi. NCBI lineage: Eukaryota > Metazoa > Chordata > Amphibia > Caudata > Salamandridae > Calotriton > Calotriton arnoldi. The sequence goes on from CAWUFW010015252.1 coordinate 161,520, forward strand.
GCGAGTTATAGTTAGCTGAACTAACTATAACGGGAGAATTTCACGGGTTTTGTACGAGTGCAATGTCCAACTAACTATAACTGTCCCTAAAACATATGGTTTTTTCAGTGAATTTCAAAGGTTTTTTAAATGCTAATTTGTAACTATAACGTCCCTAAAACCTATGGTTTTTTCAGTGAATTTCAAAGGTTTTTTAAATGCTAATTTGTAACTATAACATGTCTGAAACCTACGGTTTTTTCAGTGAATTTCAAAGGTTTTGTAAATGACAATTTTTAAATGTATTAATTGTTATATAAATTTTTTTCAAACTGATTTCGAAATTTTTTAGAAAACATTTTTTTTTACATATTTTATTTTTTAAATTACATTGTAATTATATTATACATTACAAAAAATACTTTCTCAGAATGAATTACTTTAGTTTAAATACTTTGCACATAGGCAATAGACTTTTAAGTACAGTAGTTACAGTTGTTGCAATGGGCAACACATTTTCAAACACAATGCAACATTCAGCTCAATGTGAATTTCTAGTTAAATGCAATTAGTTACTTTATGGATTACTTTTCTAACCACAGGACTGGATCCTAGATTCAGTCCTGGGACATCTCCTGTAAACAGTTGAGTAAAAGCGTTTTGGTTACAGTCGTGATTTTTAAGGAATATTATTGTACTTTAAAAGTTGACACTTAGAAACTTTTTCTCATAGAATGACCAATGTTATCCTATGGAAGGAAATTCACTTAGGAGGTAAAAACTGTTATCGTTACTTTTTGTTACTCAGTGTTGGATCCTGGATCCAGCACTGGTGCATCTCCTGTAAACAGTTGAAAGAATGCGTTTAAGTCATACAGGCGATTTTTAAGGAATATTTGTAGTTTGTGAAAATCGACACTTTGAAACTTTTCTGCTGAAAACCAGACAAAGGATTCCTATGGAAGAAAATATAAGTTACTGGTAAGTACGGTTAAAATTACTTTTCAGGGTCAGTGCTGGGCTAAAAGATGCAGCACTGGGTTCTCTCCTGATAACAGGTGAGTAAATTGGAATTCGTACTTTGGTTGATTTTAGAGGAATTTTATAAAGTTCCAAAACTCCACACTTAGAAGAATTTCCAAGTGAAACCAGTCAATGTTAGCCTATGAAGGAAATTCAAGTTACCGGTAAGTACGGTTAAAATTAATTTTGAGGATCAGTACTGGGCTGAAAGATGCAGCACTGAGGTCTCTCCTGATAACAGGTGAGTAAATCAGAATTCGGATTTCGGCTGATTTTAGAGGAATATTTGTATGTTTCAAAAATCAAAACTTAGAAGAATTTCCAAGTGAAACCAGTCAATGTTAGCCTATGAAGGAAATTCAAGTTACCGGTAAGTACGGTTAAAATTACTTTTCAGGATCAGTACTGGGCTGAAAGATGCAGCACTGAGGTCTCTCCTGATAACAGGTGAGTAAATCGGAATTCGTATTTCGGCTGATTTTAGAGGAATATTTGCACAATGGTGAAGGGAGGGGCGGGGCCTGAGGTGACATCTGTGCAAACGCGCCCCATGGCGCGTTTTAAGTTGGGGGATTAAGTCCCCTTGAATCCTGAGGGTCCCTAGGGGCCAACTAGCCCACCAGGAACCTCCAATATGCGCCAGGGGCTGCGTTGCAGAGACGTGTAGAGAGGCCACACCCCTTTTTACACCTCTCTGCAACGCAGCTCTGTGGCGCTTTCTGGATGTACCTGTTGGGCTAGTTGGCCCCCAGGGACCCACAGGATTGAAGGGGATTTAATTCCCCATCTTAAAACGCGCCACGGGGCCTGTTTGCACACATGTCACCTGAAGCCCTGCCCCCTCCCTTCACCACTGTGCAAACGCGCCCCGTGGCGCGTTTTAAGTTGGGGGATTAAGTCCCCTTGAATCCTGAGGGTCCCCGGAGTCCAACTAGCCCACCATATACCTCCAAAAAGCGCCACAGAGCTGCGTTGCAGAGAGGTGTAAAAAGGGGTGTGGCCTCTCTACACGTCTCTGCAAGGCAGCCCCCTGGCGCATACTGGAGGTTCCTGGTGGGCTAGTTGGCCCTCAGGGACCCCCAGTATTCAAGGGGAATTTGTTCCCCCTCTGCAAACGCGCCAGGGGCGCGTTTGCAAAGTGGTGAAGGAAGGGGCGGGGCCTGCGGGCCCGATCGTTTTTTTTTTGTCCCCTGAAGGGGGGCTGTGTGGCCCCCCTTCCTTTTTTCTCTTTTTGGGCCCTGGGGACCCCATCCCCCAGGGCCTTACCCCTTTTTTTAATTTTTCAAAAAAAAAAAAAACGGGAAGGGGGCCGCGTGGCCCCCCTTCCCTGGGCCTGTATTGGCCCCGGGGACCCCATCCCCCGGGGCATGGCCTCTATATTTATTATTTTGAGGGGGGCAGCGTGGCCCCCCTCCTCTGGCCATTTTAAGGCCCCGGGGACCCCAACCCCCGGGGCCGGCCTTTCCATTTTTTTTTTTCCATTTTTTTTTCTCTTTTTTGGAGAGGGGGGCCGGTGGCCCCCCTCCCGGGCCACTACTTGCCCCGGGGACCCCATCCCCCGGGGCTGGCCCTCTCCGTTGGGGACTGTGGGGGGGTCCCCAATCCCCCACAGTCCCGCCGGCTCCCCACGTCCCTTGGGAGCCGGCATTGCTGTTCCACATGGGGAGCAGCTGACATGCTGCTCCCCATGTGGAAAAGCAATCGCTTTGGATATTGGAAGAGAGAGCAGGTTTCCCTGCTCTCTCTTCCAATATCCAAAGCAGTTTGCTATGGCAGGACGGGAGCCGCGAGGCTCCCGTCCTGCCATAGCAAACTACAGTGTCCCGGGGGTAGGCACCCCGGGACACTGCAGGAGCCGGCCCTGGGGGGTGGTGGTCCCCAGGGCCATCAAGGGCTCCAGGAGGGGGGCCGAGCGGCCCCCCTCCCATTCAGTACACAGCCCCGGGGAGGTGGTGGTCCCCGGGGCTCTGGGGGTCCGTAACGGACCCCCATATTAAAATGTTTAGTGCCCCGGGGAGGTGGCGGTCCCGGGGGCGTGTGGGGGGCTTGGGCCCCCCCCACACTGGTTTTATTTTTAATTAAAAAAAGCCCCGGGGAGGTGGTGGTCCCCGGGGCTGCGGGAGGGCTCAGAGCCCTCCCGCACCATTTTTCAAAAAAAGCCCCGGGGGGTGGCGGTCCCCGGGGCTTGGGAGGCCCTTGAGGCCCCACACGTTAAGTTATCCCCCCCACCATGCCCCCGGGACTTGGGCCACCTGGGGGCCAATTAACATCGAAGCGCGGGAGACCGCGCTTCGATTTTTTCGGCAGGATTCGCGCACCCTGAGCGCATCCTGCCGATTTAAAAATTTTTTTTTTTTTTTTTGCCCAGGGGGTCCTTGTGGGACCCCTGAGCAAACCTAGGGGGTCAGGGTGTTTCTACCCTGCCCCCTTTGTGCGCTTTGCGCACTTGTTTCTGTCCCTCGGTTCTACCGAGGGACAAAATAGCTGCCAACATTTCCTGAATCGGAATGTTGACAGCCAGCTGACAACCAATTAACATGCAGCTCGTGATCGGGACGGTGCGCGCAGGGTGCGCTGAGGGTACGCGGACCCTACTCGGCCATAGATATCACTAACTTTTTACTTTTCATTTTCTCAGCAACTACTGAACGGATTTACACCATTTAACAAAAGGGTTCTTTCTGAACCAAGAACTACCTCTTTGCCAAATTTGGTGTAATTCCGTTCAGCAGTTCGGGCTGTAGCCGTGTCTAAAGTTTCCTATGGAAAAGTGCATGGGGAAAACGCGTTTTGGGACCCCCCTTTTTCTCGGCCCCCGCTTGACGAATCCCCCGAGACTTTCAGGGTAGGAGCGGACCGGAGCAGGCCACAAAGTTTGAAAATTTCGCGAAGATACGTCAACCGGCAAGAGAGTTATTTCAAATAGAATGTCGCGGATTTCCTATGGATAATAGGTTGTAACTATAACTATCTACTGGCGACCGCCAGTAGATAATATATATATATATATGTATATATATATATATATATATATAATGCCGCGAACGCTCCACTCCAAACCAGAGACCCTTGAAAGGTGGTGCATGCGCCGGAAGAGCACCCGGCTCATAATTTCCAAAAAGTTCCTTCGCATGGCGAAATAATGCACTCTCAGGACACACATCCAAGTTGCAGTTCAGTAATATTTAATCTGCTTCTTCATTGCGCGTTTCGGCTGTGAAGCCTTGCTCACACGTAAGAAGCAAAGAACATCCCAGGACATATACACATAATATCCACAACATAGACAACGGACACAATGATTCATGAAAAGTAAAAGTGAAATTACGGCAGCCATCTTATAATGATAAGTTTGTCCATACATTTGAATATCCATGTATTTACATATGTATTGCACAACTCAAAATAATACTTTTAAAACCAATTAATCGGATTCAAAGGTTGCAAAAAAGAGAAATGCGGCTCAAAGGGTATAACATTATTCTAGACAAGTGTCATTCAGTCAAGAGCCTGCGTGCATGGACTTCAAAACCAAGAAGAACTGGGCGGTCATCTTGATAGAACCGCTGTCATGTACGAAAGTACAAGTATTACCCGTGAAAGAAGTGAGACCAAAGTGAAGTTATTCCTAGTGCGATAATCATAACCAATTGGTTGGCTCACTGGGTATGAAATGGTACAGAAACTATTATGTGTAGTAACATGGAGCATGATCGTGGTTGTGTGTATATGCGATAACCTCGTGTATATTGTGATAAGGATAAAATAAATAATATAAACCATGGAATTGAAAAAGTATATATATACATATAGACCTTCCTCCCAATCTGTGAATTGGATCTAGGGCTAAATGTCAATGGCTCAGTGTCCCCACCTCGTGGCAGCTGTCTGCCTGGGTGTACTGGATGTCATATCTGGGGAGCGGGCATGACTAGGGATATCCCGCGCCCGGACATAAGACATATCTGCCCAGTGTAAATTGGTACCTGACTCACTGGATATGTCCAAAGTGTTACCGTTCTAGACACAAATATACGGCGGCAATATGAAAGGGACCATATCCACATAATGTCAAACACCTGTACATCGTGTACTATGTGATGAAAGGCCAGTGCCCAATTCATAACAAAATATACGATTTTACACAATATTATGTACAGAAATACACATTGTACCACAAAATAAACCCCATGTCATGACAGTGCCTCGTTGAGATCACGGGTCATACAGTAACACAGGATAGGAAAAAGATCAGAAAGAATACTAAATCAAACCACAAGGTGCATGTTCTTGACTGTAGTGACTTGACGTCGCCATGTGCCTCTGAAGAAAAGGTTAGGGTACCCGTGAAGGTGAACTACCAAAGTAGTGTGGGTCCGTTCCTTTTCTCCTGTAGTGACAAAAGGGAAAGAAAAACTAGGTTAAAATCAATGTGAGTGATGTACTTTCAATTGCATAAGTGATTAAAAACAAATGTACTCAAAGTACTACATTCCCTAGAAGCAAAAGGAGGTTAGGGAGGAGCAAAGAACATCTCAAGCTTCATACAAGTGGATTCCTAACTCTTCATCATGATTCAAGCCTCCTGGGCTTTTAGTCTGGAAATCTATAATGTATTTAGATTCACTTTGTCTCAGTTTAAGTGCCCTATCACCCCCCCGGGCGGTCTTGGGATGTGCTCAATCACAAAGTAACTAAGTAGGGCATTATTCGAGTAATGGTGTTGCTGAAAATGGCGTGCTACAGGGTATTGCTGATCTCTGTTGCTGATTGCCCTCATGTGTTCTAATACATGTTTCTTGGCAGGATGAATGGTACTGCCAATATATTTCAGTTTATACCGACATTCCAATATGTATACGACAAATGGTGTGCTACATGTGAGGAATTGAGTGATCTTTTTGTTAGTACCTCTATCTGCTGTGAGTTCTTTCCTCATGTAGCTGTTTTTGCAGGCCTTGCAGTGCCCGCAGGGAAAGAACCCAATCAGCCCTTGATCTCTTATGGTATTGTAGAGTGTGATGTTGCTATGCACCAAATTATCCCTCATGCTGTAACCTTTTCTGTAGGTAATACTGGGCCTTTCCCTAACTAAGTGACCGATATTGGGGTCACTGGTGACGATGTCTCAGTGTTTTGTGAGAATCTGTTTGATTTTCTTGGCGCTCCTGTTATACGTGAGAATGATCCTAGCGTTATTTTCCTGGTCTTTGCTGTCAATCTCATTACCTGCTCTCGTAAGTAATGTGTCCTGTCTTTGTACCTGCTCAACCTTTCTGATTGCTTTATTAAGTACCCACTGAGGATACCCTCTCTCCTTGAACCTGGCGGTCATGGTTGACATTTCTTCCTTGAAGGCTGTGTCGGTACTGCAGTTGCGTTTTGCCCTCAGCAGTTCACCGTAAGGTATACTCCATTTCAGTGGATCAGGGTGGCTGCTGAGGGCATGAAGCAAGGTGTTACCAGCTGTGTCCTTCCGAAACAGTTTGGTGTGTACAGTATCTCCCTTAGCTTCAACTTTGACATCTAAAAACTCCACTGAGTTTTTGCTAACTGTTCTTGTGAGGATGATGTTGCGATTGTTGATATTGAGCTTATCAGTAAAGCCATTGACCTCATCTTCCTTTCCCTTCCACACCATGAATATGTCCTCAAAGTAACGGAGCCAGACCACAACCTGCTCCACCTCGGGAAAGTTGGGGTTATCCATGAAGATTTCTTTCTCTCATTGGCCCAGAAACAAATTGGCAAAACTTGGGGCGAAGCAGGTCCCCATTGCGGTCCCCGTGATCTGCTTATATAGGGTACCGTCAAAGATGAAGATGTTATTGGTGAGACAGAATCTCATCATCTCCAAAACCATAGAAGTGTGAGATTTAAATCTTATGTGTCTGGTCTGCAAAAATTGTTTGCACGCCTCGATACCATGATCATGTTCAATGATGGTGTAAAGTGAGTTTACATCCAAGTTAACCAATAAAAAATCTGTTTACACTGGGCAGATATGTCTTATGTCCGGGTGCAGGATATCCCTCGTCATGCCCGCTCCCCAGATATGTCATCCAGTACACCCAGGCAGACAGCTGCCACGAGGTGGGGACACTGAGCCATTGACATTTAGCCCTAGATCCAATTCACGGATTGGGAGGAAGGTCTATATGTATATATATACTTTTTCAATTCCATGGTTTATATTATTTCTTTTATCCTTATCACAATATACACGAGGTTATCGCATATACACACAACCACGATCATGCTCCATGTTACGACACATAATAGTTTCTGTACCATTGGATACCCAGTGAGCCAACCAATTGGTTATGATTATCACACTAGGAATGACTTCACTTTGGTCTCACTTCTTTCACGGGTAATACTTGTACTTTCGTACATGACAGCGGTTCTATCAAGATGGCCGCCCAGTTCTTCTTGGTTTTCAAGTCCATGCACGCAGGCTCTTGACTGAATGACACTTGTCTAGAATAATGTTATACCCTTTGAGCTGCATTTCTCTTTTTTGCTAAAAAAGTGATGTCATCAGTGATGTCACTAACCATGTCATGAGTGATGTAATATGTGACGTCATCAGCAGTGCATTGCGGGGGCGCGAGTTATAGTTAGCTCAACTGACTATAACGGCCGAATTTCTCTGGTTTTGTACGAGTGAAATGTCCAACTAACTATAACGTCCCTGAAACCTATAGTTTTTTCAGTGAATTTCTATGGTTTTTTAAATGCTAATTTCTAACTATAACGTCCCTGAAACCTATGGTTTTTTCAGTGAATTTCTATGGTTTTTTAAATGCTAATTTCTAACTATAAGGACCCTGAAACCTATGGTTTTTTTAGGTGAATTTCAAAGGTTTTTTAAATGCTAATTACTAACTATTACATCCCTGAAACCTATGGTTTTTTCAATTAATTTCGAAGGTTTTTTAAATGCTAATTTATAACTATAACGTAGTAGTCGAGTTTGCAGAGTGGTGGAGAAAGGAGGCTGAGCCTCTGACCAGCTCTCAGGAATTCTGCTGCGTAGGACTTACAGGAGGTACCAGGAGGGCTTCTTGGTCCCCAAAGTCCCTCAGGAGTAAAGTAGACTTCATCCCCCAACCCGTAGTGTGCCAGGAGGTGCGTTTGCAGAGTGGTGGAGAAAGGGGGGCGTGTCCTCCGAAGACGTCTTAGCAATCCCACTGTGTGGGACTTACTGGAGATAACAAGAGGGGTAGTTGGCCCCCAAGGACATCCTGGGGGGCCAACTACCCCTCCTATTACCTCCAGAAAGTCCCACTCAGCAGGATTGCTAAGTTCTCATACCACACCACGGCCCCTTTGCCCACCACTCTGCAAACGCACTCCATGGTGCGCTCTTGGATGGGCATTGAAGTCACCTTCGCTGCTAGGGGTCCTTTGGGGCCAACTAGCCTACCTCTTACCTCCAGTAAGCCCCACACAGTGGGATTTCTGAGAGGTGGACACAGGCCATGCCCCCTTTCTCCACCACTCTGCAAACACACCCCCTGGCGCTTTCTAAGTTGTGGAATTAAGTCCCCTTGCCTCCTGAGGGTCCCTGGGGGCCAACTAGCCCTCCAGGTACCTCCAGTAATACCCACACAGCTGGATTGCTGAGAGTGGTCTGAGGCCACGCCCCCTTTTTACACCACTCTGCAAACGCGCTGCCTGGTGCACTGCTGCTCAGGGCATGAAGTCCACTTGTGTCCTGAGGTCCTCGGGACACAAGAGGACCTCATCGCCCCACCAGCAGTGCGCCAAGAGGCGCGTTTGCAGAGTGGTGTAAAAAGGGGGTGTGGCCTCAGACCACGCTCAGCAATCCACCTGTGTGGGGCTTACTGGAGGTAACAAACACAAGAGTCCGCGGGTCTAGTGAAGTGATGCTTCATCATCTGGGATCTCCTCTTGGCTGCAAACCTAGTGCAGCCAAGGAGCTACAACTCCTTCACTATGATGGAGGAGCTCGCGGATGTTCTATTGCGATCAAACAGCTAGATCTCCTAAGATCAATGGAGCATAACAGAGTGTAAGTGAATATGTATAATGCAGTGTACGATGTGATTTAAAATTGGCTACCAGGAGAAAAAGATTTTATTTAGTATCTCTTGGTGTCAAGAGTTAAAAACAGTGCAAGCGCGATCTAATAAAATTGGCGAGCGCGCTGGACAGGTTAGAGGGTCTACATGTTTCAGCCAATCATGATCACAATGAGATCGTGGCCTTCCTCAGGACTTAGATGATGATACTACTGCAAAAAATCAGGTGTGAATAAACAAGTGTAAAAAACCAAAGCAAGTAAATTTAAAACTGGATAAAGGAAGCGATACAACCTACAATCACCTGTGTAATACTTTTTAGTAGAGACTACAGGGATGTTGTTGATACCTGTGGAAAAAGAAAAACAAGGGTGATCATGTAACATGATCCAAACAAAGTAGTATGCGAATGTACTGTCTGTACTTTAAAGAGCATCCTCAGTCAATGAGTTGTTCTCTACAATAATAATTTATATTCTAAAGATATAAATAAAAATAAAAATAAACGTTCTCCTTACCTGTAAGAATACGGGTGGACTTCTCACCACTCCTGGTAACAACTCAGGGCATGAGGCAACGCTCTGTAGACAAGGGGAGAAAAGAAACAAGAACTGTAGTCAGTGGTCCAGATTCTGGACCCACCACTAGTGCTTAAATCACTTCTTATTCAACCCTCTCATTCAACCCTCTCAGTTTGCTATGGACTTAACAAAGTGGCATAGTTAGTGATAGATGCTGGTAATGAAGATGGCAAAATAAACTGAAAGTTTTATGAATACAGTGCTCTAGGGCCGCAATGTTGGGGCTTCATATCTCGACAACTAATGCCTCGGAGGCAGCGCGATACACTCGCTTTCTATCTTTGCCAGATTTACCAGAAACTCTAATAAAATCAATGGAGTCTAAAACCAACATGCACTAAAGGCTTTTAGGGGCAGTTAAATCATGCTACCTGGCGCTCTATGCTGCTGTAGGGCACGGCGTTTCAAATAGCAAATGAAAGTGAAGGAGAGACTCGTTTGCCATGAAATAGAGCCTCTAAACATGCCGCCTCACTCACCTCTCTGTCCCTACCTCGGACGTCATCCGGTTGTTCCGAGCGGTAGACGACGGTGGGGAGCGCGGTTTTTATTTTGTGAATAATTACAAGAACACCGAACACCTGTGCGCAACCCTAGTGTCGCACACCAAATGCGTCAGGGATTGCTAAGCAACAACGTAATGAACTACAAAAAACCCGCTAAGTTTGGTGGGAAATGTAGTTCCGTGAGCACACTAAATGCGGCAAGGATCGGTCAGCAACGTACGCCCATTACGTGCTCTGCCATACGCTGCAACATGATGAAACTACAAATAACCGCTAGGTTTGATGGAAAATGTAGTGCCGTGAGCACTCAACCACGTATAATTAGACGAAGGCATTGGAAAAGTAATGCGTACATACGTATCTCCATGTGATAAGTGCATAAATCAGACGCTTGACCAAGCTTGGGCGGCCTGATATTAATGGACAGCGGGGCTTGAACAATGAATTATCTGGAAAAAAAATTTAAGCAACTACAATGGAATAGTGATGCACATTCTAACATATGAATGGACAAAAGTGGATGGAAAAACCAATTTATATAAAAACAATTTTTATATAAACAGTACAGTAACCCTAATATGTACCCTGAACACCAGGATTGTAGGGATGTGTTGCTAGGTAGGGGGATCTTAATCTAAATTGTTCCATCCATTCAAGTAAAGGTATAAGCCCACAGTAGCAAGTGGTGCAGATGTCCCCTCATGTACGATGTCGCTAGTGTCAAGAAATTTGGCAGAGGGAGTGTGAGCTTCCTTAATGCACAGAACAGACTATTAATGGTATAACATAGATGTATACCACAATTACGGCTTACAACGAAGTCCAAGGAATATCATCGTTGAGACCCTCAGAATCACTATGGAGTTTAAAAACCCATCGTTGTTCCTTTCTGAACAAGAATTTGGAGGTGTCAGTAACATGTGCAGGTATGTATGGTTGTTCGAGAATCGTCCAAACCATATCTTCTGGTTTATGTTTCATTTCCAAGAAATGGTTTGTCAATCTCGTCGATTGCTTCTTGCACCGAATGGTGCTTTTATGTTCCATGATTCTCTGTTTGACCTTTCTGGTCGTCATGCCAACATATTTCTTCAGGCATGGGCACGTTATCAAATAAATAACCTTCTCACTGTTGCAGTTATTGTGTTTTAACTGCCTCCAAGGTCTACCAGTACCGATGTCTACCTCTGTTGTATGTCTAGTTTGAGAGCAGACCACACATGTACCACAGGAGAAATGTCCTTGGACAGCTGGCAAGTTCCAGAGCGTCTCTTGTCTCAAAGGTACCCCACCTCTTGGTCTCGTGTGCACCAGGCTGTCGCGCAAGTTTGCATCCCTTTTGAATGAGAAGAGGGGAGAGGTATTTTGTCTGTTCCTACATTCAGAATGCGCCAATGATTGCGCACACTCTTTTGAATCTTATTGGACAGCGTACTGAATTTACTAACACAGGTAAGCCTGATCAACGGTGGTTTGGGACCTGTTGGTTCTAATAACGCTTCACGATTGTTGTTTGTAGCTCTTTTATGCGACTGGCATATCAGTTTCTTGGGATACTTCCTCTCCTGGAGGTTCCGAGACAACACATTTGCATGTCGTTCATAGTCTTCTTTAGTAGAACAGTTCCTTCGGATTCGAAGGAACTGTCCAAACGGCAACCCTTGGCGAAGGGATTTGGGATGAAAGCTATCGAATGCCAATAGCGAATTCCTCGCCATGGGTTTGGTGTACAGTTCACTTTCCAGACCCCTTGCTGAAGGAAATATTCGAAGGTCCAGAAAGGACAGGTTCTCTCTGCTGAACTCAACTGTGAAGTTGAGAAAATTGTTCTGCATGTTCAGCCATGTGTGGAATTCATTTATAGTCACAGCGTCTCCTCTCCAAATGACGAAAATATCGTCTATATAGCGTTTCCACTCAATAATGTATTTGCGGAAAAGATTGTCCTTAGTGAGTACGTGTTGTTGCTCAAACAGGTCGACATACAAATTCGCCAGGCTGGGGGCGAAAACACTCCCCATCGAAGTGCCCAATGTTTGGAGATAGATTTTGTCTTCGAATCTAAAGAAGGTTTCGGTCATCGCCAGCCTGGCACATTCCATGATGAAAGAGACTGGTGTATTCGTTTCTATAGGTCTCTGGTCTAAAAGTGATCTCACAGCATCTAGAGTCTCGTCCTGAGGGATACAGGTGTATAGGGATCTGACGTCAAAACTGACGAGGAGATCCGTTTCGATGTTAAAATCAATCTCAGGGAGCAATTGTAAAACATCTTTCGTGTCTTTCAGGTACGTGGGCATCTCTTTGACTAAGGGTCTTAGGAAATGATCCACGAAAGTGGATAATGGTTCCAGAAGCGATCCCAGTCCTGAAATAATCAGTCTCCCAGGTGGTGGCCTTTGAGGCTTGTGCACCTTGGGTAAGGCATAGAAATATGGCATAACAGGGTGTGTAGTTATGAGGAAGCTGGCTTCATGTGCCGACAACCAGCCCTCAGTTCTTGCTTCTTCCACCAAACCGCCTATTTCCTTCATAAGTCTTGCTGTTGGATCTGTTTGCAGAAGACGATAAGATCGCTCATCTGTAAGTTGTCTGAGACATTCTGCACGGTAGTCAGAGGTATTCATAATGACGATCGCGCCGCCTTTGTCGGCTGGTTTGATTGTGAGAGAGGTATCCTTGGTTAGAGAATCCCAAGCTTTCTTTTCAATAGAGGGTAGATTATGGTAATGATTACCAGCCCTTGTGCTAATCTCAAAGACATCATGGGTCACGGCCTTCTCAAATGTTAGTACCTGGTCTGGTACTAAATAGCTAGGAGGACTAAAGGTGGATTTGATTCTCAGGCCACTATCAGTGTCCTCACTGTCTACCAATGTGTCATCCCTTGGTTTGTCTTTGAAAAAGAAGTGGAGTCGGATTTTTCTAAAGAATTTAGCCAACTCACACTGGATCATAAACGGGTCCCTGTTATTAGTTGGAACGAAACCAAGTCCTCTGTTCAGGACAGCTTCTTCATTCTCCATCAAAATATGATTACTCAGGTTCACCACTAATCGGTGCTCGGTCCTGCCCTAAAAAAGGCTGATTTTGAAAAAACTGTGGTTGAGGGTTGAATGGCAGCATTTGTGGATGGAATGGTATATTCTGAAAATTCCAAGGAGCTAGTTGCCACCATTGGGCCTGTTGATGACCTCTCCACTGTCGTCTGTTGTTACGTACTCGACCTCTGCTGCGTTGTGCAAACTGCTCTGTAGAGTCCGAATCACTTGACCACCCCTCTGAACCTGAAGAGGAGTAGTTGGATCCATATCGTTTTCCCTTTTTATTATACTCTGGTGGAACATAGTTGTCATGAGTATATGGATAGACCTTCTCTAAAGAGAAACGGTCCAGATCTTTCTTTAACTTTTCAATCTTGGTAAGAAGGATGCTGTCTTTGAACTCCTTATTTGATTTGTTGGTTTCTTCGAGATTTTTCTTGTAAGCCACGGTGGATAGTGTGGCTTTGATTTGTCCCTCCAGAGTTTGGATCTCTATACGTATGGTGTCTGCAATGCGCTTGGCAGTACTAATGATTAAAATCAGCCAATCGCGCGTGCAGTGCCATGCTATCAATGACCAATCCTTAAGAAATGTTTTGTCTTGTAAAAAGAGCCTTGGGGTGTTCGTAACTGTTAGATCTGGCAACTTTTGGCGTGGGTCTCCCTTCCATTTTTTGCTGTTGCCTCTTATGTTTTTGCTGGTTTTAGATGCTTTTGGGCACTGTGCCACTGCTGTTCAGCGCCACTGTGCAAGTGCGCCCTATGGTAAATTGATGTATGGATTAGTGACTCCATGATTGGCTTGTTTGGCTTACTGTCAGACCCTGGTACAGTGCACTGCGTGTGCCCAGGGCTTGTAAATCAAATGCTGCTGGTGGGCTTGCAGCACTGGTTGTGCCACCCACCGGAGCAGCTTGTAAAGTGTGTCTCAGGCCTGCAGAGCCTGTGTGCAGTCTGGTACTGCCATGTTGACTGGGCAAGTGTACCCACTTGCCAGTCCCTAAACCTTCCCTTTTATACATATTAGTCACCCCTAAGGTAGGCCCAAGGGCAGGGTGCATTGTAGGTAAAAGGTAGGACATGCCCTGGTGTGTGTGGCATGTCCTAATAGTGAATTACAGCCATTTTCGTTTTTCACTATTGCAAGGCTACCTGTCCCCATAGGCCAGAATGGGCAGTTAGATTATAACATCTTATAATCCTAACTGACTCAGGGAACTAGGTAGAAATTCGAGTTTAGTATGCCTGAACTCAGAATGATAAAATACATCTTTTAGTGAAGTTGGTTTTAACATTCTGTGTTTGAAAATACCACTTTTAGAAAGTGGGTATTTTCTTGCCTAACTATCCAAGCCTGCCTCTGCTAGGTTGTGTATTCCTTGTCTGGAGTTTGAGTGACAGGGGCTGGGGGCTTCCAGGAGACAGGGTGAGTCAGCACAGGGCTGAATAGAGAGATCTGCATGCAGATAGGAGGGAGGAGTTGCACCTGGGACCTGAATAGGGCTGTGCCTTTCCTCCACAATGCTGGCTCCACCTCCTGTGGTGTGTCTGATGTCCCTGGCCTACACGGTGAAAGGAAAGAAGGAGTCTTGTCAACAAAGTGCTCCAGGACTGACCAGAACTCGTTTTGGACTAGGCAAAGGCCTCTCTGCCTTCAGAGAACAAAGAGAAAAGGTGTATAAAAAGGGGACCCAGACCCCTAGGAAATTAGATCACTTCTGGGAATCAAGACGAACCTTTGCTGAGGAGAAGAACCAGGAAGCTGAAGGAGGAGACTACCCCTGTGCTGTGTGTTTGGGGGTTGGCCTGCAGTGGTTGCTTCATTGCCAAAGAAAGGAGAAAAGGACTGAGTGTGCTTTCTATCAACTTGAAGAAGAATCTCCAAGGGCTTGAACCAGAGCTTGCCTCCTGCCTGAAGTCTCAGGGATACAAGACTTCACCAACTAGCTCCCCCCTGAATTCCCTTGCTGGGAATTGAAGTACCTGCTGTTGTGCTGGGCCTTCTGAGAGACTGCGTGTCACTGGGAGCTGGAGGCGCGACGCAACGACGAGAAGCGTGTCGCCGCCGCAGCCGCTGTCATCGCATCGCCGAGGAAGCGAGACGTCGCTGTCATCCTCGCATCGCCGAAGCACGGCGCATCGCCGGAGTAGCGGGACGCTGCCACAGAGGACATCATCGCATCACCGGAGAAGTGCGTCGCAGGGCCTGTCGCGGCTCCAAAGATCATCGAGTCGCCGCACGGCCGTCGGGCGTGCACGCATCGCACCAACGTTGTCGCGTCGCAACCAAGACGCCATTTTGTCGCATCGTACCGGAGAAGAGTATCGCATCGAGGTGCCATCTTGTCGCATCGCACCGGAAAGCAGTAAGAAACCGACGCATCACCTCCCCACACAGTAAGGAAGTGAGCATCAACTCCCCTGCGCAGCAGTATGGAACCGACGCATCCACTCCCCTGCGACCCTTTTGTTTTCTTTGCGTTACGCATTCAAGGTACATTGAGAGTAAAGTGTCGCATCTACAACTTGAGAGAACTGAACTATTTTATAACAGTCTAAAGTCTATTTTTGAGTACAGTATTGTGGATTTTTGTCGTTTGGTCTTGTGTTAAGTCTATATAAAAATACTATTTTTATAATACAACCTGTGTGGTGTCCATCTGTAGTGTTGTCACTGTATTACTGTATGTGTTCACAAATGCTTTACACACTGCCTCTGAGATAAGCCTGCCTGCTCGTGCCAAGCTACCAAGGGGGTGAGCAGGGGTTATTTTAGGAGTGTAGCCCCTCACCCTGACTAGACGCAAGAGTCCCTATTTGTCACAGGTACCAACCTATGCCAACTAGAGACCCCCAAATCTAACAGTAACAATGAGGCCCATAGGTGCACAATTACCACGGAGATATTCCGTCATAATTGCCCCATGTATTGTCGTGCGAGTGTGTGATTTTTTAAGGACCAGTAGTTTGGACCATTCATCTCCACTACTGGCCGCTAATGTAGATGTTAAATCAATAATGCTTGGGGTGGTGGTCAGGATAGCTCGAGCTACATCCTCATCAAATGCCAAGCCTGTGAATTCTGCCATAGTGAAGTCTACAGATAAATCAAGAGTTGAAAATACTAGAGCGCAACTACACGTCAGGAAATCTGCGTGATAATTAAAAAGACCCGCAGCCAAAGCTGCTCAAGAACATACAAAACAGAGTGAGAGGAGGGAAAGAGGGAAGGATTTTATAGACCTGCGCGAACTAAATCCCCATTCCATACATAACAAACACAAGAGTCCGCGGGTCTAGTGAAAAGTGCAAACAGTACAGAGAGCAAAAGTAACAACAATAATAACAGGGAAGTCCTATTTAAGAGGGCGGAATCCCATCACCCACCGGAGTGGCATGCTTTATCATCTGGGATCTCCTCTTGGCTGCAAACCTAGTGCAGCCAAGGAGCTACAACTCCTTCACTATGATGGAGGAGCTCGCGGATGTTTTATTGCGATCAAATAGCTAGATCTCCTAAGATCAATGGAGCATAACAAAGTGTAAGTGAATATGTATAATGCAGTGTACGATGTGATTTAAAATTGGCTACCAGGAGAAAAAGGTTTTAATAAGTATCTCTTGGTGTCAAGAGTTAAAAACAGTGCAAGCGCGATCTAATAAAATTTGCGAGCGCGCTGGTCAGGATAGAGGGTCTACATGTTTCAGCCAATCATGATCACAATGAGATCGTGGCCTTCCTCAGGACCTAGATGATATTACTACTGCAAAAAATCAGGTGTGAATAAACAAGTGTAAAAAACCAAAGCCAGTAAATTTAAAACTGGATAAAGGAAGCGATACAACCTACAATCACCTGTGTAATACTTTTTAGTAGAGACTACAGGGATGTTGTTGATACCTGTGGAAAAAGAAAAACAAGGGTGATCATGTAACATGATCCAAACAAAGTAGTATGCGAATGTACTGTCTGTACTTTAAAGAGCATCCTCAGTCAATGAGTTGTTCTCTACAATATTAATTCATTTTCTAAAGATAAAAATAAAAAATAAAAGTTCTCCTTACCCGTAAGAATACGGGTGGACTTCTCACCACTTACTGGAGGTACCTGGTGGGCTAGTTGGCCCCCAGGGACCCTCAGGATTCAAGGGAACTTAATTCCCCAACCCAGAACGTTCCAGGAGGTGCGTTTGCAGAGTGGTGGAGAAAAGGGACGTGGCCTGTGTCCACCTGTCAGCAATCCCACTATCTGGGGCTTACTGGAGGTATCAGGTAGGCTAGTTGGCCCCTAAGGACCCCCAGCGGTGAAGGGGACTTTAATCCCCATCCAAGAGCGCGCCAGGATGTGCGTTTGCAGAGTTGTGGGGAAATGGGCGTGGCCTGCTATGAGAACTTAGCAATCCTGCTGTGTGGGCGACTGGAGGTAATAGGAGGGGTAGTTGGCCCCCAAGGTTGACCTCCAGTAAGTCCCACACAGCAGGATTGCTAAGAGGTCTTCGGAGGCCACGCTCACCTTTCTCCACCACTCTGCAAACACGCCTCCTGGCACAGTACTCGTTGGGGGATGAAGTTCACTTTACTCCTGAGGGACTTTGGCGGCCAAGTAGCCCTCCTGGTACCTCCTTTAATTCCTACACATCGGAATTCCTGAGCGCTGGTCGGAGGCCCAGGCCCCTTTCTGCAGCACTCTGCAAACACGACAACTACGTTATAGTTAGAAATTAGCATTTAAAAAAACCTTAGAAATTCACTGAAAAAACCATAGGTTCCAGGGACGTTATATTTAGAAATTAGCATTTAAATAACCTTAGAAATTCACTGAAAAAACCATAGGTTTCAGGGACGTTATAGTTAGAAATTAGCATTTAAAAAACCTTAGAAATTCACTAAAAAAAACATAGGTTTCAGGGACGTTATAGTTAGAAATTAGCATTTAAAAAACCTTGGAAATTCACTGAAAAAACAAGAGGTTTCGGGACTAACCCATGCATTCAATAAGACACTTTCAATCACTCACTTATACAGCCATTTACGTACCCACTAAATCATCCATTCAGACACTCATACACCCACTCATTCTTCAATACACCTTGGCGTATATATATATATATAAAACATACTTAAACTTTTCAGAAACACACAGTCACTGGATGATGTCATCATTGAAGTCATTTGAGAGGTCATCAGTGATGTCATCAGTGATGTCACTAACCATGTCATGAGTGATGTAATATGTGACGTCATCAGCAGTGCATTGCGGGGGCGCGAGTTATAGTTAGCTCAACTAACTATAACGGGCAAATTTCTCTGGTTTTGTACGAGTATATGTACATATGTATATATATATATATATTCACTGAAAAAACCATAGGTTTTAGGGTCAGTTATAGTTAGTTGGACATTGCACTCGTACAAAACCCGTGAAATTCCCCTGTTATAGTTAGTTCAGCTAACTATAACTCGCGCCCCGCAATGCACTGCTGATGACGTCACATATTACATCACTCATGACATGGTCAGTGACATCACTGATGACATCACTGATGACATCTCAAATGACATCACTGATGACATCACTGATGACCTCATCCAGTGACTGTGTGTTTCTGTAAAGTTTAAATATGTTTAATATATATAGGGTAAGGCGTATTGAAGAATGAGTGGGTGTATAAGTGTCTGAATGGATGATTTAGTACGTGAGTGACTGACTCTACAAGTGAGTGATTAAACGTATCTTACTGAATGCATGGGTTAGTGACTAAACTGTGTGAATGTCTGTATCCGTCTGTTTGTTGGTGTGTAAGTGGATGCATGGATTTGCGAATAGCTACATGAGTGTCTATATGGGTTATTGATTGGTTCTCTGAGTATCTGTATGGCTGCCTGAGTGTTTGTGTGGGTGGGGTGTGTGTGACTCTATACATAGATGTGTGAGTGGGTGATTCACTGGGTGCATGATTTCAAGAGTGCATCTGTGATGGACTGCTTGGGTGGGTGAGTGTGTGTATGGGTGTGTTAGTGAGTGAATGTATATCTCAGTGGTACATGTGCGAGTAACTACATATGTAAAAGGCAGTATATATGTGTGTTAGAGTATTTAAATGGCTATAAGTGAGAGTGTGTTATTGTGAGAGTGGCTGTATGGATGCGTGTGTGCTTGTATCAGTTATTGTATAAGAGCGTAAGAATGTGCTAGTATTTGTATGAGTAAGTGAGCTGGTGTGTGTATAACTGTATAGGTGAGTAAATGGGTGTGTGATTAATTTTTTGCATGACTGACTAGGTGTGTGAGTACCTCAATGGATGAGTGGCGGTGTGTGAGTGTTTATATAGGTGTATGAGTGCATATGATAGTCCTGTACTGAGTGACTGTAAGTATGAGTGACTGTACAGGTGAGTGAGTGGATGTGTGTGTAGACCTAAGAATCAGTGAGTGGGTATGTAGTTTTTGGTGTTGGAGTGTCTATGGTTTTGAGAATGGCAGTCTGTAATTTAGAGTGGGTGTATCAAAAGTTATATTAGGGTGTGAGAAGATTCATGAAATTATCACATGGATGATGTCATCAGTGATGTCATTTGAGATGTCATCAGTGATGTCATCAGTGATGTCACTGACCATGTCATGAGTGATGTAATATGTGACGTCATCAGCAGTGCATTGCGGGGCGCGAGTTATAGTTAGCTGAACTAACTATAACAGGGGAATTTCACGGGTTTTGTACGAGTGCAATGTCCAACTAACTATAACTATCCCTAAAACCTATGGTTTTTTCAGTGAATTTCAAAGGTTTTTTAAATGCTAATTTCTAACTATAACGTGTCTGAAACCTATGGTTTTTTCAGTGAATTTCAAAGGTTTTTTAAATGCTAATTTCTAACTATAACGTGCCTGAAACCTATGGTTTTTCAGTGAATTTCAAAGGTTTTTTAAATGCTAATTTCTAACTATAACGTGCCTGAAACCTATGGTTTTTTCAGTGAATTTCAAAGGTTTTTCAAATGCTAATTTCTAACTATAACGTGCCTGAAACCTATGATTTTTTAAGTGAATTTCAAAGGTTTTTTAAATGCTAGTTTCTAACTATGCCAACAGAGGTAGGACATGTAAAGAAAGAAGAAAAAACGCACAGAAAGAAGCAAAAGATGTGCAGAAAGAACCAACAGAGGAGCAGAAAGAGGCCTTGTTGCAAAATCATCCTGTGCCCACAACTTTTTCAGACGGGTACTGGTGGTAACTGACTCTGACTAACCAGAGCCAGTGCGCGTTTGCACAGTGGTGAAGGGAGGGGGGGCCTGAGGTGACATGTGTGCAAACGCACCCCGTGGCGCGGTTTAAGTTGCGGGATTAAGTCCCCTTGAATCCTGAGGGTCCCTGGGGCCCAACTAGCCCCCCAGGTACCTACAGTTAGGACCACAGAGCTGAGTTGCAGAGAGGCGTTCCGAGGCCACGCACCTTTTTCTCCTCTCTGCAACGCAACTCTGTTGTGCTTACTGAAGGTACCTGGTGGGCTAGTTGGCCCCCAGGATTCAAAGGGAATTAACTCCCCAACTTAAAACGCACCACAGGGCGTGTTTGCGCACATGTCACCTGAGGCCTGCCCCCTCCCTTCACCACTGTGCAAACGCGCCCCGTGGCGCGTTTTAAGTTGGGGGATTAGGTCACCTTGAATCCTGAGAGTCCCTGGGGCCCAACTAGCCCACAAGGTACTTCCAGTAAGCACCACAGGCCTGCGTTGCAACGCCTGTAACAAATTGTGCAGTTGTGTTTAGGTAGTGAAGAGGGTCGTGCTGGGGGTAGTGTTTTAGGGATTAGGGTAGTGCATTGGTATTTGGGTAGTGTAGGGGGTCATCCGGGGGGTAGTGTTTTAGGGTTTAGGGCAGTGCAGTGGTGTTTAGGTAGTGTAGGGGGTCGTGCTGGGGGAGTGTTTTAGGGTTTAGGGCAGTGCAGTGGTGTTCGGGTAGTGTAGGGGGTCGTGCTGGGGGAGTGTTTTAGGGTTTAGGGCAGTGCAGTCGTGTTCGGGTAGTGTAGGGGGTCGTGCTGGGGGAGTATTTTAGGGTTTAGGGTAGTGCAGTGGTGTTCGGCTAGTGTAGGGGGTCATGCTGGGGGTAGTGTTCTAGGGTTTAGGGCAGGACAGTGGTGTTCGGGCAGTGTAGGGGGTCGTGCTGGGGGTGGTGTTTTAGGGTTTAGGGCAGTGCAGTGGTGTTCGGGCAGTGTAGGGGGTCGTGCTGGGGGTGGTGTTTCAGGGCTTAGGGCAGTGCAGTGGTGTTCGGGCAGTGTAGGGGGTCGTGCAGGGGGTGGTGTTTCAGGGTTTAGGGCAGTGCAGTGGTGTTCGGGCAGTGTAGGGGGTCGTGCAGGGGTGGTGTTTCAGGGTTTAGGGCAGTGGTGTTCGGGCAGTGTAGGGGGTCATGCTGGGGGTGGTGTTTCAGGGTTTGGGGCAGTGCAGTGGTGTTCGAGCAGTAAAGGGGTCATGCTGGGGGTGGTGTTTCAGGGTTTAGGGCAGTGCAGTGGTGTTCGGGCAGTGTAGGGGGTGGTGCAGGGGTGGTGTTTCAGGGTTTAGGGCAGTGCAGTGGTGTTCGGGCAGTGTAGGAGGTGGTGCAGGGGGTGGTGTTTCAGGGTTTAGGGCAGTGCAGTGGTGTTCGGGCAGTGTAGGGGGTCATGCAGGGGGTGGTGTTTCAGGGTTTAGGGCAGTGCAGTGGTGTTCGGGCAGTGTAGGGGGCGGTGCAGGGGGTGGTGTTTCAGGGTTTAGGGCAGTACAGTGGTGTTCGGGCATTGTAGGGGGTGGTGCTGGGGCTGGTGTTTCAGGGTTTAGGGCAGTGCAGTGGTGTTCGGGCAGTGTAGGGGGTCGTGCTGGGGCTGGTGTTTCAGGGTTTAGGGCAGTGCAGTGGTGTTCGGGCAGTGTAGGGGGTCGTGCTGGGGCTGGTGTTTCAGGGTTTAGGGCAGTGCAGTGGTGTTCGGGCAGTGTAGGGGGTCATGCTGGGGCTGGTGTTTCAGGGTTTAGGGCAGTGCAGTGGTGTTCGGGCAGTGTAGGGGGTCTTGCTGGGGCTGGTGTTTCAGAGTCTAGGGCAATGCAGTGGTGTTCGGGCAGTGTAGGGGGTCTTGCTGGGGCTGGTGTTTCAGGGTTTAGGGCAGTGCAGTGGTGTTCGGGCAGTGTAGGGGGTCATGCTGGGGGTGGTGTTTCAGGGTTTAGGGCAGTGCAGTTGTGTTCGGGCAGTGTAGGGGGTCGTGCTGGGGCTAGTGTTTCAGGGTTTAGGGCAGAGCAATGGTGCTCAGGCAGTGTAGGGGGTTGTGCTGGGGGTGATGTTTCAGGGTTTAGGGCAGTGCAGTGGTGTTAGGGCAGTGTAGGGGGTCGTGCTGGGGGTGGTGTTTCAGGGTTTAGGGCAGTGCAGTGGTGTTCCGGCAGTGTAGGGGGTCGTGCAGGGGGTGGTGTTTCAGGGTTTAGTGCAGTGGTGTTCGGGCAGTGTAGGGGGTCGTGCTGGGGTGGTGTTTCAGGGTTTAGGGCAGTGCAGTGGTGTTGGGCAGTGTAGAGTGTCGTGCTGAGGGGTGGTGTTTCAGGGTTTAGGGCAGTGAAGTAGTGTTTGGGCAGTGTAGGGGGTCGTGCAGGGGGTGGTGTTTCAGGGTTTAGGGCAGTGCAGTGGTGTTCGGCCAGTGTAGGTAGTCTTGCTGGGGGTGGTGTTTCAGAGTTTAGGGCAGTACAGTAGTTTTCGGGCAGTGTAGGCAGTCGTGCTGGGGCTGGTGTCTCAGGGTTTAGGGCAGTGCAGTGGTGTTCGGGCAGTGTACGGGGTTGTGCTGGGGCTGGTGTTTCAGGGTTTAGGGCAGTGCAGTGGTGTGCGGGCAGTGTACGGGGTTGTGCTGGGGCTGGTGTTTCAGGGTTTAGGGCAGTGCAGTGGTGTTCGGGCAGTGTGGGGGGTCCTGCTGGGGGTGCTGTTTCAGGGTTTAGGGCAGTGCAGTGGTGTTCGGGCAGTGTAGGGGGTCGTGCTGGGGCTGGTGTTTCAGGGTTTAGGGCAGTGCAGTGGTGTTCGGGCAGTGTAGGGGGTCGTGCTGGGGCTGGTGTTTCAGGGTTTTGGGCAGAGAAGTGGTGTTCGGGCAGTGTAGGGGCTCGTGCTGGGGGTGGTGTTTCAGGGTTTAGGGCAGTGCAGTGGTGTTCGGGCAGTGTAGGGGGTCGTGCTGGGGGTGGTGTTTCAGGGTTTAGGGCAGTGTAGTGGTGTTCGGGCAGTGTAGGGGGTCTTGCTGGGGGTGGTGTTTCAGGGTTTAGGGCAGTGGTGTTCGGGCAGTGTAGGGGGTCTTGCTGGGAGTGATGTTTCAGGGTTTAGGGCAGTGCAGTGGTGTTCGGGCAGTGTAGGGGGTCTTGCTGGGGGTAGTGTTTCAGGGTTTAGGGCGGTGCAGTGGTGTTCGTGCAGTGTAGGGGGTCATGCAGGGGGTGGTGTTTCAGGGTTAAGGGCAGTGCAGTGGTGTTCTGGCAGTGTAGGGGGTCATGCTGGGGGTGGGTTTTCAGGGTTTAGGGCAGTACAGTGGTGTTCGGGCAGTGTAGGGGATCGTGCAGGGGGTGGTGTTTTAGGGTTTAGGGCAGTGTAGTGGTGTTCGGGCAGTGTAGGGGGTCTTGCTGGGAGTGATGTTTCAGGGTTTAGGGCAGTGTAGTGGTGTTCGGGCAGTGTAGGGGGTCTTGCTGGGAGTGATGTTTCAGGGTTTAGGGCAGTGCAGTGGTGTTCGGGCAGTGTAGGGGGTCTTGCTGGGGGTGGTGTTTCAGGGTTTAGGGCAGTGCAGTAGTGTTCGGGCAGTGTAGGGGGTCATGCAGGGGGTGGTGTTTCAGGGTTAAGGGCAGTGCAGTGGTGTTCTGGCAGTGTAGGGGGTCATGCTGGGGGTGGGTTTTCAGGGTTTAGGGCAGTACAGTGGTGTTCGGGCAGTGTAGGGGATCGTGCAGGGGGTGGTGTTTTAGGGTTTAGGGCAGTGCAGTGGTGTTCGGGCAGTGTAGGGGGTCATGCTGGGGCTGGTGTTTCAGGGTTTAGGGCAGTGGTGTTCGGGCAGTGTAGGGGTCTTGCTGGGGGTGGTGTTTCAGGGTTTACGGCAGTGGTGTTCGGGCAGTGTAGGGGGTCTTGTTGGGGGTGATGTTTCAGGGTTTAGGGCAGTGCAGTGGTGTTTGGGCAGTGTAGGGGGTCTTGCTCGGGGTAGTGTTTCAGGGTTTAGGGCAGTGCAGTGGTGTTCGTGCAGTATAGGGGGTCGTGCTGGGGATGGTGTTTCTGGGTTTAGGGCAGTGCAGTAGTGTTCGAGCAGTGGAGGGGTTGTGCAGGGGGTGGTGTTTCAGGGTTTAGTGCAGTGGTGTTCGGGCAGTGTAGGGGGTCGCGCTGGGGGTGGTGTTTCAGGGTTTAGGGCAGTGCAGTGGTGTTCGGGCAGTGTAGGGGGTCATGCACGGGTGGTGTTTCAGAGTTTAGGGCAGTGCAGTGGTGTTCGGGCCGTGTAGGGTGTTGTACTGGGGCTGGTGTTTCAGGGTTCAGGGCAGTGCAGTGGTGTTCAGGCAGTGTAGGGGGTCGTGCTGAGGCTGGTGTTTCACGGTTTAGGGCAGTGCAGTGGTGTTCGGGCAGTGTAGGGGGTCGTGCTGGGGCTGGTGTTTCAGGGTTTAGGGCAGTGCAGTGGTGTTCGGGCAGTGTAGGGGGTCGTGCTGGGGCTGGTGTTTCAGGGTTTAGGGCAGTGCAGTGGTGCTCGGGCAGTGTAGGTGGTCGTGCTGGGGGTGATGTTTCAGGGTTTAGGGTAGTGCAGTGGTGTTCAGGAAGTGTAGGGGGTCGTGCAGGGGATGGTGTTTCAAGGTTTAGGGCAGTGCAGTGGTGTTCGGGCAGTGTAGGGGGTCGTGGTGGGGCTGGTGTTTCAGGGTTTAGGTCAGTGGTGTTCGGGCAGTGTAGGGGGTCTTGCTGGGGGTGATGTTTCAGGGTTTAGGGCAGTGCAGTGGTGTTCGGGCAGTGTAGAGGGTCTTGATGGGGGTAGTGTTTCAGGGTTTAGGGCAGTGCAGTGGTGTTCGGGCAGTGTAGGGGGTCATGCTGGGGGTGGTGTTTCAGGGTTTAGGGCAGTGCAGTGGCGTTCGGGCAGTGTAGGGGGTCGTGAAGGGTGTGGTGTTTCAGGGTTTAGGGCAGTGCAGTGGTGTTCGGGCAGTGTAGGGGGTCATGCTGGGGGTAGTGTTTCAGGGTTTAGGGCAGTGCAGTGGTGTTCGGGCAGTGTAGGGGGTCGTGCTGGGGGTGGTGTTTCAGGGTTTAGGTCAGTGGTGTTCGGGCAGTGTAGGGGGTCTTGCTGGGGGTGATGTTTCAGGGTTTAAAGCAGTGCAGTGGTGTTCGGGCAGTGTAGAGGGTCTTGCTGGGGGTAGTGTTTCAGGGTTTAGGGCAGTGCAGTGGTGTTCGGGCAGTGTAGGGGGTCATGCTGGGGGTGGTGTTTCAGGGTTTAGGGCAGTGCAGTGGCGTTCGGGCAGTGTAGGGGGTCGTGAAGGGTGTGGTGTTTCAGGGTTTAGGGCAGTGCAGTGGTGTTCGGGCAGTGTAGGGGGTCGTGCTAGGGGTGGTGTTTCAGGGTTTAGGGCAGTGCAGTGGTGTTCGGGCAGTGTAGGGGGTCATGCAGGGGCTGGTGTTTCAGGGTTTAGTGCAGTGCAGTGGTGTTCGGGCAGTGTAGGGGGTCATGCTGGGGGTAGTGTTTTAGGGTTTAGGGTAGTGCAGTGGTGCTTGTGTAGTGTAGGGGGTCGTGCTGGAGGTAGTGTTTTAGGGTTTAGGGTAGTGCAGTGGTGTTTGTGTAGTGTAGGGGGTCATGTTTTAGGGTAGTACAGTGGTGTTTGGGTAGTGTAGGGGTCGTGCTGGGGGTAGTGTTTTAGGGTTTAGGGTAGTGCAGTGGTGCTTGTGTAGTGTAGGGGGTCGTGCTGGGGGTAGTGTTTTAGGGTTTAGGGTAGTGCAGTGGTGTTTGTGTAGTGTAGGGGGTCATGTTTTAGGGTAGTGCATTGGTGTTTGGGTAGTGTAGGGGGTCGTGCTGGTGGTAGTGTTTTAGGATTTAGGTTAGTGCAGTGGTGTTTGGGTAGTGTAGGGGGTCGTGCTGGGGGTAGTGTTTTAGGGTTTAGGATAGTGCAGTGGTGCTTGTGTAGTGTTGGGGGTCGTGCTGGGGGTAGTGTTTTAGGGTTTA
Organism: Calotriton arnoldi; assembly: GCA_963921515.1. Lineage (NCBI taxonomy): Eukaryota > Metazoa > Chordata > Amphibia > Caudata > Salamandridae > Calotriton > Calotriton arnoldi. The sequence goes on from CAWUFW010015252.1 coordinate 187,842, forward strand.
AGGTAGTGCAGTGGTGTTTTTGTAGTGTAGGGGGTCATGTTTTAAGATGCAATGCTCCAATACCTGACCAGTCTGCACTACATAAAACTGCAAAAAAACTAAAAACAAAAAGTGTTTTGCACACTTTTGTCATTGGGCTATATGTGGGCTACATCTGGGTAATATGTGTGCTACATTTGGGCTCTTTTTTCACTGGTGGCCATCTTGGAAGACTTCTTTGTTATGAAGTTTCCTAATTTCTTCATTTACTGCAGTCTCCTCAGTAGGAAATGCTTTCAGTTTTTTACTTTGATTCCATCAAGAAGGCATTCAGATGGGTCTCACATCTGCCATAAATTCAGAATGTTAGCACTCTAGTTGCTCATTAGATCACTGGAGTAAAGCTACTGCTCACCAGGGAGTTAACTGGTAGTCTGCTGCTGGTATTGAAAGTGATTGTTTCAGTCTGCATGTCAGAATTTTCTAATGAAATAGAAGAGGATTTGAGATCTCACTTAAAACATGCCCTAATTTTTCTTTCTGCAGCACTAACCATAATTTCTATTTCAAAAAGAACCCCTCATTTTGTTCCTTTTTAAATTAAATGTTTTAAGTGTTACCGGTTTATTCCAATCAAGATGGCTTCAGGTGTGCCATACTTTTGTCATAAGTAAGGCTGTTAGCACTCTAGTTGTTCTTTAGAACACTCTGGGAAGCTGCAGTAGAACACAAAGGCATCAACTGGCAGGCTGCTCCTGTTGAAATATAACAGGAAGATATTTTAGATCACACTTGAAACATGTCCTAATTTTTCTTTCCAGAGCACTAACCATAATTTCTAAGACAAAATGAACCCCATCATTTTGTTCCTTTTTAAATTAAATGTTTTAAGTGTTACCAGTTTATTCCAATCAAGATGGCTTCAGGTGTGCCATACTTTTGTCATAAGTAAGGCTGTTAGCACTCTAGTTGTTCTTTAGAACACTCTGGGAAGCTGCAGTAGAACACAAAGGCATCAACTGGCAGGCTGCTCCTGTTGAAATATAACAGGAAGATATTTGAGATCACACTTGAAACATGTCCTAATTTTTCTTTCTACAGCACTAACCATAATTTCTATGACAAAATGAACCCCATCATTTTGTTCCTTTTTAAATTAAATTGTTTAAGTGTTACCAGTTTATTCCAATCAAGATGGCTTCAGGTGTGCCATACTTTTGTCATAAGTAAGGCTGTTAGCACTCTAGTTGTTCTTTAGAACACTCTGGGAAGCTGCAGTAGAACACAAAGGCATCAACTGACAGTCTCTGCCCTTGTTGGATGTACATGTTTTACTGAGAATGTCAGACTTCATTCTCACATGAGTGAGAAAGATAATGTGAATTTACAGAAAATATGCTCTCATTTTAGCTTCTGGAGCACCTTCCAAACCTCCATGGGACAAGCATGAGAAAATAGTGTTCTCTCAAACATGATTCATGATATCCCAGCAGAAGGTTTTTCACATGGTAAAATCACCTTAGAATACACCACAATTCCTAAAATTAGTATGGTACCATCAACAAATAAATTCTAATGTAACTAAAGCCTGTTATCACCCTTTATAGTTCTCCTTTTGGTGACCCTCAAAATCTTCTATTCAGTACAATGCATTTCAATGAGGTACTGTCATTTATATTGGTCCCAAGATGGCTGCCAGCAATTCCAGGATGAAGTGCTGACAGCCAATCAGATCTCACGATGACATGTGTGGTTAGGCTCCGCCCAGATATATATGTGACTTTACTTTTGATTTTCTCAGGAACTACTGAACGGATTTACATCATTTAAGCAAAAGGCCCGACACTGAACCAAGGGCTACCTCTTTGCCAAATTTGGTGTAATTCCGTTCAGCAGTTCGGGCTGTAGCTGCGACTAAAGGTTCCTATGGAAAAATGAATGGGGAAAACGCGTTTTGGGACCCCCTTTTTCTCGGCCCCCGCTTGACGTATCACCCCGAGACTTTCAGGATAGGAGCGGACCGGAGCGCCCCAACAAGTTGGAAACTTTCGCGAAGATTCGTCAACCGGCGCCAACGTTATTTCAAATAGAATGTCGCGGATTTCCTATGGATAATAGGTTTTAACTATAACTATCTACTGGCGACCGCCAGTAGATAATATATTTTATATATATATATATATATATATTCACTGAAAAAACCATAGGTTTCAGGCACGTTATAGTTAGAAATTAGCATTTAAAAAACCTTAGAAATTCACTGAAAAAACCATAGGTTTCAGGGGCGTTATAGTTAGTTGGACATTTCACTCGTACAAAACCATAGAAATTCCCCTGTTATAATTAGTTCAGCTAACTATAACTCGCGCGCCCGCAATGCACTGCTGATGACGTCACATATTACATCACTCATGACATGGTCAGTGACATCACTCATGACATCACTGATGACATCTCAAATGACATCACTGATGACATCACTGATGACATCATCCTTGTGATAGAGTGGCAGACCTCCTCTCACCCTAATATAACCTTTGATACACACACTCAAAAATACAAACTAACATTTTCAAAACAATGGACATACCAATACCAGTTACAACACACCTATTCAGTAATTCCAAGATCTATACACACATCCACTCATTCACCAACAGTCCCTATACAGTCACTCATACATGTACTCACTCATCATATGTACTCATACACCTATACATCCTGTTACACACCGCCACTCATCCATAGAGTTACTCACACACATAGTCACACATGCAAACAAAGTATCAAACATCCATTTACTTGCATATACAGTTATACACACACTACCACACTTACTTCTACAGAACCTTACACATACTTACTCTCTTAAACAATCACTTATAGAAACACCTACTTATTTTTACATGAACTCTTCCAATCTCTCACTCTCACATATACTCACTTATATACACAAATACTCACATATACTAATTTAACATATTTAGTTACTCATAAAGACACTATTGAGACAGTCATTCACTCACTAACACACCCATACACATACTCATCCACCTATACAGTCCTGCACACATGCTGTCTTCAACACATACAAACAGTGAGTCACTCATTCATGCATCTATGCACTAAGTAATACCCCCACCGAACCATACAGACACTCAGACACTCATACTGATACTCAAAAAACCAACTAATAACCCATATAGACACTCATGTAGCTACTCACCAACCCATGCAGCCACTTATACACAAAGTGAGAGACTGATACAGATATTTTCATATTTAAACATTACTCACTAACCCATGTATTCACTAAGATACACTTAGTCAGTTATACAATCAATTTTACAAAACAAAATCATCCATTTAGACACTTATATACCCATTTATTCTTCCATCGACCTTGAGATATACATATATAAAACATATTTAATTTTCAGAAAAACACACATTCACTGGATGATGTCATCAGTGATGTCATCAGTGATGTCATTTGAGATGTCATCAGCGATGTCATGAGTGATGTCACTGACCATGTCATGAGTGATGTAATATGTGACGTCATCAGCAGTGCATTGCGGGCGCGCGAGTTATAGTTAGCTGAACTAACTATAACGGGGAATTTCTATGGTTTTGTACGAGTGAAATGTCCAACTAACTATAACGCCCCTGAAACCTATGGTTTTTTCAGTGAATTTCTAAGGTTTTTTAAATGCTAATTTCTAACTATAACGTGCCTGAAACCTATGGTTTTTTCAGTGAATATATATATATTTATTATACTATGTATACATGTGAAAATGTCTCGGTCCCCTGTTTGCCTCGGTGGCACGGAAAAAATGGGTGGAACTGACGTCAGCACGCCGACGAGGTTCTCTTATGGCTCCGATGACGTCATACGGTGTCGCGAGCGGAGCCGTGCTATTATGACGTCTTCGTTGACGTGGGAGAGCTAGGAAAGAATTTCCGTGGAATGCTGGTGCAGGGGATATTCACCTAAGTGTTCAGGCTAGTCCTTTGGGAGCAACTGTTTATGTTGCCACTCCAGAAACTGAAACCAGTGATCCGAGGGCAGAGGCCCTGCAGATGGCACACGAGGTGGGGTGCCCAGTCGTGTGCACCGGCGGGGCAGCGAAGTGACAAGCACCACAACCCACAAAAAAGGTAACGAGGGCACTGAATAACACAGTATCTTCTCTCTGTATCTGGCAGGAACAACGAAGTTAAAATGCCCTAGTACCAAAATGTAGAATTAGTGCTACAACGGTCTTCAAGAGGACCTGCGATGCCGCTTCTGCCTCCCGTACCCTGGAGGTGGCACATGGGTCACGCGGTACGGTCATACTGCGGTGGGACGCACACTCGTTGACCTCTCATGGCACTGCTCCACACTTCAGGGAAGACGCTTTCCATTAGCTATGTTTTCTGATGACATGTCGCGCCGGCCCCGTCCAACAACAGAACTCCTTTAGATCCAAACAGACTCTTCCACTCTCTCACCGGAAGTGAAACCAGGCCACGCGGACACTTTCACAATACAACAGCCGGGAATGCACTTTTCGGTAAAAAAAACACATTCCTTCCTCCTAATTAATCAAATAAACGTCTCACTGAAGAACAGGGGCCAGCTTTGATCGGTAAACAGCCGTTACAACGACTTTTTTACTTTGCGATACCATTACAACGCATGCATTACCACGCATGCGTTGTACATCACGAAGTCATTACTACGCATTTTTTTAGAACGCATGGTCATTTACCACGCATGCCTTTACAACGAATTTTGTTGGAAAGGTATGTATGGTAAATGACCATGCGTTCTAAAAAACATGTAGAAGATCCATGTCGTTGTAAGGAAACAGAGGCTATTCCGTTTCCTCACAACGACGTGCACCGCCCCTCAGAGACGACGTGAAGCAGGAACCACGAGGAGAGAGGAACCACGAGGAGTGAGAGGTAAGGGGGATTGGGCATGGGGTGGGGGTTTCTTTTCTAGGGTTTAGGGTAGTGCAGTGGTGTTTGGGTGGTGTAGGGGGTCGTGCTGGGGGTAGTGTTTTTGGGTTTAGGGTAGTGCAGTGGTGTTTGGGTAGTGTAGGGGGTTGTGCTGGGGGTAGTGTTTTAGGGTTTAGGGTAGTGCAGTAGTGTAGGGGGTCGTGCTGGGGGTAGTGTTTTAGGCTTTAGGGTAGTGCAGTGGTGTATGGGTAGTGTAGGGGGTCGTGCTGGGTTAGTGTTTTAAGGTTTAGGGTAGTGCAGTGGTGTTTGAGTAGTGTAGGGGTCATGCTGGTGGTAGTGTTTTAGGGTTTAGGGTAGTGCAGTGGTGTTTGTGTAGTGTAGGGGGTCATGCTGGGGGTAGTGTTTTATGGTTTAGGGTAGTGCAATGGTGTTTGGGTAGTGTAGGGGGTCGTGCTGGGGGTAGATTTAGGGTTTAGGGTAGTGCAGTGGTGTTTGGGTAGTGTAGGGAGTCGTGCTGGGGGTAGTGTTTTAGGGTTTAGGGTAGTGCAGTGGTGTTTGTGTAGTGTAGGGGTTGTGCTGGGGTAGTGTTTTAGGGTTTATGTTAGTGCAGTGGTGTTTGGGTAGTGTAGGGGGTAGTGCTGGGGTAGTGTTTTAGGGTTTAGGGTAGTGCAGTGGTGTTTGTGTAGTGTAGGGGGTAGTGCTGGGGGTAGTGTTTTAAGGTTTAGGGTAGTGCAGTGGTGTTTGGGTAGTGTAGGGGTTCATGCTGGGGATGCACTTTTCAGTAAAAAAAACACATTCCTTCCTCCTAATTAATCAAATAAACGTCTCACTGAAGAACAGGGGCCAGCTTTGATCGGTAAACAGCCGTTACAACGACTTTTTTACTTTGCGATACCATTACAACGCATGCATTACCACGCATGCGTTGTACATCACGAAGTCATTACTACGCATTTTTTTAGAACGCATGGTCATTTACCACGCATGCCTTTACAACGAATTTTGTTGGAAAGGTATGTATGGTAAATGACCATGCGTTCTAAAAAACATGTAGAAGATCCATGTCGTTGTAAGGAAACAGAGGCTATTCCGTTTCCTCACAACGACGTGCACCGCCCCTCAGAGACGATGTGAAGCAGGAACCACGAGGAGAGAGGAACCACGAGGAGTGAGAGGTAAGGGGGATTGGGCATGGGGTGGGGTTTCTTTTCTAGGGTTTAGGGTAGTGCAGTGGTGTTTGGGTGGTGTAGGGGGTCGTGCTGGGGGTAGTGTTTTAGGGTTTAGGGTAGTGCAGTGGTGTTTGGGTAGTGTAGGGGGTTGTGCTGGGGGTAGTGTTTTAGGGTTTAGGGTAGTGCAGTAGTGTAGGGGTCGTGCTGGGGGTAGTGTTTTAGGCTTTAGGGTAGTGCAGTGGTGTATGGGTAGTGTAGGGGGTCGTGCTGGGTTAGTGTTTTAGGGTTTAGGGTAGTGCAGTGGTGTTTGAGTAGTGTAGGGGTCATGCTGGTGGTAGTGTTTTAGGGTTTAGGGTAGTGCAATGGTGTTTGGGTAGTGTAGGGGGTCGTGCTGGGGGTAGATTTAGGGTTTAGGGTAGTGCAGTGGTGTTTGGGTAGTGTAGGGAGTCGTGCTGGGGGTAGTGTTTTAGTGTTTAGGGTAGTGCAGTGGTGTTTGTGTAGTGTAGGGGGTTGTGCTGGGGTAGTGTTTTAGGGTTTATGTTAGTGCAGTGGTGTTTGGGTAGTGTAGGGGGTAGTGCTGGGGTAGTGTTTTAGGGTTTAGGGTAGTGCAGTGGTGTTTGTGTAGTGTAGGGGGTAGTGCTGGGGGTAGTGTTTTAAGGTTTAGGGTAGTGCAGTGGTGTTTGGGTACTGTAGGGGTTCATGCTGGGGGTAGTGTTTTAGGGTTTAGGGTATGGCAGTGGTGTTTGGGTAGTGTAGGGGGTCGTGCTGGGGGTCGATTTAGGGTTTAGGGTAGTGCAGTGGTATTTGTGTTGTGAGGGGGTCATGCTGGGGGTAGTGTTTTAGGGGTTAGAGTAATGCAGTGGTGTTTGTATAGTGTAGGGGGGTTTAGGGTAGTGCAGTGGTGTTTGTGTAGTGTAGGTGGTCATGCTGGGGGTTGTGTTTTAGGGTTTAGGGTAGGGCAGTGGTGTTTGTGTAGTGTAGGGATTAGTGTTTTAGGGTTTAGGGTAGTGCAGTGGTGTTTGTGTAGTGTAGGGGGTCATGCTGTGGGTAGTGTTTTAGGGTTTAGGGTAGTGCAGTTGTGTTTGTGTAGTGTACGGGGTCGTGTTTTAGGGTATATGGTAGTGCAGTGGTGTTTGGGTAGTGTAGGGGGTCGTGCTGGGGTTAGTGTTTTAGGGTTTAGGGTAGTGCAGTGGTGTTTGGGTAGTGTAGGGGGTCATGCTGGGGGTAGTGTTTTAGGGTTTAGGGTAGTGCAGTGGTATTTGTGTAGTGTGGGAGGTCATGCTGGGGGTAGATTTAGGGTTTAGTGTAGTGCAGTGGTGTTTAGGTAGTGTAGGGAGTCGTGCTGGGGGTAGTGTTTTAGGGTTTAGGGTAGTCCAGTTGTGTTTGTGTAGTGTAGGGAGTCGTGCTGGGGGTAGTGTTTTAGGGTATAGGGTAGTGCAGTGGTGTTTGGGTAGTGTAGGGTGTCGTGCTGGGGTAGTGTTTTAGGGTTTAGGGTAGTGCAGTGGTGTTTGTGTAGTGTAGGGGGTAGTGTTTTAGGGTTTAGGGTAGTGCAATGGTGTTTGTGTAGTGTAGGGGGTAGTGTTTTAGAGTTTAGGGTAGTGCAGTGGTGTTTTTGTACTGTAGGGGGTCGTGCTGGGTTCTAGTGTTTTAGGGTTTAGGGTAGTGCAGTGGTATTTGTGTAGTGTAGGGGGTAGATTTAGGGTTTAGGGTAGTGCAGTGGTGTTTGGGTAGTGTAGGGGGTCGTGCTGGGGGTAGTGTTTTTGAGTTTAGGGTAGTGCAGTTGTGTTTGGGTAGTGAAGGGGGTCGTGCTTGGGTAGTGTTTTAGGGTTTAGGGTAGTGCAGTGGTGTTTGGGTAGTGTAGGGGTCAACCAACATGAATTTGTCCTTGTGTGATGTAACCAATGCTCATGTAAAGCACTCCAATACCTGACCAGTCTGCACTATATAAAACTGCAAAAAAACAAAAAATAAAAAGTGTTTTGCACACTTCTGTCATTGGGCTATACGTGGGCTACCTCTGGGTGATATTTGTGCTACATTTGGGCTCTTTTTTCTCTGGTGGCCATCTTGGGAGACTTATTTGTTATGAAGTTTCCTAATTTCCTCATTTACTACAGTCTCCTCAGTAGGAAATGCTTTCAGTTTTTTACTTTGATTCCATCAAGAAGGCATTCAGATGTGTCACACATTTGCCATAAATTCAGAATGTTAGCACTCTAGTTGTTCATTAGATCACTGTAGTAAAGCTACTGCTCACCAAGGAGTTAACTGGAAGTCTACTGCTGGTATTGAAAGTGATTATTTCAGTCTGCATGTCAGAATTTTCTAATGAAATAGAAGAGGATTTGAGATCTCACTTAAAACATGCCCTAAATTTTCTTTCTGCAGCACTAACCATAATTTCTATGGCAAAATGAACCCCTCATTTTGTTCCTTTTTAAATTAAATGTTTTAAGTGTTACCAGTTTATTCCAATCAAGATGGCTTCAGGTGTGCCATACTTTTGTCATAAGTAAGGCTGTTAGCACTCTAGTTGTTCTTTAGAACACTCTGGGAAGCTGCAGTAGAACACAAAGGCATCAACTGACAGGCTGCTCCTGTTGAAATATAACAGGAAGATATTTGAGATCTCACTTAAAACATGTCCTAATTTTTCTTTTTACAGCACTAACCATAATTTCTATGGCAAAATGAACCCCCTCATTTTGTTCCTTTTTAAATTAAATGTTTTAAGTGTTACCAGTTTATTCCAATCAAGATGGCTTCAGGTGTGCCATACTTTTGTCATAAGTAAGGCTGTTAGCACTCTAGTTGTTCTTTACAACACTCTGGGAAGCTGCAGTAGAACACAAAGGCATCAACTGACAGGCTGCTCCTGTTGAAATATAACAGGAAGATATTTGAGATCTCACTTAAAACATGTCCTAATTTTTCTTTCTACAGCACTAACCATAATTTCTATGGCAAAATGAACCCCCTCATTTTGTTCCTTTTTAAATTAAATGTTTTAAGTGTTACCAGTTTATTCCAATCAAGATGGCTTCAGGTGTGCCATACTTTTGTCATAAGTAAGACTGTTAGCGCTCCAGTTGTTCTTTAGAACACTCTGGGAAGCTGCAGTAGAACACAAAGGCATCAACTGACAGGCTGCTCCTGTTGAAATATAACAGGAAGATATTTGAGATCACACTTGAAACATGTCCTAATTTTTCTTTCTACAGCACTAACCATAATTTCTATGACAAAATGAACCCCATCATTTTGTTCCTTTTTAAATTAAATGTTTTACGTGTTACCAGTTTATTCCAATCAAGATGGCTTCAGGTGTGCCATACTTTTGTCATAAGTAAGGCTGTCAGCACTCTAGTTGTTCTTTAGAACACTCTGGGAAGCTGCAGTAGAACACAAAGGAATCAACTGACAGTCTCTGCCATTGTTGGATGTACATGTTTTACTGAGAATGTCAGACTTCATTCTCACAGGACTGAGAAAGATAATGTGAATTTACAGAAAATATGCTCTCATTTTAGCTTCTGGAGCACCTTCCAAAACTGTATGGGACAAGCATGTGAAAATAGTTTTCTCTCAAACATGATTCATGATATCCCAGCAGAAGGTTTTTCACAGGGTAAAATCACCTTAGAACACACCACAATTCCTGAAATTAGTATGGTACCATCAACAAATGAATTCTAATGTAACTAAAGTCTGTTATCACCCTTTATAGTTCTCCTTTTGGTAACCCTCAAAATCTTTGATTCACTACGATGCATTTCAATGGGGTACTATCATTTATATTGGTCCCAAGATGGCTGCCAGCAATTCCAGGATGAAGTGCTGACAGCCAATCAGATCTCACGATGACATGTGTGGTTAGGCTCCGCCCAGATATATATGTGTTTTTACTTTTGATTTTCTCAGCATCTACTGAACGGATTTACACCATTTAACAAAAGGGTTCTTTCTGAACCAAGAACTACCTCTTTGCCAAATTTGGTGTAATTCCGTTCAGCAGTTCGGTCTGTAGCCTTGCATAAAGTTTCCTATGGGAAATTGATTTTTGACTCTTATTTTTTTAATTTCTATGCAAATACTGAACGGATTTACACCATTTAACAAAAAGGGTTCTTTCTGAACCAAGAACTACCTCTTTGCCAAATTTGGTGTAATTCCGTTCAGCAGTTCGGGCTGTAGCCGTGGCTAAAGTTTCCTATGGGAAAATGAATGGGGAAAACACGTTTTGGGACCCCCCTTTTTTCTCGGCCCCCGCTTGACGAATCACCCCGAAACTTTCAGGGTAGGAGCGGACCGGAGCGGGCCATAAAGTTTGAAAATTTCGCGAAGATTTCTCAACCGACGCAAGAGTTATTTCAAATAGAATGTTGCAGATTTCCTATGGAAAATAGGTCCTACCTATAACTATCTACTGGCGACCGCCAGTAGATAATATATATATATATATATATATATATATATATATATATATATATATATATATATATATATATATATATATATATATATATAGCTGCTCTGTTGTTTCCCCAGTTGCAGGTGTGCACTTATTTCAGCGGTATGCGGATGGGCGGGGACGCGCCTACACATCAAAAAACTCTGGTCCTTCCAATGTAATTAAGAACCACCACACACTCAATACCAGTGTAGTTCGATTTTTTAAACATGTGTATAACACTGTGAAATTGATACAGTATTGTAATCCCTCGTTATGCTTATTTATTGCTCGCATTAGAGAGGTTTGATGAATTAAGAAAGTGTTGGGAGACAAAAATAAAAGCCCACTTGGGCATCATCAAGTGAGGCCTGATTGTGAAAATGTTTAGAAAATTAATTGAAAAAGTAATCAATTGGAATTGGTAGATGTGTTTAACACATGATGAAATATGAAAGAACAATAAAATGCCTCTAAATGCGGTATAGACATGTTTAAAGATGGCAGCCAAAAAATTAAGAAAACTAAGAGTTCTGCAGTCCTTTCTCCATGTGTATGTAATGTTTATCATGTGATTTAAGGTGCATAAAACCAAGATTGCAATGATCAACATCGTGGCCAAGGTGCATTTTTTTTGACATTAGAAAATGTTAACAATTTGCCCAAAAGAGACCTCGACCTCATTGGTGGGCATATCCACCTAAAGCTTAAAAGTTACTAGCATTAACTTTACACTCATAAATTCTGTTGTAGGAGGCTCCCTCTCCTCGTTTAAGGGGGTGGAGACGTGGTAGCAAACACCTAGGTGTAAATCTCCACTTGTAAATAATGAATAGCAAAGAAGTGGAGTTGCCCCTAGGTGTAGGATTAAATATACATGTGAAAAAATATACCTGTATTTATTTACCTTTGGGAATCGGGCCCAGAATGTTTTGAATGGTAAAGAGACAGTGTCTGTGCTATGGGATAGCAAAGTGTTATTACTGTCGCTAGAAATTTGCATTCTAAGGTGTGACAGCCCGTATTGTCTCTTTCAAATCCTTTCCCTTTTGTCATAAAAAAACTACTTGTTCTTGCTAATTCAACCAATCTGCAGCTGAGAAATTACCGTGTGAGTTGGTGAAAAATGTGTAACACTAGTTCCTCTTACATGTGCGAGTTCAGTAAAAGTCATCTCCTCCACTACATCCATTCAAAACTTAATAAATTCTGAACAACAATTAAGCGACATTACCTGTTATTTGTTGGCCCAGGTGATTTCACAAGGTTCTCAGGAACTACCTCTCCCTATATCATCTCTTATGTCCATCATGTTTCTCTATATGCATCCTCCACTTTGCATGCCTTTTACCTCCTGTGTGTTTTTAGAGTACACACATTGGGCCTGGTTTACTAAGTTCTCACACAGCTCTGTGCTGCGCTGCCTGAGAAGGAGAGCAGGAGAGTGCCAAATTTATTGAAATTTGGTGCTCTCCTCCCCTCTCCCTTGCGCCAGGGTGCAGAAATTCGTTTGCTGTCTGCCACAGAGACGCTTTTGTGCCATGGTGCAAGGGTGTCTCCGTGAGTCTAGCATAGGTTTTGTACTGGAAGGGTGCCCTTCCAGTACAAAATACTATGCAAAAACAATCATCCCCACAACGCAGGCATCCTTGCACAATGGGGCAAGGGTTCGTGCGTCGGCGCATAGCAGCCAATTGTGCGCCAGCGTAGGGGAGAGCAAAGGGATCCAACATATCATTGTAGATATGACGCACCCCTTGGCTTCCAAAGTAACGCAGTGCGGCACAGCCAAATGGCTTGCGACACTGAGCTGCGTTACTTTGTTGTAGATAAGGCCCACAGTATTTACCGTATCTTGCAGATTTTGGTGTGTTAAACACCAAAAGCTGCATGCTATTTCCCATGAACTCGTAATAGGTGTTGTTTATTGCACTGAATAAATGGCATACCCCGTGGTATCATTATTGATCAGGGGCGATAAATAACGCCTTAACTCGTAATCAGGTCCTTGGTGTCTACGAAAGCAATTAAAACGGTAAAACAGATAAGGGAGATGTTAGTATGGATGTGGCTTGTACAGTCTATAGGAGAGTTGATTGGATAATAGAATCTGTTGTAGAAATCTGTGTGTAAAGTGCAGAGAATCGGTTTGCCTGTCTCATAGGCTTTTATCCATGCAAGATAACAGAAGTATTTGTAAAGCGCCACGTTCACCCAAGGGTATCTTGGCGCTAAATAACAGCTGTTTAGTGTTACCCAACTCGATGGTACTCATTTTATAGACCTCAGAAGGATTAAAAAAATGGTTTCATTTTGTGATCTTCTACATGTCACAGGGGTTTTTGTGACTGGGAAATGTAGTATTGTACTATTTTAATAAAAACAATTCCCCAAGTATGATTGTTTTGTTTTCGTGGCTCGCGTGAAACTGAAAGCTATTAGGCTATCTTTGGAAATGAGGGCACAACGATTTGTAATAGTTGAAAAATCTGAAAGAGTTATCATCTAGAAACTAAATGAGAAGTGATATCTACAGTGCATGATGGGCAGGTGGGAGCCGAGTTGCACATTTAATATAAAAATAGATACAGAATGCAGTGACCAGGGTAGAGGAGAACCAATAGGACCTTGCAGGCTCACACGTCAATGTCTGCGTGGGGGGTGTCATGGGATCTTTGCTTTCCAGCTTCATCTCGCTAATGGTATACTGCAGAAGTCATCATGAGTCTACAATCGACCAAACACTTATAAGGGCCCCTGCGTGATGATGTACCAGTATCTCCACTTGGTTGCACCTTGTTCGTGATATTACCTTTATACCAGGACATTTCACATTCTGAGTGCCCTGCAGCACCCACATGCCTCCAACAATTGGTGTGCAGGCTTCCAGGCCCTGCCGCTTCTTTGTGGGCAGATGGTGCTGACCCATATGCAGGAAGTAGTATCCCATTCACGTAGAGCATTTAGGAATCCTATCCCTGGCTCCTGCCTCCCAGTTTGACTCACAGAAAGGCCTTACTCGAAGAAACTGCATATGAGGAATTTGCAAAAACTAGCCAAGATACTATACTGTGAGGGAATAAAGAACTTTAGAGCTTCAAACCAAGTTAGTTATGAAAGATAAGCAGGCCATACGAAAAATGACACGTGTCACCCAACAATTATGCGGGTGAGAGGAGGTGGTTTTCCAACTCGTGAGGCTATAGTTAGCTGCGAACGAAGTAGGGAGGTTGTACTTATGCCGGATATCATTTCAAACCTGCTGTCTTATTCTCAAATTAATAAAACAATTTGCACGCAAAAAACCCCCAGAAACCTGCTGTCTTATACAATTTTAGTATGTCGTGTTGTCATGATAATGTCAACACACATGCACGTGTTGTTGCTAATGGTCTTTCTATCGTGATGAGCCACGGTCCACGGTGACATCTTCCAAATAAAGGCAACACCTGAAAGTGACTGCCGGCCATCTGTAACAGTGGTCTTCTCCAAATAATGAGAATGACTTAAAGTCACTAAAGTGGTGTTTTTTGTGGTTTGAAGTAGTGCGGACCATGTAATTGCTCAAGTCAGAACTTTACAATTCGATAAAGTTCTTTAGCATTGATGATCGATATGCCATATAATTGTTGCCATGTTTTACCAAACATGACCCCACCGGCCAAGGTGATCAGATCCTATGGATTTGATGTCATATCTTACGCAGATGACACTCAAATTCTGGTCACTATTGGCCCAGATCCTACTGAAACACAGCTACGCTTTAATAAATGCCTATCCCACATCGACAGGTGGATGAACTCCAATCACCTACAACTAAATGGAGCCAAGTCTGAGGTCATGCTTTTTGGCAATGCAGAGGAGCATTGGTCCGCCGACTGGTGGCCATCCCATCTTGGCCTTTGTCCCACCCCCAAATCGATGGTGCGAAACCTAGGTTTCCACATGGACAACCAATTGTCCATGAAGAACCAGGTCAACCATATCATTGACACGTGTTTTGGAGTAATGCGCAGCCTCCGAAAGGTTTTTAAGTGGCTCCCAGTGGAGGCCAGGAAACCATTAGTTCAAGGGCTGATAATAAACAGAATGGACTATGGAAATTCCCTACTGTTTTCAATTAACAACAACCTTCTGGACAGACTACAGATCTTGCAGAATGCAGCGGCTAGGCTGGCCCTGGATCTTCCGCCCAGATCGCCCTCCGCCCCATGCCTAAGAACCCTTCACTGGCTACCGGTCAGGAAACGAATTCTTTTTAAAGTTCTCTGTCTAGTTCATAAACAGTTGTACGGAAAAGGTCCGAGATACTGGACCAGGAAATTATGCTGGTATCAACCTCGCAGGGCTCTTAGGTCTAGCAATCAGTTTTTGCTTACTCCTCTTAAAATACATACTGCTAGAAAGGGAGGACGATCTTTCTCCTTTCTTGCCCCATCACCTGGAATAAAATTCCCATCCATCTGCGAAATGTCCCTGACCATAACTCTTTTCGCAAGAGGCTGAAGACATGGCTTTTTGACATCTAAGCCATTTCACTTCCTTTCGGAGCTGTTTGCGAGCGCCATGAGACTTTAGGGTGATGTGTGCGCTGTATAAATGCCCTCTGATTTGATTTGATTTGATTGGATCATGGCAACCAAGAGCCTGTAGAGTGTTAGTAGGAGCTCGTGTTCTGCTATTATACTACAAGACGACAAAAGGCTAACATGATGAAACGTTCCCACGTTAGGGCACTTGTTCTGCTGCAATATGTAAAATATTTTAAAAAACAAAGTATATACCACAGCTTTCAAATGCTTGCATCTTCCATAGGTCATGCCGGCACCCATACATCAGTAGTTTGTACGGGTAAAATCTAGGGCGCCTCTTCTGTACTCACGGGGAGGGGCAGGGGTGCCAGGGCTAGAGAGGAGAAGTCTGGAAGCAGACAGCCTGGCCCTCAGCACTTGAGGTTTCTGCCCTCTTTTGTGAAAAGGATGAAATAAAGATCTAGAAACAAGCAGCTTCGCAGACTGCTGGGTGTGCAGAACTGAGAGAGCAAGCAGCGCCTCGTTCTGCAGTTTGTTTTGGCAAGCATTAAAATGCAGGTTCTAATATTAGATCATGTCATACCCAATGAGCATCTTCAGATAAAGCCATGATCAAGGCAGTGTGTTCATACAGTACCTGAAGGATGCTAAAAGGCTCTTCTTAGCACTGTCAAGTATGAGCCAGTCTAGAAGAGGCTAATAAAACCAAGACACCGTGCCTCGAAAGGCAGGAATAATGGCACGGAAGAAGCTTCAAATAGCTCGGTTACGGTGCCTTCTTCCCCATTAGTGGAAAAATAAAATGTGCAGCTTTGCACACAATTATAGCTGATTTATACTGACCGCGGCGCTTTTATGAAATAAAAATGCATTTTCCTCACCTCTGCAGTTTCTGAAAGGCTAGATAAAGCACAGCTAAATGCTGTAATGGAACATAACTCTGTAATATTGTGAAATGTATGAGTGTCACACTTACCAGCCAACAAACAAAACATAACTCACAGCTTTAATTCAGGAGGTGACTGGGAAAGATACAGGCCGGATTTATGTCCGTAATAAAAATTCATCAACTACCTTTGTTAAAATTGAGGCTATGCTTCTGTCGAAGCTAAACACTTCCTGCAACATGGATCATAAATGAAAGATGCTGGATAAATCCGAGAGTAGATCTTGATTTGTAGACATTCTTTGGATGTCAGGCAAATCAGTTGTTAGTCTCTGAAAATAACATTTTCTTTCTTAGCTTTTCAAACGCGAACAAATGCACCGTTCTTAATCACAACATGGTGGCTGCAACGTGTCCCCAGACGGCCTCAGACGGTGTAAACACACGGAGCTCCTGGAAGCAAGTGCAGTTAAGAGAGTTTTCCTGGGCTTCGGCTATGAAATGTCTTTGCTGCATTATTGCATCCAAGTTTGTGATTTTTTTAAAAGACGTACTAGGCATCATTTCTTTGTGCGCGTTCTGTACATATCAATGCACATTGAAGGGAAGACTGCTGCAGGCCGGGTTTCTGCAGCAGGGGCAAGGTGACCACTCTCTCCCCATCGTCCCACTTCAGATTAATCGCCAGATGGAAAGGCAGATGGTGCTGAATGTCGTGCGACCTGCCCCTCGAATTAGACGTTTTTCCTCTCCAGTCCATGATTTTTGGTGATCTGCTGAGCATTGTATGCCAGGCTCATTTGCTCGAACGCCTCGCCACCGCAACCGATCATGGTCTGTCTCTTTGTGCTCTGCCTTGCCACCCACTGCCATTTACCTGGGGAGGATGCTGGGCTCTCCAGACACTCAAAGGAGGGAAAAACTAGTAACTGTTTGGAGTAGCTAGGGCAGTAAAGCCATCAAGATGCTGGATACTGAATTTAATATGAAGGTCCCCGCGCAGAGACCTTTTATAGCGCTTGCAATGAATAATCAATTTGGGGTGCGGCCCAAGGTGCAAAAAAAACCATTATTAATGATCGTAAGAAAGAAAGAAGTGTAAGAAGCTTCCTGAATTTTAATAGGTTGGAACACAAATCCCCCTTCCCGCCTGCACGGAAAAAACAGAGCAAGGTTCATTCATCGTGAAGGAGAAAAGTCAGCAAAGCACTGGACCCTCCGGTATTGATGACTGAAGTCAAGGAAACACCCCACCCCCTCCTTTACTGAAATCATCCACACCCAGGTTCAGATGACTGAGCCCTCGACTCTGGGAAGTAAGGATGAGTGCATTTTACTCAAACATCTCTCGTGGGATTCTAACTCTGAGGAGCAACATTCCTTCTTCAGATATTTGTCCCAAAACACTTTAGCGGGCTCTCCCTGCTAATGATGTTACCCTTCTACATACTACTGAAGATGCAACTATGGCTTTGGATGCACCTTTACCATCTGCAGAGGCCAAAATAGCTAATACAAAAATGTAACTTGTGATCTACAGTCTGAGTAAACCTTAAATAATCCTCACAGTGGGTCAGAGCTCCTAAATCCTGGGTCATGAGCATAGACTAGGTCATGCATATGCTCAGGTTCAAATTTTTTCTCAGGCTGCGCAGTTATCACCTGTATGCAATAAACAGGTGGAATTCTGCTAGACATTTTTGCCTGCTCTTGTACTGATGTGATCTTAACAATTTCTCCTTGTGTACCCCCTCATTGGATTTCATATGTTTCATATATTCATTAATTTGAGTGCACACTAGCATTTTCTGCACCTGTGCTATATAACATATGTTTTCATATAGTTTGATAGTGCATCAATTATTCATATCTGTATTCATATGATTTATAATGTTTTATGGAATTGAGAGAAGGTGCTACAAGATTAATATGTTAATTCTTGCATTGGACATCATTTGGTGTGAGGCCTGCCCCTTTCAAAATAAATACTAAAGTGTATTTAAGCCATGTACAGACAAATACAGATTAGAGAAGAATATCTTCAGCTTCCTGGGAGACTCAGTCGGAGCAAGCACAGCTGTAAACATCCTCCGAGAAGTCCACAGGACGGCATCTCTGAGCGAGCTTGACCTTATTGCAGCCGGGGCCTGTGCAGCTAAGAGCGGTGGGGGCGGGTGGGGGGGATTTCGACAGACAACGAGGGAAAATTAATTATTTATTTAATTTTCCCTCGTCGTCGTCTGTTGAAATCACCCCCCACCCGGCCCCAACCCCCTCACCGCTCTTACCTGCACCGTCAAGAAGGGAGGGACTGGAGAACAGAGACTGGTTTCATCATTACATTCAAGGAAATTCTGAGAAATCATTACAATATTGCAGTTGTTTTTAGTATTTTGTTTTTTAATCACTTTCATTGCCACTCTTTTATTTACTTTTATAGTTGCTACTATACACATTATAGGCACTAGAATAGTACTCTGATTTTAATAAAACCCAAAAATATATTCCTAATGTATATTCTTGAGTGTGTCTATTATTGGTAAAAAGTGATCTGCAATACACTAACAACAAATGGTTCTGTGAGTCTCACAAGACTGATAGTTGCTCGGAATTCACTGTCTCAAGTTGGTAAATTGACATTGAGCCTACACTTTCTCCACAGGGTCTCCAAAACATAATCTCGGGCTGTATTCAGTTTGGAATTACAAAAGTGCATTTCTACAAATAAAGAGGAGAATGTTATGACATATCATATGGGAAGGTGTGATACTCCCAGTTTGGAATAATTACCTACTGGCAATAGCCAGTAGGTATTTATAGTTAGGACCAACTTTTCCCATAGGTGAAGCTTTTTTGTTTTGCTAATAACTTTGGTGCCGTTTGACGATTCTTCACGAGATTTTCCAAAAAATGTGACCTACTTTGCCTAGTTGAGCATGGAAAGTTTTGGGGTGATTCATGAAGCAGGAACTGAGAAAAAGGGGGTATAAAAACTATTTTTTCCAATGCAATGTTTATGGGGATTTTCCAATTTTTAGACACAGCTACAGGCCAAACAGCTGTACGGATTTACACCAAATTTGGCAGAAAGCTGGCTCTTGATCCATAAAGAGCCCTTATTGTAATTTGGGGGTAAATCTGTTCTGTAGTTTTTGGGTTATTAAAGAAATAAAACTTTGTATAGCTAGGGACGCGGATCCTCCGTGGACCACCGGGTATCAAAGGATCAAATTAAATATTACTTTGTTTTAAAAAAAAACATACAAATTCAATGGAAAAACCAAAGGTTATGGGGACATTATACTGAGGTTTACATTTTACCCACACAAAACTATAGAAATTCAGCAGATATAGTTATACATATAGTTATACTTATCTGAAGAAGCTATAACTTGTGCCGTTAAGTAACTTTAGGCCATGAGTTTCATTTTCTTAACAGAAGTATAACTATAAGTATAACTGTAACTGCTGAATTTCTATGGTTTTTTGTGGGTAAAACGTGAACCTAACTATAACATCCCTGTAACCTTTGTTTTTTTCAGTGAATATTAATATAGGGCCCTCTTAAGATGTCGGGTGGAGTTTCCTCCGCCCGACATCTTCTCGGTCAAGGGACCGACCGACACCCGGTCGGCAGTCCCAACCGACTAATTAGGATGCGACCAAACAGTGTTCGGTCGCATGCCTATACCTTACAATGGGAGAATGTAGTCCGGCCGGAATACATGCTCCCATTGTAAAATAGGAGGTGCAGTTCATCCCTGCACCCCGTGGCAGGCACCTCAAGCTGCCTGCCATGGGGTGCAGGGATCAACAGAGGGGAACCATAGGTGCCCCCTCGGCCTACAACCGGAGGCCGTGCACCCATGTGGGCCCTGCTGGGGGCCCCCAAAGTCGAGCTTCGACAGCATTTCTGGGTTGGAATGCCTGGCACAGAAACACTGTTGAAATCCGACATCGTAATCCCTCGGGCGGAAAGAGCCGCCCTTGGGATTACTGACAGCATTCCGACTGGTGGACGCCGGAAGCCAGTCGGAATGAACGGTCACATTCCTTTCCGACCGACTCCATCGTAATGGGTCGTCAGGAAGGAATATGACCGCATCGTAATCGGCCCCTTAGTTGTATTCCAGAAGAAACAGAAGCCAGTTGGTAGATGAAGCTTGCCTATACTATTTCACTCTGTAACTCAGATGCCAAGAAATACTCTAAAATGTTGGCTGCTTGTTTGGCTGCAGTCATCAATAGCTTACTATCTGAGTGGCAAAATAGTTGTTTAAAGGATGGGGCACACCTCACATACCAGTCTGGTGAGAGCAATGGTTATTCATGCCCAGGCACCAGGTACTGGTGAATCAATGATCATTCTAAATACAAAAACATTTTTTTTATGTTGGAAAAGCAGTATTTATGGACTTTCCTTCCTTGTATGGTGATACTGATCTATAAATGGTGCAAGTGATCCACTTGCCACTTCTAGCTCGAATCATGCTGCCCCTGCATGCACCCCTAGAGGCAAGAGGGGGCCCTGTAGGGCTCCCTTTCTTTCCTCACCACCAGCAGTTACATGGAGGAAGGATCTCCATGACACCGCTGGTGGTGACGAAAGTTGTAAAATGCTTGGCGATGCCTCTGGGCACCACCAAGCATATTGTGGCCCTTCAGACCACCGCAGGACCGCCAGGGAACGCGGTTCCCTGGCTGTTGCAGCGGTGCAATGGCGATCGGACTGCCAAAGCCCTAATAGGGAAGTCAGACCACCGGTGTGGCGGTGGCTGGACCGCCACCGCCGCACCCTTGCGAGTCTGGAGGACCTCAGACCGCCAGACTAGTAATCACGCCCTTGGTCATCAGAAAACTCGAAATTGACTCATCCAGTTCATCAATAATATTTAGATGGAACTCATTCTGGGTATGCCAAATAGTCTACTTGAAGTTTCTTATTTTTGCTCAAAGTGAAACGCTAGTCTGTCCTAAATATGACCATCTATTAAAGTAGTGCATGTTACTCATGAAGAGATTAGATCATCTGCTTCTCTTCCTCATAGGTTGGGGAAATACTATAAAAATGATAATAGCCCCAAATCAATCTACCTTTTTTGGGCAATCTTGCTTTACATTGTGAATACGTTATTTAAAGAAATTGAACCAACTCTCTGTAATTTTGCTTGGTGTTATTTCTACCTTTATTTACAAGTACCAATAAATGCCCTTGACAAAGGAGGACTCTTCTATCCTTGATTTGAAGCTTTACTCTTGGCATGCCCTTGGCCATCACATCATTATATTAATTGACAGTGATATGGAGCAAACTCCCTTTTTCACTCAACTCCCTAAAGGCTTCAGACATCCAAAGCAGAGTAGCTGGGAAGAAACTGATAGAACATGGGGCTTTAATGTCTTTCAATTAATTTTATATGAAATTCTCTCGTCCCAGAACATTCTTTTACTTACATCCTCAACATGTGAATTGTCTTTAAAACTAAATTAATTAATCCTATCAGCCAGATTAATCCAATATTACAGATTATGTGTCACACGGGTAACTCCCAAATATTAGGACCGTTTTTAGAACATATGCATTACTGTTTACAAAAGATCTGGAGGAACAAGCTTTGAAATTTCAGAAACATTTAGCTGATCACATATTCATAATCATGCTAGTAAATCCATCATATTAATGCCTTTCACATTTAAAATGGTCTGGCTAAAGTGGCAGCATTATTGCATTATCTTTAAGCTCAACATTATCACTACTTTTTCGAACAACTGGGCTGGTTGGACACCTCTGGCTCCTCTAAGTTTTATTTAAAATGACTCTTGGGATGTGCACATGATGGCTGTGTGCCCTCTATTGGAGTAATACTGCTAATATTTTTAGCTTTTAAGTTCATGATGTGAGCAGGACAATAGTTGTAATGTGCAATCTATGGGCCTTATTACTATGCCAGTCGGACTGGCTTCCGCGGTCCTGTCAGAGGTGGTTGGACCATCAATGGTCTATTCGGAAGCAGTCAGTCCGACCATCAGCTTACGATGCATACATCGTCTACTCTGACCAATCAATGAAAGACTGCAGACTCCGACAGTTTTACTTTGACTGCCTAGATGGTGGTCGGAGACAAACTGCACCCATGGAGCTGTACAGGGATCTCTGACCACCTTCTGGATTACGATGTAGGTTTCCGATGACCCGACCATGGCGGTCTGACTGGCTGCTTGAGTTACTGGTAATGAAGGATTTGGGGTGCATACTCACTCCAATCCACTCTCCAGCAGTTTCTGCCGTGGATCCTTTCCTCCAGGTCCCCCTACACCTCGGCAGCTGGACCCCAATGACAACTATCCTGTGGGTGTCGGAATCCAGATAAGTTCTTCTGCGGTATGTGTCTGCATTGACTGGACTGTGCACATTCTGCCACACTCCAGCAAAGGCGTATGGGGTGCAGAAGACATATCCCCACATATGTTATGCATGTGTGTACATATCGCATGTTTTCTGTGAGTTTTGTCTGCCGTAGCTGAAACTGTCGCGGTAGCAGCGGTTGTATCATAATAGAGCGGGGGGAACCTTCCCGCCCTCGACGGTCGGAAAGGGCCCTTCGAAGACGGAGGTCAGACGGTCGGTCTGACCGGCATCATAATGAGGCCCTATGTTGGGCCAATTGGAATCTGAGAACTGGAACATACAACCCTTTGTGGTCATGACATTTGCAATAAATGAATGTGGGCTCTTGTGCTCCTTGTACCTTTACACAATGTTGTTAATGTTAATAAAATGTTACAATATGGCATATTAGTTTATTTTCAGGTTAGCACAAATGTTTTAGCAATGATATATACCAATTGTGGCCTATTTTTAAGAGTAAACTATTGTAGTATGGCAAATCTCAAATGGATTTATGACTTATTGCTGATAACATTATCCCATATTAATAAGTATATATTTTCTAAATGTTCTCTTCTCCTTTTTATTTTTTACCTTCTCTTAGTATTTCTTTTATTTGTACTCTTTTTTTACTTTTTGTTTTCCTTTTGTTATTGATATATATGTTTGCTGTCAAATCAAATTATATCAATGCACATAAAACATAAATCAATACACACTTTGTATTTTAAAAAGACAATAGCAATACTTTTAAAATTTTATTAAGAAAAATTAAGATACATTTGACAATATAATATCAAGTCATTTACCATTCCAATAGAAAATGACTACTAGGCAAAATGATGAAAAATGTTTCCTATAATTTTTAATACAAAGGGCCTGATTACGATGGCGGTCGGTCGGGTCGCCGACCCCCATCATATGGAGCAGGTGACAGTCCCACAATGAGTTGGCGGCCCCACCTGCCCTGTTAGGATAGGACCGCTGTGCAGGCGGTTGTAAAATGCTTTTTTCTACTGCGGCTTTTGCTGCGCCCCAGCAAATGGACCGCAGCACAAGCCGCAGTAGAAAAAGGCACTTTGTGCACATCCATGCACCATGTGGTGCCTGGCACATGGTGCATGGATGTGTGGCAAGGCACTACATGTGCCCCCCAGACCACTTAGCAGTGGCCCGGGGGAACGGGGGCCCTGTTTGAGGCCCCCAAAGCCAGTTTCCATCTGCCATCTGAAAAGGCAGTCTGAAAGGAACATCCTAATCCCTACGGTGGTGCCTGTGCAGTCACCGCCTCCACTGTAGGGATAAAAGCCCATCCATCGCCCTACGGGATCTTCCCCCCTCACCTCAGTGCTCCGACCACCGGTATTGTAATCCGGCGATCCGGACGATGGCCTGGATGACGGGCAGACTGCCACCCACGGCCTGTCGTGGTGGTCCACCTGCCATCATAGTCAGGCCCAAACTGTGTACAATTTTGTTGTATATGTTATGTGTGTAGTGGGTTAGATAAATTATTCCAGCCTACATGTTTCCTACTTGGTTAGATTAATTTTTACTCCACATAATCAATTCACTGAGCTCCTAGCTGTTCCCTACTAAGTTCAACGAGGTACTGCAGGAAGTTCCTGCAGGCATCATATGGCACATCAGCAGGTACCAAACGTAGAGCCTGATGTAAACCAACAGAGCACCTGTCGATACGTCACTGACCATTCACAAGCACATCACGGGATTCCTGGAGACATCAGTTAGCACTACAAATGTGTGTCATATACTCTTATGCCCTCTTCATTTCTGCATTCAAATTCTGTTTTCCACATGCCGTTCTGTATTTATCTGTCTCACCGCAGTGTTTTGTTTTCCAAACTCAGATAGCTTTTCTATTTTAATTTTCTTTTCTCACTACAGCTCTATTTTCTACTTCTCTTTGTGTGTTGTCATCTTTTAGAAAAAGTTTGTTTTGGAACCAGTTAAAAGTTTGGAGTATATGGTAGTCTGTAAAAAAACTGACAAAGTACCAGTCCACCAAATTCTTAGTCTGCACATCCTATTTAGAGTCAGGTGAACTGTAAGCTTTCCATCAGCGGTGCCCCTAGTGTCTCTGTCAACAGAAAGCTTACTCTGACTCTCTGACGGATTGCTGGCTGTCAGAGTAAGGGCATCACACCACCTGCCCTATTTAGGGCTGATGGTATGATGTCCTTATTTTTGTCTTTCTCAGGCAGGGAAAACCTGGCATTGAGAACCAGAAAAAAAATAATTGCCCTCAACGCCCAGGGCAAAATATACCTGCATCCGTGTAAAATTAGTTATTTGCTTTTCTAAAACGAAATGTTTGGTGGACAGCCAACAAAACCGACGACAGCCCACCAAACTCTTGGTACCTTCAGAGGGACAACCATGATGGCTGTTCCTCTGAAGATATAGAGATCGTTCCTGCGCCGGGGGTGACCTCTAAAAATGTCAGTCGGTATTCAGAGAAAATATTGAGTAGTTCAGACAAAATATTGAGTAAAAACTATCGAGAAGCAAAAATATTGAGTTTTTAATATCATGATTCACAAATATCGTGATGCAGGAATATCGTGGACAAGCATATCGATTTTCTAAGGTAAGTAATATCGATGTCAAAAATATCTATGTTGTTAATATCATTTACAAAAATATCTATGCTATTAATATCGATGTTTAAAAATAACTGTTGTTAATAGCATTTACAAAAATATCGTTATTAATAATATCATTTTTAATTATCTTTATGTATTTTAGTATATGTTTTAATTGTATATGTTATAAATTATTTGTTTAATTATTAATTGTACATTTTTCATTGTTTTTAAATGTAATGTAATTGTTTATTGTAATTTGTAGTGTCATAGTGGGTGGTGAGGTTTGTAGGGGTACAGGATGGGAAGTAAATGAATTATAATGAATTAATAATTCATTTTTAATTATTAATAATTGTTTAATTGATCATTAATTATGTAGATTGCATAATTAATTTATTTTTAAGTTATGTTTTAAGTGTGTGGTGTAGATGTAGGGGCACAGAGTGGGAAGTAAATTAATAAGAATTAATTAATAATTACTTTGTAATTATTATATATTTATTTGATAATTAATTATGTAAATTGTGTAATTGATTAATTTTTTAAGCTATGTATTCGATGCTGGTTTTGGGGTCTGATGGGGTACAGGGTGGGAAGTAAATTAATTTTAATTAATTATTTTTTAATTATTGATTATTTAATTGAAAATTAATTATGTAAATCTTGTTTGTAATGAATTCATGTTTTTTAAGGTACAGGCTGTGGGGCTTTGTGGTGGTATATGGTGGGAATTAAATGTCATTCTTATTAATTAGTTAATTGATAATTAATTATGTAAATTGTGTAATTAAGATATTTTTTTAATTATATATCAGTTGTGGGTTGCCGGGTTTGTAGGGTGAAGGATGAGAAGCTAAATAATTATAATTATTTAATTATTTGTAATTTTTTATTAATTGTTTAATTGGCAAATAATTATGTAGATTGTATAATTATTACAATGTTTTAATTAGGCGCGGGCGGAGAACTCCGCTCCGCCCGTGGAGTGTGCAGAGATTTGCCTACTCCGCGTTCCGTGGAGAACGCGGAGTAGGCAAATCTCCGCACACTCCGCAGCAGAGCGGAGTTGGCCAGCCCCAGCCTCCACCCCCCCTATTAACAATTAATTAGACATTAATTAAAACTAAATCAAAAAACACATACCTGTACTGCGGCGTTCCTGGGCTGCCCTCCTCTTCCTTGCCGTCTCTGGGTGATCATTGCGAAAACTGCGCATGCGCGCACTCGCGCACATGCGCATTTCTCACAAGAAATGTGCATGCGCTGGTGCGTGCACATGCGCAGTTTTCGCAATGATCACCCAGAGATGGCGAGGAAGAGGAGGAGGGCATCCTGGGGACGCCGCAGTACAGGTAAGTGTTTTTTGTTTTAGTTTTAATTAATTAATGTCTAATGAATTGTTAATAGGGGGGGTGGAGGCGGGTGGCGGAGCGGAGTTCCACGGAGTTTGTTCCCAACTCCGTGGACCTCCGCATAGTCCCGCAACGCCAGCTCCGCCCAGGGTTAGTTTTAATATATATTTTAGGTGCGGGTTGTTGTGTTTTTAGGGTTACAGGTTGGGAAGGTCATTAAGAATTAATGTATTGAAAATTAATTATTAGTTTATTATTAATTATTTAATTGATAATTATCTTAATTGTGAAATTATCATATTTGTTAAGTTATATTTTAGGTGTGTGTTGTTTACATTATAGAGGAATAGGGAGGGAAGTTATTTAAGTAATCATAAATTAAAAAATATGTATTACTTTGTTAAAAATTGTTTTTTTATTATTACAAACTGTGTTATACTGTGTTTATTTCCATTACATTTTAGTTGTTGACTGTTATGCTTGTGGGAATATAGTGTGGTATTTAAATTATATTAATAATAGTTGTTTTAATTGATAACAATTATTAAAAATTGTAATATGTCATTTTTTTATTTTTTGCTCAAATGTAGACATTTAATTTGTATATTTAGAATTATATATTTTTGGGTATTTAATAGAGTTGATAAAATATGTTATTTGTTTGAAGTGAAGTCCTTTCTCTGTACTGTAGCAGTGATTGGAGTGGGAATAGTAAATGTCACCCCTCCTGACTCTAACGCTTTCCCTACTGTTGCACAGACTGGAGTGGGAATAGTAAATTCAACCCTACCTGAGTCCAACGCTTGTCCTACTGTTGGACAGACTGGAGTGGGAATAGTACATTTTACCCCTCCGGAGTTCAACTCTTTCCCTAATGTTGCACAAACTGGAGTGCTGGAAATACATAAATTGATGCGGCGGAACAAATCTGGAATAAACCTGTTTTTGAAGGAAAATTAAATGAATCCCTCACATGGAATTTTATGTCCAAACAATTCTTCTTATTCAAAAACCAATACCAGAACATGATCCAAAGTGGTATTTGTATCTATATATATATTTGTAAAATAAGACAATATACAAAATATATACACACAGGTTCAATATATATAAACCATAACACATATTCTGTACAAAAAAATGAATGAACCCTTGTTACCCTAATTACTATTACGGATGCGCAAAAACATTTTTCAAACACAATAATTATCACTCGCAATCCGTATTAAAGAAGATAGCCCATATGGAAAGCACAAACGAGGGGAAATTTATAGGCACTCTTTCAACATTAGTTATATGTTAGAAGACATGTTCTCTAGGTAATAACTGTTCTGTACAGTCGTTCAATGCTTGTAGAACTGTTAGTCCTAATAGCGCTCTGGCTTTACTGGGTTGGAATAAAAAGCCTGTCTTAAATTTTGATCGAGGGTGTGATTCTCCTAAAAATAGAATTACTATGATTAAGGTTCCAAAATTACCCTCACATGTGAGATACGAAGCAGAGGATTCCCTCGTTGTTGTTTGGTTATCCGTGATGACATCCATAGTGCTCGGAGGAGCCCCACATCTAATCCAATGTATGACATGACAGAGCTAGTCTTAAAGCATGAGGGGTTAAGTGACAACTCGGTGGCTCTGGACATTAGGTCCAGCCCCCCAAACGATTTGTCCATACAGTTTAAAAATCGGCAAGGCAATGCCACACATTTCACTACCAAGTTTAGGGGGAGGTTACCTTCACTATTGGGGGATATAGACTGGCTTACAGGTACTATCCAAATTTCTAATTATTCTACGTGTTTAATATCTACAAATACCATCAGTCAGTTTATGGTAGGTCCAGACAGTGCATTACCACCTTCATCTCATTCTTTCCCACTAGAGGCTTTACCTGCCGATACCTTATCCAATTGTTATGGACAAATGGACAAATCTAGTACTTTTACTAACCCGCGAGCCATCAATAACTCTCCAGCCAATATTCCTATCCTCAAGGAGCATATATTATATAATGCTTCCACGGTTTTAAGACTGCCCTTGATTAAAATACTATCTTGGAATGTGGCTGGCCTCAGGTCAAAAATGGCCCAATCAGATTGGAATAAATACATTGAAGAGCACGATATATGTTTGCTCCAAGAGACATGGTGTATAGTACTTGTGTATAAACCTGTCTACCTGTCCAGCTAAATCGAGTGTACTGGGGAGAGCTTTGGGAGGTCTAACCTCTTCGGTTAAGCTTCACTTGCCTGTAAACTTAGCCAATTGGTTATTGATTCTACAGATATTTTGGGAATTCTCCTAATGACCAACAAGGCTGAACATATTGCCATTTTTAATATCTATGCTAGAGGGAAGAAAGGTGGTCTCGTATCAAAAACTGTGCAAGCCCTTGAGGATTTTCTTGAAGGATGTCACTCCGAATGTTATCTTATTTTGGCGGATGACTTCAACACCACCTTTGAGCCCCTCAATGATGATGATGCCCAACTAACACTCAAGGAGGATGAGATTTGGGGTATTCCCCATCTGGGTATTGCGCCAATTAAAAGGTGGACTCAGGCTGCTATCCAATCGAAGGCCCTCACAATTGAGCTGGGGGCTAGGGCCACTAATGGTCGCATTAAATAAGATTCTAGGAGAATGTTTACATTTAATAAACCTAATCACACCAGTCGCATTGACTATTTCTTGGTCAATCTGAGGCTATGGTCACAGGTCGTTGATACGGTGATTACATACAGGGCTGAGAGTGATCAAAATCCACTATCCCTTTCAATTATAGCCATCTGCCCTAAGCATTAATCTGATTGTTGTCCCCTTTCTTCACCTAGGGACCTCAAATGTGCATCTGATGTGTGCCATTTGAAATGGCGCCAAATTGCAGCTCTCCCGGATACTCTGCCCACAATTTATCGGGAACTGCAGGAAATGCTTGATATAATTTCTGACTATGCTTCAATCAAAGGGGGCTGCTGGGTCATTAGCTCCTTGCATTTTCTTTTCTTCAAACATATTTTAGCACATTTTGCATTTTACCACTCTTAATACCAAAAGTTTAGCATACAAGTCTTGTTCTTGGTATAATGGGGAGTGTCGACGGCTCAAAAGCATATTGGTACAGGCCATTAAGACTAAGGACTTAGGCCAAATTCGTACTACTAGGAAAGCCTATAAAAGGTGTGTGGACATCACAAAAAGGACCGGAATCCTCAAAGGTGGCATGACCTCAGGGAGGCATCATCTGTTATGGATTCCACTAAATTCTTGGCATCGGTATCTAAGGGTGGCAATTCTGTCCGCTTTGGAACCAAACAATTAAGTTGCTCCCCCCGAGTAGTTTGAGTACTTTAAGAACTTATACCATAAAGGCAATGCAAACTCATCTAATGACATGTTTCTGTTCTTAACCCCTTCGAATAGTGCTGGGCCAATGTTTGATGTGTCAGACATACTAGCTTATTTTAGAGCTATCACACGAGGCAGGGCTGCTGGCCCGGATGGCATACCAGCTGAAATTTTTCTCCATGATGTCAAAGCATGGTCAAAATATATCCTTATCCTTTCTAACTCTATTACCCAGGGTTCCCCCATTCCTGACTCTTGGCGGGGTGCTGTAGTGCTACCTATTTAAAAAAAAAGGTGATAGGTCTCATCTAGGTAATTACAGGCCGATTAGCCTAATTGACCACATTCAGAAGGTCTTTAGTCAGTGTGTGTTAGCAAAAATCCAAGATTGAATAGATGTAAATAACATTCTAAGCCCCTTCCACGCAGGGTTCTGGAAAAGAGAGTCAACTATTGATCAAGTCTTCCACTTCCTGCTAATTTCCTGGAAGACAGTAGTGATAAGCAAAGGCAACCTTTATGACTTCCCTTTGGTGGTATCCAAGACCCCAAGTGGGCTACAAAAACTGCTGACCCACTTCGGTGAGTTTTGTCGCACTCGGGCATGGAAATCATCACCGCAAAGACTAAGGTGATGTTTTTTCATCCACATAAATCGTTTAAAGGGAGATTGATATCTGAGGGAGCATCTCTTGAGAGGGTGAATTCCTTTGTCTATCTAGGTGTCACTGTGTCTGCTACTATGTCATGGAAGCCCCATGTTAGTAAGGCAGTGATTCAGCACAAACAGATAGCGGGGGCTATTTCCAAAGAACATCGAGCCTCCTATAGTAGACTGATAGCACCAGCTCTCCAAATGTATGAGGCAAAGGCATTGGGCTCTGCACTTTATGGGGCGGAGCTGTGGGGCTTTACCAATATTGATGGGCTAACTAGATCTAAGAACAAATTCATGAGAACTGTTGCCCTCCTCCCTTACTACACTCCTCTACATCCCCTGACTTCAGATATGTTTATGAAAATAATAGAGGGCAAATGTAGATTGCACCCACTATTGCTCTGAAGGCGCGTATGATCCACTCCTGAGTTAGCCCGCTATGCTCTCCAGGACGTTATTGATTCTGATCATTTTCACAAAATTCACAAGCTTGATAACATCAAACAGTCACAAATTTCAATTGACGTGGGCGATTTATGGGAGAACCCTTCAGGGGGTCTTATCCCTCCGCAGGAAATCTTATAAAAGCTTTATTGAGCAAAAATCTTGACTGATGAAGCCCACAAAGCTTTCAGTGCTACTTTGTCAACTGAGTTCCTCAATTTCAGATTGTCCTTTGTTTATGAGCAGTTTTGTGATACTATCACAGTGCCATTGGATAGAAAGCTGTATTTCCAGTTTAGAATTTGCACCCTACTGCTCAAATCATTTACTTTTAAATGGTTGGCATCTGATTCTACGGTTTGTCCTATGTGTGGTGCCCCAAAGGAAACTGTTTCTCATGTCCTTTTTACCTGCCCTGCATATGCTCATGCATGTTCTGTCTGGCTGTCACCTCTTTGTAGGCAGCTAGGCACTAGAAGCCATGGCATCTCTCTCTTCTTTCACATTAAAAGAGTAACGTGGAATTACCAACATTAATCCAATTTCTCCGGACTAACAAAAATTTCGCCCAGGCCTAATAGAAAGGAAGTAGGAAGCAAAAGAGTAAAGCTAAATACAAAGATGCAACAAGACCTGCAGAGATAGGCAGTGAAAGTTCCTTAGTGCCAGTAATGGCTCCTTTTATGGAATTGATAAGAATCACCAAGATTAGAAAATGCTCCAATACTGATGATAATTGTAAAGAATGCAGTGTTGCTCTTTCATATTGTACTGTAGTTGATGTGCCCCCAGACAGCAAGTCTCTGCTGTTTCCAGCTCTGAGTGCTGCTGTGAGATTCTCTGCAGTCTGGGGTAGTCAGAGGTGAGTGTTAATTTTGACTGATGTATAAACTGCTGTGGGTAATGAACAGAACAGCAGTGATAAAGAGAATAGGAACCTAGGGTATCTGAGTGTGCCAGATTGCTCTAGCTGGATGAAGTCCTAGAAGGTTTCGGTTTGTGGCTGCAGAAGCTGGGCAGTTGAAATGGCTCTTAACTCTATTTAAAGTAGAACCTGTAATGTCAATGCAAAGGAGAAATGAAGAGGACTCCTGTACTTGTTGTGCCTGATCCCTAGCCCCTATCAGCAAAGGTGGGCTTTCCTAAAGAAATAGATAGAAGTATATTTAGCTATTCCACAGCAGGAGAAGAA
Organism: Calotriton arnoldi; assembly: GCA_963921515.1. NCBI lineage: Eukaryota > Metazoa > Chordata > Amphibia > Caudata > Salamandridae > Calotriton > Calotriton arnoldi. Next base: position 219,802 of record CAWUFW010015252.1, read on the forward strand.
AATTGCAATTGGAATCAAATGAAAGAAAATAATTAAAACAGAGATCTGCTCCTGGTCGAGAACTCAAGCTTGGGGGTGGGGGGGGGCAGAGGAGGATTTTGATTAATTCTGTTAAGTGCTGAAACTGACTCAGGGTGTTGGTCGTTGGACTAGGTTTCAAGAGAGAGAATCTCCGACTCCTGGGCCTACCACAAATTGCAAAGGTAGGGGAAGAAAAGTGATACTATTAGTAGATTCTGGTCTTGTCATTAATTCTTAGCTCTCCAGTACTCATAGTGATGAATGTATGTCTTCAAAATGGCCACTATTTTTGTACCACACCAGGCAAAAAAACACTCTTCTTACATATATATATTAAACAAGTACTTGCGCAACGGCGCAAGTGTAGCCCGCACTCCAAAGAGGTGTTCAAATTAAATTTATTGCGGCTAATGCGTTTCGACCGAATCAGTCTTTCTCAAAGCTTTGAGAAAGACCGGTTCGGTAAAAACCCTTTAGCCGCAATAAATTCACTTTGTGCAAGTACTTGGTAAATTTATATGGGGTCCTGTGCCCCGCTGCCTGGCACCGACCTCGCTTGGTGGAAGTGACCGGGAGAATATTGGAACTCAGCGTTAGATATATATATATATATTGCTCACTTGGCAAACAGAGATGGCACTCCTCGTAGTGCAAATAAACAATTTTCTTGCATGTTTAAGCCATGTAACTGTCCGGAGGGTCAATCGTCTTTCTTCAGGACCAAGTTTTTTTATAATTTAAATCCCTGCAAGGTGTGGTTGAACTTTACAACCCGTTTCAATGCATTCATAACAATTTTAAGATAGCATGCACACAACAATATAGGCCATACTTAGGACACTTTCCTCGATATGGTCATAGATGGCCTATATATTAATAAGGCAACATAAGGTTTTGCGGGAGATAGGGTCACTGTAGTCAAAGTTTCTTCAAGGGATCTCATCCGTGATGATACCTACATCTATACCCGCAACCCTGCATCTTGTATCCCATCAGTAGGACGGTCATCTGTTCTTTGCCAGAGCTGGAATCTTCTGTCTGAACTGCAGCAAAGTTATGTCAAGCGAGCAGAGTGCTACTGCTTGGAGCAACCAGGTAGCAGCTCATTAATCCACTTCTAGAAAGTGTTTTTTTTGTTTCTATTTACAAGTTCAGTCACTCTGTTTTTCAGATATTTTTTGTTTAATCCCCCAAAAAAAGGATTCTTTTTAGAACCACCTTTATTGCTTTAAAAAATAGAAAAAAATGTTGTTTCTCATGTTTGTCCCTAAATGCCCCTAAAGTATGTTACTATGAATCTGGGTGAAGAAGTAGTAATGTTAGATTTGAAAAAAGGGGTTTAATAGGGGCACTATATACTAATAGACTGGTTCACAAAATAGTGGGGTGTAGTGGCTTGCAATCATATCTTCATCATCAATATTCATGAGATAGGTTACAAATTGTAACCTACTATGATTCACTGGTATTACAAGTATCGGTTTATCAAATAAGGAAAGAGGGGGACCAGGAGCTAATCAAGGTCCAGTACCCTTGCTCCAAAAGACGATATCAATTCAAACAAGGGGGTTACTGTTCCTAGTAGGACACTAATTGTGTCTAAAGAAAGAAGAGAATAGAGTAGGTAGCTAGGTACTGTCCCAATCATGTGAGGACAGTCAAAAAGATTGTCTCTTGTTGCCCTCACACATCCCTAGGGATGTCATGCTTCATCATCGGGCGGGTGCTCCTCGTCGGGCCAGCGCTGCAATGCCCTACGGGTCCCCCGAAGGGTCACTTTAGCGGAGATCTTTTTATTTCGCTGTTTGATGAGTGTGAGAGTGTGTCCTAGTGGGGTCGTGAGAAATGAGTGTGAAGCTAAATACTTAAAACTGGCTAGGGGATATCCCAAAAGTTTTAATATGCTGATTCCTGTAGGTCAGTGTTACTTATGAGGTAATAATGACCCTAGTAGCTAAAAAAGGACGTGGGTCCCGTGCTCACTACGCCACTGGAGTCAAGCTATCCTGGCTGATGAAGGCTGATAGCCTGAAACCGGTCCTAGGATGCTTGATTCCGGTCCAGGGAAGACATGGCTTGGCAGTTCGGTCTGGACTGTTCCCATGAGGCACAGGGTCAAGACTGATTTGCATATGGCTATGTCTGAACTGGGGTGGCGTGGTGAAGCAAAATAACGATGGATTAAACCCAGATCTGTGACTGGGGGTGAATGTTTGCCAATGTGCAGCATTCCGTCCATCATCTTGTGTGTTTTGCATTTCGCCCCTATGTGGGAAGGGTATGCCCAGACGTGGGTCCCGTGCTCACTACGCCACTGGAGTCAAGCTATCCTGGCTGATGAAGGCTGATAGCCTGAAACCGGTCCTAGGATGCTTGATTCCGGTCCAGGGAAGACATGGCTTGGCAGTTCGGTCTGGACTGTTCCCATGAGGCACAGGGTCAAGACTGATTTGCATATGGCTATGTCTGAACTGGGGTGGCGTGGTGAAGCAAAATAACGATGGATTAAACCCAGATCTGTGACTGGGGGTGAATGTTTGCCAATGTGCAGCATTCCGTCCATCATCTTGTGTGTTTTGCATTTCGCCCCTATGTGGGAAGGGTATGCCCAGACGTGGGTCCCGTGCTCACTACGCCACTGGAGTCAAGCTATCCTGGCTGATGAAGGCTGATAGCCTGAAACCGGTCCTAGGATGCTTGATTCCGGTCCAGGGAAGACATGGCTTGGCAGTTCGGTCTGGACTGTTCCCATGAGGCACAGGGTCAAGACTGATTTGCATATGGCTATGTCTGAACTGGGGTGGCGTGGTGAAGCAAAATAACGATGGATTAAACCCAGATCTGTGACTGGGGGTGAATGTTTGTCAATGTGCAGCATTCCGTCCATCATCTTGTGTGTTTTGCATTTCGCCCTATGTGGGAAGGGTATGCCCAGACGTGGGTCCCGTGCTCACTACGCCACTGGAGTCAAGCTATCCTGGCTGATGAAGGCTGATAGCCTGAAACCGGTCCTAGGATGCTTGATTCCGGTCCAGGGAAGACATGGCTTGGCAGTTCGGTCTGGACTGTTCCCATGAGGCACAGGGTCAAGACTGATTTGCATATGGCTATGTCTGAACTGGGGTGGCGTGGTGAAGCAAAATAACGATGGATTAAACCCAGATCTGTGACTGGGGGTGAATGTTTACCAATGTGCAGCATTCCGTCCATCATCTTGTGTGTTTTGCATTTCGCCCTATGTGGGAAGGGTATGCCCAGACGTGGGTCCCGTGCTCACTACGCCACTGGAGTCAAGCTATCCTGGCTGATGAAGGCTGATAGCCTGAAACCGGTCCTAGGATGCTTGATTCCGGTCCAGGGAAGACATGGCTTGGCAGTTCGGTCTGGACTGTTCCCATGAGGCACAGGGTCAAGACTGATTTGCATATGGCTATGTCTGAACTGGGGTGGCGTGGTGAAGCAAAATAACGATGGATTAAACCCAGATCTGTGACTGGGGGTGAATGTTTGCCAATGTGCAGCATTCCGTCCATCATCTTGTGTGTTTTGCATTTCGCCCTATGTGGGAAGGGTATGCCCAGACGTGGGTCCCGTGCTCACTACGCCACTGGAGTCAAGCTATCCTGGCTGATGAAGGCTGATAGCCTGAAACCGGTCCTAGGATGCTTGATTCCGGTCCGGGGAAGACATGGCTTGGCAGTTCGATCTGGACTGTTCCCATGAGGCACAGGGTCAAGACTGATTTGCATATGGCTATGTCTGAACTGGGGTGGCGTGGTGAAGCAAAATAACGATGGATTAAACCCAGATCTGTGACTGGGGGTGAATGTTTGCCAATGTGCAGCATTCCGTCCATCATCTTGTGTGTTTTGCATTTCGCCCTATGTGGGAAGGGTATGCCCAGACGTGGGTCCCGTGCTCACTACGCCACTGGAGTCAAGCTATCCTGGCTGATGAAGGCTGATAGCCTGAAACCGGTCCTAGGATGCTTGATTCCGGTCCAGGGAAGACATGGCTTGGCAGTTCGGTCTGGACTGTTCCCATGAGGCACAGGGTCAAGACTGATTTGCATATGGCTATGTCTGAACTGGGGTGGCGTGGTGAAGCAAAATAACGATGGATTAAACCCAGATCTGTGACTGGGGGTGAATGTTTGCCAATGTGCAGCATTCCGTCCATCATCTTGTGTGTTTTGCATTTCGCCCTATGTGGGAAGGGTATGCCCAGACGTGGGTCCCGTGCTCACTACGCCACTGGAGTCAAGCTATCCTGGCTGATGAAGGCTGATAGCCTGAAACCGGTCCTAGGATGCTTGATTCCGGTCCAGGGAAGACATGGCTTGGCAGTTCGGTCTGGACTGTTCCCATGAGGCACAGGGTCAAGACTGATTTGCATATGGCTATGTCTGAACTGGGGTGGCGTGGTGAAGCAAAATAACGATGGATTAAACCCAGATCTGTGACTGGGGGTGAATGTTTGCCAATGTGCAGCATTCCGTCCATCATCTTGTGTGTTTTGCATTTCGCCCTATGTGGGAAGGGTATGCCCAGACGTGGGTCCCGTGCTCACTACGCCACTGGAGTCAAGCTATCCTGGCTGATGAAGGCTGATAGCCTGAAACCGGTCCTAGGATGCTTGATTCCGGTCCAGGAAGACATGGCTTGGCAGTTCGGTCTGGACTGTTCCCATGAGGCACAGGGTCAAGACTGATTTGCATATGGCTATGTCTGAACTGGGGTGGCGTGGTGAAGCAAAATAACGATGGATTAAACCCAGATCTGTGACTGGGGGTGAATGTTTGCCAATGTGCAGCATTCCGTCCATCATCTTGTGTGTTTTGCATTTCGCCCTATGTGGGAAGGGTATGCCCAGACGTGGGTCCCGTGCTCACTACGCCACTGGAGTCAAGCTATCCTGGCTGATGAAGGCTGATAGCCTGAAACCGGTCCTAGGATGCTTGATTCCGGTCCAGGGAAGACATGGCTTGGCAGTTCGGTCTGGACTGTTCCCATGAGGCACAGGGTCAAGACTGATTTGCATATGGCTATGTCTGAACTGGGGTGGCGTGGTGAAGCAAAATAACGATGGATTAAACCCAGATCTGTGACTGGGGGTGAATGTTTGCCAATGTGCAGCATTCCGTCCATCATCTTGTGTGTTTTGCATTTCGCCCTATGTGGGAAGGGTATGCCCAGACGTGGGTCCCGTGCTCACTACGCCACTGGAGTCAAGCTATCCTGGCTGATGAAGGCTGATAGCCTGAAACCGGTCCTAGGATGCTTGATTCCGGTCCAGGGAAGACATGGCTTGGCAGTTTGGTCTGGACTGTTCCCATGAGGCACAGGGTCAAGACTGATTTGCATATGGCTATGTCTGAACTGGGGTGGCGTGGTGAAGCAAAATAACGATGGATTAAACCCAGATCTGTGACTGGGGGTGAATGTTTGCCAATGTGCAGCATTCCGTCCATCATCTTGTGTGTTTTGCATTTCGCCCTATGTGGGAAGGGTATGCCCAGACGTGGGTCCCGTGCTCACTACGCCACTGGAGTCAAGCTATCCTGGCTGATGAAGGCTGATAGCCTGAAACCGGTCCTAGGATGCTTGATTCCGGTCCAGGGAAGACATGGCTTGGCAGTTCGGTCTGGACTGTTCCCATGAGGCACAGGGTCAAGACTGATTTGCATATGGCTATGTCTGAACTGGGGTGGCGTGGTGAAGCAAAATAACGATGGATTAAACCCAGATCTGTGACTGGGGGTGAATGTTTGCCAATGTGCAGCATTCCGTCCATCATCTTGTGTGTTTTGAAGGTCGATATGTTTTATGCCAAAAATTGGCCAAATTGATCCCTGGCGCTTCATCAGGACCGAAATGGATATAAATTATTACTGAGTCAACCCCAATCTTAGACTCAGAATGAGCGGTCCCCCTTTCTTTTTGTAGGGTGGCACCTGCTTGTGATAAATATCACCGTTGGTTCGACCTAGATAACTAGGAGAAAAGAGAAAAAGAGGGACGGTACATAGACAAACATAAAACATAAAAATATTAGATGGTGTCCAACAGGATAATATCTAGTTGGTAAACAGACATCAGACAAAGACTCACTGGTCATACAGGAAATAAAAACGAGAAACACATAATATCACAGTCAGGCGCCATAGTTAGTTTCAAGGTCATCGCGCCTATCATGTAATAATGAACATTCTTGTACACTGGTGAAATTGTTTTAGCCACATGCCCCTTGCTTATTAGTTTAGAACAAAAACAATGTCTCAACAGGTAATATTCGATTAGGCTATTTGATAAACATGCACATATAGTTGCAAAAGGACACACAAGGGAGCCTCCAAGATTAAAGAAAAGTGCCAGAGGCACTATGTATTTAAAGCAAGTGTCAGAAAACAGTTGTAGCAGCACCCTTTACATCGAATGTAAGTGTAACCTGAAAACACTTTGTGCACATAAGTGCTCATGGCACACAAGGTGGACGGCACAAGTGACAAGTGACACAGCAATGAACGGCGCAGAGTGAATTATTGTTAAAATATTTACAAGGCATTTTTGGATCACAATAAATTATTTACAAGAGTGGCAGAAGTTTTTTAGAATTTGTGAACCATAATATAGCGTCAAGAAAATTGCGCAGGAAGGTCAACGACGTTTCGACCCTCCTGATGCAAAGAAACTGACCATAAGGGAGGCCATCACGAAGACCACGTGGGTGGTAGCTGGAGTAAAGTAACAGGGTGTTTCGTTCTGTTGGCTTCCTATATAGCATTGTTCCAATTTTACCATCTTCAGCATGGAGGGTTGAGTCAAAAAAAGGGGAGGTCATTGATCCTGGAGTCTGATGTAAATTTTAAGTGTGTTGGGAATGGTTGAGCCAATTTAAGAAAGAATCGAGGGTGTCTTGGTAGCCGGACCACAGTGCGAGAATATCATCTCGGGACCTGCGCCAAAAGCGTATGTGGTTAAGAAACGGGTTGGTGGGTGTCAGTATGTGGGTTCTCTCAAGATTATGTACAAACAGGATAGCAAATTTTGGGGCAAAACAAGCTCCCATAGAGACACCTTTGATCTGTAGGTAATAAGTATCCCTGTACAGAAAGTAGTTGTTGCTACGAGCGATTCTGAGTAGGTCCAAGATGAATTCAGTTGGTATCCATGTGGGCTTGGGTCTGGACTAGGGGTGGGCGGAATTTGCGGAGTTGCCTTACGCAAAATTCCGCGAAACGGCAAGAAATCTCCGCGAGCACGCGGAATTTCGCGTGGTCGCGGAGATTTTGCTGTGCCCGTTGTAATCTATGCAGGGTCACTCTCAGGGGCAGACGAGCATCGTCCCAGAATGAATCCTGCCCTGCATATTTATCCACGAAGATGCCACCGTTTTGTGCACTACCTCTACTCAACTGGAGTACTTTCTACTGGCTAATCAGTAAGTGCTACCTCGTTGGGTAAATGTATAGTGCCTTTCCTACACTGCAGCTGCGTAAAGGACCAGAAGAATTGTCTCCAGTGACCTCGTGTGTCTGTAACTTTGCCACCGCGCCGGAAAGGCGCCGGGGTCCTTTGAGTAAGCTGTCCATCATAGTGGGGAAAGGGCGGGAAGACGTTGCATACCGCTAGTGTATGTGGGGCGGGGCAAAATGGGTGGGGCATCCATGCGAGTTCACATGCATCTTGCTTATAAAGGGTCAAAGCACGATCTGAGCAGCAGATGAGGAGAAAGGACCTCCTGGCCACTGGACCTACACGGGGATTGCGCTCGAGAAAATCAAGGATGCAAAGACCTCCATCAGGGATTACATCTAATGTTTGACGGTAGATCTGGGCAGAAAGCACTCTTGCTTAGCCTCGACCTTGCTCACGAATTTTTTGTGCTGATTAATGCGTTACAGAATTTGAGCTTCAACTCGGGCAGCTGCTTTATTTAAATCTGTAAGTGCTTCCTGGTGAGGTTTAATTACCTCATGCACCCGAATTCTGTTCCGCCGCGGATCGCGGAAGTTTCGACATTTCCGCATTCCGCACAGAACGCGGAAATGCCGAAATTTCGCAAGTTCCGCGAGCGGAACGGAATTTGCCGCCCACCCCTAGTCTGGACTCCAGGAGGTTATGGATGATGAGTAAACCTTCGTCATGACAGATATTGGTGTAGAAGGACTCAATGTCCAGTCCAACCATCAGTTCCGGTTGGGTGTTGAATGGTATGTCCTCAGTGGCAATAGTGAAGTCCATACTGTCTTGTATACAAGTGTCAGAGACAAATTTTTTAATCCCTGCATCAATATATTTGCCCAAAGGTTCCAAAATTGAGCCACAGCCGGAGACATTGGGACGCCCTGGCGGGTTGTTGATGTCCTTGTGGATCTTTGGGAGTACATAGATAACAGGAGTCCTGGGATGATGGTTGTTCAAAAAGGAAAATTCTTTTTGGGATATTATGTTCTGTAGTTTAGCTTGATTTGTCAAGGCTTGGATTTTTAATCTGTTATCTGGTAGGGGGTCCTTAGAGAGTGGTCGATAGCGGCAGCCATTGGATAATTGTCTTGTTATTTTCAGGTCATATTTATCCATATCCATAATCACAATGCCGCCGCCTTTATCCGCTGGTTTGATAACCACACTCATGTTATTTTTTAGTTTAAGGAGGGCCTGTTTCTCTGCAAGCATCAAGTTGTATGGTATGTATTCAGATTCATTCTTGAGGGCAGTGACTTCTTGGAGAACTAATCGTTCGAATGAAAGTATTTCGGGTGGCATAGAAGTAGCAGGGGGATTGAAGGTAGATGGAGGATGGAAAGGCGAACAAGTTAGATAAGTCATAGGGGTGTCTGTCTGCGAAGAATTGCCTGAGTCAAATGCGTCTGAAGTTTTGACACGATTTTCTTGGAGTTCAAAGAAATTGGTGTGGTCTGTAGGGACAAATGATAGACCTTTACTCAGAAGAGAACTCTCTAGGGAAGACAGATTATGTTGTGAAAGGTTGAAGATGGGAATCACTTGTTGGTCCGTTTCGTTGGATAAGTCAATATTGGTTATAGTGTTGGTAATTAAAGCGGGGGACCCCATTGGTAAAACTTCCTGCAGGTTTGCTGTTCCCCGGGGTATTGATATTGGTATGTTTCTCTTGTTCTGCTCCTTCCGCGTCCTTGATTTCCGTCTAAAAAATGAGGGGGTAGAAGCGGTGGTGGGGGCCTGGGATTGTTCCTTGTTGTACTGTTGGTTTCACCAGGGTCTGAGTCCTCTATTGATGTGCTGGAAGAATCAGAGAAGGTAATAGCTTGGTTGTTTCTGAACCTGCCCCAGTTGCAGGTTCTCAGTGGTTGATATGGGGTGTTATAGAACTCGTCACGGAGGTAAGGGTATGTTTTTTCTTCGTCGTAATTTTTAATATCCTTCTGTATTTTGTTGAACTTTTTGTTTAATTCGAAGGTGTTGAAGGTAGCAATTGTGGTATTGATTTTTTCAAGCAGATTTTTAGCGTCAGTGAGTGTGCTATCCTCGAGGATGAGTTTCTCAAGTTCTACGATTTCTTCCAATTCTTTGCGACTATATTCAATGGCAGTGTCGATACCCAACACCATCCAGTGGCGTGAGCAAGTTGTTCTTCGGCACCGGCTTGCCCTCAATCACGGCCCCACTCCAGGTGAGCGTTCTTCCAATCGTGGCACTCACCACTGGGTATTCTTTTATGCCCACTAATCAATTCATTTCACATTCCCATGGCCCATGGACGCCGATTCATGCTGCGTTCCCTGAGAAGCTTCCTGCGCTCCCGCACAACCGTGCTTCACCAGCCATCGATCCGAGGACATAGAAGCTATTTCTTGTAATTGTGGGTGAGTCCCCTCCACGATTTCCACCCTTGCTGGTCATACTCTGTCTGACTGCACCTTATTGATACACCCCTACCCTTCCTTCCAGCGCTTTACTTTGTACTCCGGCTGGCAGTACATGTCCGACACTAGACCCTGACCCACAACCAGTTATTTACCTTTCCTGGCCCTCAATTGTTTCAGGTACTTTTCAATTTTCTTCCTTTAACCACTTCGGTAATCTGTTTATTCTTTCTTACATTCCTCGTCTTCTTCTCTCCTCATTATTTCCCTTTGTACAGCACTTATACAACGCTATCCTGGTCCTGAAGATGACCCTGAATCACCAAGGGTCGAAACGTCGTTGACCGTCTAGTGCAAGTTTCTTGGCGCTATATTATGGTTCACAAATAGAAAGGAAGTAGGAAGCAAAAGAGTAAAGCTAAATACAAAGATGCAACAAGACCTGCAGAGAAAGGCAGTGAAAGTTCGTTAGTGCCAGTAATGGATCCTTTTATGGAATTGATAAGAATCACCAAGATTAGAAAATGCTCCATTACTGATGATAATTGTAAAGAATGCAGTGTTGCTCTTTCATATTGTACTGTAGTTGATGTGCCCCCAGACAGCAAGTCTCTGCTGTTTCCAGCTCTGAGTGCTGCTGTGAGATTCTCTGCAGTCTGGGGTAGTCAGAGGTGAGTGTTAATTTTGACTGATGTATAAACTGCTGTGGGTAATGAACAGAACAGCAGTGATAAAGAGAATAGGAACCTAGGGTATCTGAGTGTGCCAGATTGCTCTAGCTGGATGAAGTCCTAGAAGGTTTCGGTTTGTGGCTGCAGAAGCTGGGCAGTTGAAATGGCTCTTAACTCTATTTAAAGTAGAACCTGTAATGTCAATGCAAAGGAGAAATGAAGAGGCCTCCTGTACTTGTTGTGCCTGATCCCTAGCCCCTATCAGCAAAGGTGGGCTTTCCTAAAGAAATAGATAGAAGTATATTTAGCTATTCCACAGCAGGAGAAGAAAATTGCAATTGGAATCAAATGAAAGAAAATAATTAAAACAGAGATCAGCTCCTGGTCGAGAACTCAAGCTTGGGGGTGGGGGGTGGGTGGGGCAGAGGAGGATTTTGATTAATTCTGTTAAGTGCTGAAACTGACTCAGGGTGTTGGTCATTGGACTAGGTTTCAAGAGAGAGAATCTCTGACTCCTGGGCCTACCACAAATTGCAAAGGTAGGGGAAGAAAAGTGATACTATTAGTAGATTCTGGTCTTGTCATTAATTCTTAGCTCTCCAGTACTCATAGTGATGAATGTATGTCTTCAAAATGGCCACTATTTTTGTACCACGCCAGGCAAAAAAACACTCTTCTTACATATATATGTTAAACAAGTACTTGCACAACGGCGCAAGTGTAGCCCGCACTCCAAAGAGGTGTTCAAATTAAATTTATTGCGGCTAACGCGTTTCGACCGAAGCAGTCTGTCTCAAAGCTTTGAGAAAGACCGGTTCGGTAAAAACCCATTAGCTGCAATAAATTCACTTTGCGCAAGTACTTGGTAAATTTATATGGGGTCCTGTGCCCCGCTGCCCGGCACCGACCTCGCTTGGTGGAAGTGACCGGGAGAATACTGGAATTCAGCGTTAGATATATATATATATATATATTGCTCACTTGGCAAACAGAGATGGCACTCCTCGTAGTGCAAATAAACACATTTTTTGCATGTTTAAGCCATGTAACTGTCCGGAGGGTCAATCGTCTTTCTTCAGGACCAAGTTTTTTTATATTTTAAATCCCTGCAAGGTGTGGTTGAACTTTACAACCCGTTTCAATGCATTCATAACAATTTTAAGATAGCATGCACACAACAATATAGGCCATACTTAGGACTCTTTCCTCGATATGGTCATAGATGGCCTATATATTAATAAGGCGATACCAAAGGGGATGATGGACGGAGCGCTAGAGCAAATCAAACACTCACCCCCAGTCAACTGATCTGGGTTTAATCCATCATCATTCTTTAGCTCACTCCACCACCCCAGTTCAGACATGGCCATATGCAAATTAGTCTGACCCTGTGCCTCATGGGAACAGTCCAGCCCGAACTGCCAAGCCATGTGTTCCCTGGACCGGAAACAAGCATCCTGGGACCGGTTTCGGGTTCAAAACCCTCATCAGCCAGGCTATCTTGAATCCAGTGGCAAAGTGAGCAAGGGACCCACGTCTGGGCATACCCTGCCAACTCAGGGCGAACAAAGCGATACCAAAGGGGATGATGGACGGAGCGCTAGAGCAAATCAAACACTCACCCCAGTCAACTGATCTGGATTTAATCCATCATCATTCTTTAGCTCACTCCACCACCCCAGTTCAGACATGGCCATATGCAAATCAGTCTGACCCTGTGCCTCATGGGAACAGTTCAGCCCGAACAGCCAAGCCATGTCTTCCTGGACCGGAAACAAGCATCCTGGGACCGGTTTCGGGTTCAAAACCCTCATCAGCCAGGCTATCTTGAATCCAGTGGCAAAGTGAGCAAGGGACCCACGTTTGGGCATACCCTGCCAACTCAGGGCGAACAAAGCAATACCAAAGGGGATGATGGACGGAGCGCTAGAGCAAATCAAACACTCACCCCGAGTCAACTGATCTGGGTTTAATCCATCATCATTCTTTAGCTCACTCCACAACCCCAGTTCAGACATGGCCATATGCAAATCAGTCTGACCCTGTGCCTCATGGGAACAGTCCAGCCCGAACTGCCAAGCCATGTGTTCCCTGGACCGGAAACAAGCATCCTGGGACCGGTTTCGGGTTCAAAACCCTCATCAGCCAGGCTATCTTGAATCCAGTGGCAAAGTGAGCAAGGGACCCACGTCTGGGCATACCCTGCCAACTCAGGGTGAACAAAGCGATACCAAAGGGGATGATGGACGGAGCGCTAGAGCAAATCAAACACTCACCCCCAGTCAACTGATCTGGGAAGCAAAATAACGATGGATTAAACCCAGATCTGTGACTGGGGGTGAATGTTTGCCAATGTGCAACATTCCGTCCATCATCTTGTGTGTTTTTCATTTCGCCCTAAGTGGGAAGGGTATGCCCAGACGTGGGTCCCGTGCTCACTACGCCACTGGAATCAAGCTATCTTGGCTGATGAGGGCTGAAAGCCCGAAACCGGTCCTAGGATGCTTGATTCCGGTCCAGGGAAGACATGGCTTGGCAGTTCGGTCTGGACTGTTCCCACGAGGCACAGGGTCAAGACTGATTTGCATATGGCTATGTCTGAACTGGGGTGGCGTGGTGAAGCAAAATAACGATGGATTAAACCCAGATCTGTGACTGGGGGTGAATGTTTGCCAATGTGCAACATTCCGTCCATCATCTTGTGTGTTTTGCATTTCGCCCTAAGTGGGAAGGGTATGCCCAGGCGTGAGTCCCGTGCTCACTACGCCACTGGAGTCAAGCTATCTTGGCTGATGAGTGCTGAAAGCCCGAAACCGGTCCTAGGATGCTTGATTCCGGGCCAGGGAAGACATGGCTTGGCAGTTCGGTCTGGACTGTTCCCATGAGGCACAGGGTCAAGACTGATTTGCATATGGCTATGTCTGAACTGGGGTGGCGTGGTGAAGCAAAACAACGATGGATTAAACCCAGATCTGTGACTGGGGGTGAATGTTTGCCAATGTGCAACATTCCGTCCATCATCTTGTGTGTTTTGCATTTCGCCCTAAGTGGGAAGGGTATGCCCAGACGTGGGTCCCGTGCTCACTACGCCACTGGAGTCAAGCTATCTTGGCTGATGAGGGCTGAAAGCCCAAAACCGGTCCTAGGATGCTTGATTCTGGTCCAGGGAAGACATGGCTTGGCAGTTCGGTCTGGACTGTTCCCATGAGGCACAGGGTCAAGACTGATTTGCATATGGCTATGTCTGAACTGGGGTGGCGTGGTGAAGCAAAATAACGATGGATTAAACCCAGATCTGTGACTGAGGGTGAATGTTTGCCAATGTGCAACATTCCGTCCATCATCTTGTGTGTTTTGCATTTCGCCCTAAGTGGGAAGGGTATGCCCAGACGTGGGTCCCGTGCTCACTACTCCACTGGAGTCAAGCTATCTTGGCTGATGAGGGCTGAAAGCCCGAAACCGGTCCTAGGATGCTTGATTCCGGTCCAGGGAAGACATGGCTTGGCAGTTCGGTCTGGACTGTTCCCATGAGGCACAGGGTCAAGACTGATTTGCATATGGCTATGTCTGAACTGGGGTGGCGTGGTGAAGCAAAATAACGATGGATTAAACCCAGATCTGTGACTGGGGGTGAATGTTTGCCAATGTGCAACATTCCGTCCATCATCTTGTGTGTTTTGCATTTCGCCCTAAGTGGGAAGGGTATGCCCAGACGTGGGTCCCGTGCTCACTACGCCACTGGAGTCAAGCTATCTTGGCTGATGAGGGCTGAAAGCCCGAAACCGGTCCTAGGATGCTTGATTCCGGTCCAGGGGAGACATGACTTGGCAGTTCGGTCTGGACTGTTCCCATGAGGCACAGGGTCAAGACTGATTTGCATATGGCTATGTCTGAACTGGGGTGGCGTGGTGAAGCAAAATAACGATGGATTAAACCCAGATCTGTGACTGGGTGTGAATGTTTGCCAATGTGCAACATTCCGTCCATCATCTTGCGTGTTTTGCATTTCGCCCTAAGTGGGAAGGGTATGCCCAGACGTGGGTCCCGTGCTCACTACGCCACTGGAGTCAAGCTATCTTGGCTGATGAGGGCTGAAAGCCCGAAACCGGTCCTAGGATGCTTGATTCCGGTCCAGGGAAGACATGGCTTGGCAGTTCGGTCTGGACTGTTCCCATGAGGCACAGTGTCAAGACTGATTTGCATATGGCTATGTCTGAACTGGGGTGGCATGGTGAAGCAAAATAACGATGGATTAAACCCAGATCTGTGACTGGGGGTGAATGTTTGCCAATGTGCAACATTCCGTCCATCATCTTGTGTGTTTTGCTATATATTAATAAGGCAACATAAGGTTTTGCGGAAGAGAGGGTCGCTGTAGTCAAAGTTTCTTCAAGGGATCTCATCCGTGATGATACCTACATCTATACCTGCAACCCTGCATCTTGTATCCCAACAGTAGGACGGTCATCTGTTCTTTGCCAGAGCTGGAATCTTGTGTCTAAACTGCAGCAAAGTTATGTCAAGCGAGCAGAGTGCTACTGCTTGGAGCAACCAGGTAGCAGCTCATTAATCCACTTCTAGAAAGTGTTCTTTTTGTTTCTATTTACAAGTTCAGTCACTCTGTTTTTCAGATATTTAGAACCACCTTTATTGCTTTAAAAAATAGAAAAAAATGTTGTTTCTCATGTCTGTCCCTAATTGCCCCTAAAGTATGTTACTATTAATCTGGGTGAAGAAGTAGTAATGTTAGATTTGAAAAAAGGGGTTTAATAGGGGCACTATATACTAATAGACTGGTTCACAAAATAGTGGGGTGTAGTGGCTTGCAATCATATCTTCATCATCAATATTCATGAGATAGGTTACAAATTGTAACCTACTATGATTCACTGGTATTACAAGTATCGGTTTATCAAATAAGGAAAGAGGGGGACCAGGAGCTAATCAAGGTCCAGTACCCTTGCTCCAAAAGACGATATCAATTCAAACAAGGGGGTTACTGTTCCTAGTAGGACACTAATTGTGTCTAAAGAAAGAAGAGAATAGAGTAGGTAGCTAGGTAATGTACCAATCATGTGAGGACAGTTAAAAATATTGTCTCTTGTTGCCCTCACACATCCCTAGGGATGTCATGCTTCATCATCGGGCGGGTGCTCCTCGTCGGGCCAGCGCTGCAATGCCCTACGGGTCCTCTGAAAGGTCACTTTAGCGGAGATCTTTTTATTTCGCGGTTTGATGAGTGTGAGAGTGTGTCCTAGTGGGGTCGTGAGAAGTGAGTGTGAAGCTAAATACTTAAAACTGGCTAGGGGATATCCCAAAAGTTTTAATATGCTGATTCCCGTAGGTTAGTGTTACTTATGGGGTAATAATGACCCTAGTAGCTAAAAAAGGAGAAGGTTGATATGTTTTATGCTAAAAATTGGCCAAATTGATCACTGGCGCTTCATCAGGACCGAAATGGATATAAATTATTACTGAGTCAACCCCAATCTTAGACTCAGAATGAGCGGTCCCCCTTTCTTTTTGTAGGGTGGCACATGCTTGTGATAAATTTCACCGTTGGTTCGACCTAGATAGCTAGGAGAAAAGAGAAAAAGAGAGACGGTACATAGACAAACATAAAACATAAAAATATTAGATGGTGTCCAACAGGATAATATCTAGTTGGTAAACAGACATCAGACAAAGACTCACTGGTCATACAGGAAATAAAAACGAGAAACACATAATATCACAGTCAGGCGCCATCGTTAGTTTCAAGGTCATCGCGCCTATCATGTATTTAATGAACATTCTTGTACACTGGTGAAATTATTTTAGCCACATGCCCCTTGCTTATTAGTTTAGAACAAAAACAATGTCTCAACAGGTAATATTCGATTAGGCTATTTGATAAACATGCACATATAGTTGCAAAAGGACAGACAAGGGAGCCTCCAAGAGTAAAGAAAAGTGCCAGAGGCACTATGTATTTAAAGCAAGTGTCAGAAAACAGTTGTAGCAGCACCCTTTACATCGAATGTAAGTGTAACCTGAAAACACTTTGTGCACATAAGTGCTCATGGCACACAAGGTGGACAGCGCAAGTGACAAGTGACACAGCAATGAACGGCGCAGAGTGAATAATTGTTAAAATATTTACAAGGTATTTTTGGATCACAATAAATTATTTACAAGAGTGGCAGAAGTTATTTAGAATTTGTGAACCATAATATAGCATCAAGAAAATTGCGCAGGAAGGTCAACGACGTTTCGACCCTCCTGATGCAAAGAAACTGACCATAAGGGAGGCCATCACGAAGACCACGTGGGTGGTAGCTGGAGTAAAGTAACAGGGTGTTTAGTTCTGTTGGCTTCTTATATAGCATTGTTCCGATTTTACCATCTTCAGCAAGGAGGGTTGAGTCAAGAAAGGGGAGGTAATTGATCCTGGAGTCTGATGTAAATTTTAAGTGCGTTGGGAATGGTTGAGCCAATTTAAGAAAGAATCGAGGGTGTCTTGGTAGCTGGACCACAGTGCGAGAATATCATCTCGGGACCTGCGCCAAAAGTTTATGTGGTTAAGAAACGGGTTGGTGGGTGTCAGTATGTGGGTTCTCTCAAGATTATGTACAAACAGGATAGCAAAATTTGGGGCAAAACAAGCTCCCATAGAGACACCTTTGATCTGTAGGTAATAAGTATCCCTGTACAGAAAGTAGTTGTTGCTACGAGCGATTCTGAGTAGGTCCAAGATGAATTCAGTTGGTATCCATGTGGGCTTGGGTCTGGACTCCAGGAGGTTATGGATGATGAGTAAACCTTCGTCATGACGGATATTGGTGTAGAAGGACTCAATGTCCAGTCCAACCATCAGTTCCGGTTGGGTGTTGAATGGTATGTCTCAGTGGCATTAATGAAGACCATACTGTCTTGTATACAGGTGTCAGAGACAAATTCTTTAATCCCTGCATCGATATATTTGCCCAAAGGTTCCAAAATTGAGCCACAGCCGGAGACAATGGGACGCCCCGGCGGGTTGTTGATGTCCTTGTGGATCTTTGGGAGTACATAGATAACAGGAGTCCTGGGATGATGGTTGTTCAAAAAGGAAAATTCTTTTTGGGATATTATGTTCTGTAGTTTAGCCTGATTTGTCACGGCTTGGATTTTTAATCTGATATCTGGTAGGGGGTCCTTAGAGAGTAGTCGATAGCGGCAGCCATTGGATAATTGTCTTGTTATTTTCAGGTCATATTTATCCATATCCATAATCACAATGCCGCCGCCTTTATCCGCTGGTTTGATAACCACACTTGTGTTATTTTTTAGTTTAAGGAGGGCCTGTTTCTCTGCAAGCGTCAAGTTGTATGGTATGTATTCAGATTCATTCTTGAGGGCAGTCCCTTCTTGGAGAACTAATCGTTCGAATGAAAGTATTTCGGGTGGCATAGAAGTAGCAGGGGGATTGAAGGTAGATGGAGGATGGAAAGGAGAACAAGTTAGATAAGTCGTAGGGGGGTCTGTCTGCGAAGAATTGCCTGAGTCGAATGCGTCTGAAGAATTTGACATGATTTTCTTGGAGTTCAAATAAATTAGTGCGGTCTGTAGGGACAAATGATAGACCTTTACTCAGAAGAGAACTCTCTAGTGAAGACAGATTATGTTGTGAAAGGTTGAAGATGGGAATCACTTGTTGGTCTGTTTCGTTGGATAAGTCAATATTGGTTGTAGTGTTGGTAATTAAAGCGGGGGACCCCATTGGTAAAACTTCCTGCGGGTTTGCCGTTCCCCGGGGTATTGATATTGGTATGTTTCTCTTGTTCTGCTCCTTCCGCGTCCTCGATTTCCGTCTAAAAAATGAGGGGGTAGAAGCGGTGGTGGGGGCCTGGGATTGTTCCTTGTTGTACTGTTGGTTTCACCAGGGTCTGAGTCCTCTATTGATGTGCTGGAAGAATCAGAGAAGGTAATAGTTTGGTTGTTTCTGAACCTGCCCCAGTTGCAGGTTCTCAGTGGTTGATATGGGGTGTTATAGAACTCGTCACGGAGGTAAGGGTATGTTTTCTCTTCGTCGTAATTTTTAATATCCTTCTGTATTTTGTTGATCTTTTTGTTTAATTCAAATGTGTTGAAGGTAGCAATTGTGGTATTGATTTTTTCAAGCAGATTTTTAGCATCAGTGAGTGTGCTATCCTCGAGGATGAGTTTCTCAAGTTCTACGATTTCTTCCAATTCTTTGCGACTATATTCAATGGCAGTGTCAATACCCAACACCATCCAGTGGCGTGAGCAAGTTGTTCTTCGGCACCGGCTTGCCCTCAATCACGGCCCCACTCCAGGTGAGCGCTCTTCCAATCGTTGCACTCACCACTGGGTATTCTTTTATGCCCACTAATCAATTCATTTCACATTCCCATGGCCCATGGACACCGATTCGTGCTGCGTTCCCTAAGAAGCTTCCTGCACTCTCGCACAATCGTGCTTCACCAGCCATCGATCCGAGGACATAGACGCTATTTCTTGTAATTGTGGGTGAGTCCCCTCCACGATTTCCACCCTTGCTGGTCATACTCTGTCTGACTGCACCTTACTGATACACCCCTACCCTTCCTTCCGGCGCTTTACTTTGTACTCCGGCTGGCTATACATGTCCGACACTAGACCCTGACCCATAACCAGTTATTTACCTTTCCTGGCCCTCAATTGTTTCAGGTACTTTTCAATTTTCTTCCTTTAACAACTTCGGTAATCTGTTTATTTTTTCTAACATTCCTCGTCTTCTTCTCTCCTCGTTATTTCCCTTTGTACAGCACTTATACAACGCTAACCTGGTCCTGAAGATGACCCTGAATCACCAAGGGTCGAAACGTCGTTGTCCGTCCAGTGCAAGTTTCTTGGCGCTATATTATGGTTCACAAATTGTAAAAAACTTCTGTAACTCTTGTAAATAATTTATTGTGATCCAAAAATACCTTATAAATATTTTTACAATTATTCACTCTGCGCCGTTCATCGCTGTGTCACTTGTCACTTGCGCCGTCCACCTTGTGTGTCAAGAGCACTTATGTGCACAAAGTGTTTTCAGGTTACACTTACATTCGATGTAAACAGTGCTGCTACAACTGTTTTCCGACACTTGCTTTAAATACATAGTGCCTCTGGCACTTTTCTTTAATCTTGGAGTCTCCCTTGTCTGACCTTTTGCAACTATATGTGCATGTTTATCAAATAGCCTAATTGAATATTACCTGTTGAGGCATTGTTTTTGTTCTAAACATTCATCACCCAGGTATCAACTGCGTATACGGGTACGCTCCTGTTATTTGGTCTCTCTACCTTGTTTATGAGTATCACGTCTGTTCCGTGGTGCTAATTGTAGTAATATGACAAAGTCATGCAGAAAAATAGTAGGATAGGTAATTGCATAGTCTAATTCTTCTAAAGAACAGGCTTCATAGACTGGCGCATGGTGACCCGCACCGTTATGGACTGTTAGTGTCAATTGGGATAGGGGAAGAAAAAGGAGGCATGTATTAATAGCTGTGGTCATTGCTGGCGTGAGCGGCGGTTCCATAGTTATTACCTTCGGTGGGAGAATCGAGCTACTTACGGTTTAACCGGGTGGGTGTCTCGCTGCACCTACCCTCGACCATGCGTGCCTGAATGGTGGCCACACGGTTTAGCGGCGTCCATCAAGTAGATTTCGTCCCGTTGCCTGACTTCCAGCTGCCTGACCTTCAGTAGGCATGTTCATGCCATTGCGCATGTCCGGGCGCCATATTGGAATAGAGAATTCCAATTCCAAAAAAGTTTTGGATTTAATGGCAACAGAAACATGTTATGGTTGGTGATATTTAATGTGATTCCAATTTGTTGCTGGTGTGGTAAGCCTGTAAAAGGGTTCATTCAAGCCGGTAATCCATTAAGGTACTCAAATAAGTGTTTACAATAGTCAAAATAGTACGAAGTTACAGATGAAGACAGATCTAAACGGGGATTAATGTTTGGTCTAATACTGAGGAAAGGAGGGGCACTGGGTGTGACAATGCACCAGACACAGCCCTCTGTAAATATATTGGTTGGTTGCATGTGTGATTGGTTCCCCATTCCCATCTCGTGATTTTGAGTGGTGGGTTCACAGGTGTTCTCCCACTCCCAAAGACATCATGTTTCTAAATCGTCGGAGGGAGGGGTATACCTCGAGATATGTGTATATATGTGTATGTGTAAGGTCACTCTCTGAGAGGTATGGCAGAGAGAGGTGTCATTTTAGTCTCAGTGAGTGTCTCAGGGCTGGGATTGTGTGTTCTAGTTCAAATCCATAAAAGTCATGAGTTGTAGGGTTCATCTCATCAGCCCCAATGTTTTGTGCGTTTAGCCCTTTTCTGACATATGGGGTCAGAGGTTGTCACGGTAGGTTATAGTTCAGTCCACGGGATATCTTCATTTAATCCCTTCTTGTGTGTCTGGAGTCGGTGCACCCACCGTTGTTCCCTTCTGAATAAGACGGTTGTGCTCCATGTGGGGTTCGCCTCTATGACAGTCCACTTTATGTCATCTGCAGAGTGTTTTTTTTTCTGTAAAGTGGCTGCACATCCTGGTGGTGATGTGTCCGCATCGGATGGTGCTTTTATGTTCCCCTATCCGAACTTTGACAGGTCTGGTGGTCATCCCTATGTAGAGTAGTTTGCATGGGCATGTTATACACAGTTCTTGGTGTTACAGTTCATGTGCTGTCTTAGTGTCAAGAAGAGGGTGCCCAGATCTAATGTC
The DNA here is from genome assembly GCA_963921515.1 of Calotriton arnoldi. Lineage (NCBI taxonomy): Eukaryota > Metazoa > Chordata > Amphibia > Caudata > Salamandridae > Calotriton > Calotriton arnoldi. Next base: position 241,093 of record CAWUFW010015252.1, read on the forward strand.
TTGGTATATTTGGTGGAGTGACAAGTGTTGCATGTACCACATGGGTAATGTCCTGTGACCTGAGGGAGGTCCCACAAGGTATTCTCTTTCGGTCTTCTCTTGGGTCGTGGTCTGGTGTGCACTAGCTGGTCTCGCAGAGTCTCGGTTCTCTTGAAAGCAAACCTAGGGCGTGCCATATTTAGGTTTTCGGTATTCAGAATTTTAGCCTAACTATAACGTTCCTGTAACCTGTGGTTTTTTCAGTGAATATCTAAGGTTTTTTAAATGCTCATTTCAAACTATAACATCCCTGAAACCTGTGGTTTTTTCAGTGAATTTCCAAGGTTTTTTAAATGCTTATTGCTAACTATAACATCCCTGAAACCTGTTTTTTAGTGAATATATATACACATATACAAAAAAGATTTTTTAAATATATTTGAATGTTTTTATATAATTTTATTTATAATGTATATATATATGCAGTAAATAGTTTTTTTAAATATAAAAATGGCCTGCAAGATGCTACCTTGCCATTGTACAGGGGAAGTATTGGATGAGTGCATGGGTAGTGCCTGAGTGACTGTATGAGTGCATGGGTAGTGCCTGGGTGACTGGATAAGTGCGTGGGTAGTACCTGAGAGAATGCAGGAGTGTATGCACAGTGCCGGAGTGAATGGTTGAGTGCAAGGATAGTTCGTGAGTGATTGGATGAGTGTGTGGGTAGTACCTGAGTGAATGCATGAGTGCTAGGATACTGACTGAGTGATTGGATGAGTTCATCAGTAATGCCTGGGTTATTGGATGAGTGCATGGGCAGTGCCTGAGTGAATGGATGAGTGCAAGGGTAGTGCCTGGCTAATTGCATGAGTGCATGGGTACTGCCTGGGTGATTGGATGAATGCATGGGTAGTGCCTGAGTGAATGGATGAGTGCAAGGCTAGTGCCTGGGTGATTGGATGAGTGCACAACTAATGCATGTGTGATTGTATGAGTGCATGCATAGTGCCTGGTTGATTGGATGAGTGCATGGGTAGTGCCTCAGTGAATGCATGAGTGCAAAGATACTGCATGGGTGATTGAATGAGTGCATGGGTAGTGCCTGAGTGAATGGATTAGTGCAAGGGTAGTGCCTGGCTCATTGGATGAGTGGATGGGTGATTGGATGAATGCATGGGTAGGGCCTGAGTGAATGGATGAGTGCAAGGCTAGTGCCTGGGTGATTGGATGAGTACATGGGTAGTGCCTGAGTGAATGGTTGAGTGTAATAGTAGAGCCTGGGTGATTGGATGAGTGCATGACTTGTGCGTGTGTGTTTACATGAGTGCATTCATAGTGTCTGGTTGATTGGGTGAATCCATGGGTAGTGCCTGAGAGAATGGAGTACATGTGTAGTGTCTGAAAGAACTGTATGAGTGCAAGGATAGTGTTTGAATGATTGGATGAGGCCATGTGTTGTGCCTCACTGAATGCATGAGTGCAAAGGTAGTGCCTGGGTGATTGAATGAGTGCATGAGTAGTACTTGAGTGAATGGTTGAGTGCATGGGTAGTACCTCAGTGACTGGTTGAGTGCAAGGGTAGTGCCTGAGTGATTGTATTAGTGCATGTGTAGTGCCTGGGTGATTTTATGAGTGCATCAGTAGCGTGTGAGTGACTGGATGAATGCATGGGTAGTGCCTGAGTGAATGGATGAGTGCAAGGATAGTGTCTGAATGATTGGATGAGTGCATGTGTAGTGTCTGTGTGATTGGATGAGTGCATGCGTAGTACCTGGGTGACTGGGTGAGCGCAAGCATAGTGCCTGAGAGAATACATAAGTTCATGGTTAGTGCCTGAGTGAATGCTTGATTTGAAGAGTAGTGTTTCAGTGATTGGATGAGTGCAAGGGTAGTGCAAGGGTAGTGTCTGGGTGATTGGATGAATGCATGCGTAGTGCTTGGGTGGTTGGATGAGTGCATATGTGTTGCCTGAGAGAATGCATGAGGTCATGAGTGGTGCCTGAGTAATTAGATGAGTGCATGGGTAGTGGTTTAGTGATTGGATGAGTGCATGGGAAGTGCCTGGGTGACTGGATGAGTGCATGGGTATTGCCTGAGAGAATGTAGAGTGCATGGGTAGTGGCTCTGTGATAGAATGAGACCATGCATAGTGCCTGAGTGAATGGTTTAGTGCAAGTATAGTGCTTGAATGATTGGATGAATGCATGGGTAGTGCCTGGGGGACTGGATGAGTGCAAGAGTAGTGTCTGCGTCATTGGATAAGTACATGGGTAGTACATGAGAGAATGCAGGAGTATATGCATAGTGCCTGGGTGATTGGATGAGTGCATGACATGTGCGTGTGTGATTGCATGAGTGCATTCATAGTGTCTGGTTGATTGGATGAGTCTGTGGGTAGTGCCTGAGAGAATGGAAGAGTGCATGTGCAGTGTCTGAAAGAATGGATGAGTGCAAGGATAGTGTTTGAATGATTGGATGAGTGAATGTGTTGTGTCTCAGTGAAAGCATGAGTGCAAAGGTAGTACCTAGCAATTTATTCGAACAGTACTTAGGGAAAAAAAGTATTGAAAATGATGTGAACAAAAGAAAACTATTCTAAAGAAAAAAGTAATCTAACAGCAAGTCCGAAACAGTGCAAAGATATAAGAAGAAGAATGTTTAGAAGTAGAGTAATACAAAATTTTGAAAGAAATTCAAAACAGTATAGGAGAAGATCGGCAGCTTATAAGCAACGACAATGTATGTAAAGTGTAGTAGATAAAGCTTTTGCCTTGAAGCAAAAACTGTTTATATTAATATTAAACAGGATGCATGCACTGGATAAAACAGTGTTGAGTATGAAGAGGAAGAGTCAGAAAAAAAACTTGCGAATAAAAGTAACTTTTGTAAAATCAGTAGAGGAGAATGGAAACATACATCTAGCACAGAGCCTTTCTTTAATGAAAAAAGCTATTTACAAAAGAACACAGTGCATACAGTTAAAGCAAGTGGTCGATGTTATGAAGTAAAGGATGGTATTCCAGTTGCAAAAGAGGAAATAGTTCCAAGGTATGTTGAGGAAGTCATAGTAGAAGAGGTACAGGAAGGCGTAGACAGGCCCCTGTATATAAGTAGAATTGTAGCAGCATTTGTAGTGTTCGACAAGATACTATTGATAAAATGAGAGGCTTTCTATGTGAATTTTCATGCAGAAATTTGAGGACGAAAATTGCAATTTTGCAGGGTTTAGACCCATGCAAAGTGAGAAAGTATAGTAATTTACAAGAACATTCACTTGCATGTCTGTCAAAGAAAATTTGTCAAAGTATTTTTCATCATTTCAGAATGTTAGCTGTTTATCACTCTGAAATGTGAACGTTTGTTAGGAAACTTTACTATGTAAAAACTCCAGCAGTATCCTTGGGAAATTTGAATAAAGCTCTTTTGCATGGTAGAATAGCAGATGTACAAAAAGTTTGTGATGATGGTTAGTGTGTTTTTTTATGGGCCTGAAGAAGAGTGTAGGGAAAGTGAGAACTAGCCATCTACAGCGGCACTAGCACAGGACACAAAGACTACTAATAATAACTTTGGGGAAGAGATTAGAAAGTTTAACAAAGTTTCTTCTGTATTTCATGTAGATGCATTCACTACAAAAATCAAACTTGGACTGTTCAGTTTTATTCTAACAGTGAAAAAGAAAACAATGATAAGTGGCAACAGTTTGCTGCTTGTTTATTTGTTGAAGAACGATTTGACTTGTCTTCTCGATGAGTTATATGTAAATACTGTTATAACAAGTTAGAAGAAAACAAAGTGCCAGCTAGAGCCGTATATAACAACTTAGAGTTGGCACCTATTCCTCAAGAACTAGCAGATTTAACTGTTTATGAGTCTATTCTAATCCAACCTGTACACCCATTTCAGGTCATAGTTCATATGGAGCCTAAAACTGGAAAGTTGCCACCCACTGATCTACAAAAAGGCCTAAAAGGTAGAGTTGTGTACTTACTTTTAGATTTTAAACAGAATATTACAACTGTTGGTGTAGATAGAGAGGATAATTAACCACTTGTCATTCTAGTAAATGGTGTGCCTACAGAGAATAATATAAATTGGCAAGGGGGCGTGGCCAGGCAAGATGGCTGGGTGGACGTGATCCACTCCAGCTCCGGAGCCCCATAACTGCCGGACAAAGATTTCTCGAGGCTAAAGGACCAAGACTTACCTGACTCGGTCCAGGAAAGAAGCGTGAGGCCGTAGTATGCCCGAGGGCACAAACCCGGCACGGCGGCGGTGAACGAGCAAAGTTTTTCCACCAGGGCCTGAAGCGGAGAGCGTACGCAAGATGGCGCTGACGACTTTAGCCGAGCGGGGTCTGGAGACTGCTTAGACCCGCGGGACCTGTGTAAACAGCAGCGGCGGCGGGAGCCGTTTGTCTGGCTCTGCTCAGAGAGGAGAATGAGCCAGGCAGGATTCGCACCCCGCAACGCTACTCCCTGGTGTGCGAGGAGGCAAGCGGGCGCGGAGAGGAAATCCGCTACGTTGAGACGCCCGGAGAGCACCGTTGCTCCAAGGAGGTGAGCGGGGCTCAGAGAGCGTAGCGGAATAGAGCGCTGAGGCAGCCCGTGGGGGCCTCTATCTACAAAGCCTTCCTCTGTGGGGCTGAAGAGGCCTGGGCCTTGCGCGGGCGGAAGGCTGGAAGCAGCGCCTGACTCCAAGATGGCGTCCGGCCCGGGGTGTTTCTAAAGAAAAGGGGACATTACATGCACTAACGGCTGGAAGGGGGAGCAGCACCCTCACAGCTCTATTCCAGAGGCACTCCCACCCAGATACTCATGTGACAGGGCTGCGGAGCGCTGCGCTGCCACGCGAAAGGTCATTCTAAATGCCTGACTCTAAGATGGCCACCCCGGTCTGAATCCTGTGAACATCACCTCTGGCCCAGCTCCCGCCCAGTAGAAAGCCACTGCCTCATAAGAATCTCTACGAAGAGCCCACAAGCCAGAGGGGGAGTAACGAGCCCCAGCAAGGAAGACTCACAACACAGCACATATGCCACCAAAAAAAGCGTTGAACAAGGTCTCCAACTATTTTGCATCAGCAGAGAAGGGACAAGCTCACGACGAAGGGGGGCAGGCTACCACGATGACGCTCACTAGAGATGACTTGGTGGCCGCGCTTAGAGACTTTAAAACAGAATTATGCTCGGAGATCAAGCACGACCTGCAGACTTCTATAGATCACCTAAAGGTGGACCGCACCGACCGCATTTCAACCTTCCAGCAAGATGTGGATGCCGTAGGGTCCAGGGTACTGGAATTAGAGGACCAGCCACAAGAATTGGACACCCGCACGTCTAAGATGCAGGAAAAGCAGCAAGATTTTCAGTCGCAACTTCACCAGGTACTCCTGAAAGCGGTAGATCTAGAAAATAGGTCTCGAAGGGAGAACATTCGAATTCGGGACCTGGAGGAGGGCGCGGAGGGGCCGGACCTTGGGGCCTTTGTGGAGGGCCTCTTCGCTGAGATACTGAGCCCGTGTCAGATGAAGATCGAGATTGACAGGGTACACCGCGTGGGGAACCAGCAGACGGGTGAGCGGAGACGCACACAAGATGTTCTCATCAAGCTGCATTCTTTTAAGATGAAGGAAGCGACTCTGCAAGCTGCAAGGAAAAAGGAGGAGACCTCTGTCCAAGGTTATAAGTGCGTGCTTTTCCAGGACCTGGCTCCCTCCACGCTGGCACGCAGACAGCAATTAATACCGATAACGACGAAACTTCGATATGACAACATCCGCTACAGATGGACCTTTCCCTTCGGACTCGCTTTTGATCTCAACAACAAACCACAACACATCTCAGCTCTGGAAGAGGGTCTTCGCCTTCTGGGTCTACAGATCCCTGAAGATGATGGCAGTCAAGGCCCTACGAAATGAATGGGTGCGACACAAAAATCTACTCGACAATGGCGAAACGATTTCCAAAGGCAAACCCAGCTTAAAATGAAGACTTAGTACCGACGAACGATCTCCACGAGAGAAGACATCCTCTTTAACTCTGGGGCACTGCAGCTGTATAACTATGATAAGGGACGAACTGCTGCCGGGAGCGCCCATGCTCATCCATTACGAGTGACTTGATGCAGTGGACCACAGTTCACAGTACTTCCAGATGATACTCTCTACACGAAGCAACCAACAGTCGGGGTTTCGGGCTCTGTCCGTGACGCCCGTTACTATGTTTTTCTTCTTCAAGACTGATCTCGCTGAGAGCCCGTTGGCTCCGCAGCGTAAGGTTTCTAGGGGATTTCGTTTTTTCTTTTTTGAGGGGGGAGGGCACCTGGTGGTGAGGCAGAGGGACAATCGGGCACTTCACACGCGATGGGAATGCGGGCATTCTCTCCAGAGTCAGCTTGGGCATGGTGGCACAAGGGGGGAGGGGGAGCTAGAGGGACAGCAAGGATCACAGGGGTAGACACGAGAGGCAGAGGGAACAAACGTCTATAAAATGGTCTCAATAGCCTCATGGAATGTGAAAGGTTTAAACTCACCTCTCAAACGGCAAAAAATTTGGAAGTACCTTACCGACCACCAGTTCAAAGTGGTAGCGTTGCAGGAAACGCACCTTAAAAACACCGAAGAGCTTTGACTCGTCACAAAAACTATCCCTTAATTTACAGATTGTCTGCCAACTGCAAACAGAGGGGGGTCGCACTGCTATTCCATAGCTCGGCAAAATTCCAAACTGAGGCCATAAAGGCGGACCGGGAAGGTAGGGTAATTATGGTAAAAGGGGAACTGAGAGGTAGACTCTGCACACATATTTCCATATACGCCCCCAACACTGGACAAGCGTTGTTTTTGACCTCCCTCCTAGATCTGATAAGCGAGTTTGCAGAGGGTCCCGTAGTGCTTATGGGAGATTTTACCCTGACATGGCATGCCGAGATAGACAGCACCCACCCACACAGGGCAGCCACCAGAAATTTCCCCAAGGGGCTCAAACAGAAAATACAGGCCCTGGGTCTGAGAGATGCATGGCGAACGCTCTACCCCACTACCAAAGACTACTCTTTTTTTCTCACACGTACACTTGACCTACTCTAGGCTAGACCACATATTTATAAGTCAATCTCTGCTAGGTTCTTTACAGGCAGCAAAGATGCTCCCAATTACGATTTCAGACCACAGCCTAGTGACCATCAGCCTTTCTTGGGGAGGTAAAGGGCCAGGCACTCATAGATGGTACTTCCCAATCTCGGTAACCAGGGACAGGATTTTGCGGGATGAGTTGAGGGCTTCCATTTCTGAATACTTTGAACTAAATCAACCCCAAGCCACATCACCCCAGAACAACTGGGACACGTTCAAAGCTGTCCTCAGAGGCAAATGTATTCAACTGAATGCCACACTGAATAAACAAAGGGCTAAGGAAAGAGAGGAGCTGGAGGAGGAATTAGAGAAGGTAGAGAGGGCCCATAAGAAAACACCATCCCGGTTATTACAACAACAGCTTAGTGCACTGAAGGGGAAAATCAAAGCGATATATACAAATAGGGCTGAATACACGTTATTGAGGCTCAGGCAGTTGTCCTACGCCCAGGGGGTAAGGTGGGGTCCCACCTAGCGAGACAGCTGCGCGAAAAATGGGAGCGAGAATACATAGGGGGCATTCAGGATAAAGATGGTCTTCTAACTCACTCAGACGAAGCAAAAGCCCGCACTTTCGGAAGGTTTTATGGGGATCTCTACACAGGCACATCCCCAGATTTAGTTCTGCAACAACAATACCTAGACTCTCTAGAACTCCCCCAAATCTCACCAGCGGAGAATGACCATTTAAATGGGCCAATCACGGCCAAAGAAGTAGGGAAAGCAATCTCGAAACTTGAAATCCACAAATCCCCTGGACCTGATGGTCTGACGGCGCATTTTTATAAAATTTTCGCGCCAGAGCTTCTTCCACACCTCACCTCGCTATTTAATGCCATAGCAGAGGACTCCATGGTATCGATCTCTATGGCTGAGGCTATAGTCACTGTTATTCCTAAACCAGGGAAAAACCCTCAGAGCTGTGCCTCTTATAGGCCTATTGCGTTGCTGAACTTAGATGCAAAAACTTTCTCTGCAATATTGGCCACACGATTAGAAAACTTAATGCCCGCACTAATCCACCCTGATCAATCTGGCTTCATAAAAGGACGCATGATAATATTCGGAGGACAATACACTTGATTGAAAAAGTCTCTAAATTCAAAATCCCTGCGATATTGGTGTGTCTAGACGCCGAGAAGGCCTTTGACAGGGTGGATTGGTCGTTTCTCTTCCTTGCCATGCAAAAGTTTGGTTTTGGAGACAGATTCATTAATATGGTTAGGGCTAACTATAGACACCCACATTCAAAAGTTCAGGTCAATGGATCTTCGTCACTCCCATTCGCATTGAGCAGAGGCACGAGACAGGGCTGCCCACTCTCCCCTCTTTTATTCGCCCTTAGCATCGAACTCTTGGCTATCCAATTTAGAGCGAACCCAGAGATTAAGGGTATACACTTTGGGGGTACAGAACATAAGGCCTCGCTCTTCGGGGATGATATCTTGATGACACTCACAGATCCAGGCCCCTCACTTCAGGCACTGCAGATAGAACTGGGTACATTTGAAGGAGTGGCGGGCTTCAAGGTCAATTTGTCAAAATCCTACATCCTAAACCTCACAGTCTCTGAGGGAGAGGCTCTGCAGCTCCGGGGACAGACCTCCCTTCAATTAGCTAAGCGTTCCCTTCAATATTTAGGCATTCAGCTCACCCCGAGGATAGAAGACCTATATAAGGCCAATTACCCCACACTGCTGTCTCAACTCCAGCAGGATCTTAAGCGCTGGAAACCACTGTACATCTCCTGGCTCGGACGGATAAATGCCGGTAAAATGACATTACTCCCAAAGCTACTCTATTTGTTCCAGGTGCTCCCGGTCTACTTAGTCTGCAATCTGCTGCCCAAGCTTCGCTCTCTTATTACTAAATTCATATGGCAGGGGGGAAGGGTGCGCCTTCCATTCCATGTCTTACAGCGCCCCAAGAAGGAGGGGGGTGTGGTGCTACCAGACTTCTCACTATACTACAAAGCAGCCCAACTAAGCGTGATGGTAGAGTGGTCTATGAGGAAGTCTGACAAACACTGGCTCCACATGGATAGGGCGATTGTGGGCAGGTCGATCTGGGATGTGCTTTGGAAGTGGAAGAAAGATAGACCGGCCAACGCATACATCAGCACCCCGACACGTACCACTCTTAAGGTCTGGGATGAGGTCACGAAGGAGAAGAGATGGACTACCTTCCCTTCGCCTTACACTCCCATACACTTCAATCCAGACTTTCCCCCAGCTCTGAGAGAAGGCCCATTTGATGGGTGGCGGGAGGGGGGATGCTTGATAGTCTCAGACCTGTTTCACAACTTCGACGTGCTTACATTTGAGAGTTGCCAAAGGGAGTTGCGTGTCCCGAGTAGCAAGCAATTCCACTACCTCCAACTCAAACATTGGGTATCCCAGCCGCGGATGAGGGAAGCCGTCACCAGAGAACGCACACCGATAGAACAGTGGATACGGAGGGCGGGCTCGGCAAAAGGGGCGATTTCCGTGCTTTATGCGTTGTTACTATCGACAGTACACGCACCACGAGCACGCTACCTATCTTTCTGGGAACAAGTGATTGGGAGGGACATTGCTGAAGAGGAATGGCAGCACATATGGTCGGATATTTCCAAGAATAACCACTCAGTGGCCTTGAGGGAGGCCCACTACAAGACCCTTTTTGATTGGTACCTCTATCCCTCTAAACTCAAAAAGATATTTCCGGACACCTCCGAGCTCTGCTGTCGAGGTTGCGGCCTTCTTGGAGATTTGCGTCACATATGATGGGACTGCCCTGCGATCCGTGCTTTCTGGGAGGAGATCTTGTCGCACATTAAAGATATGCTGGGTTACCCCATACCAACTTCTATAGAGGGAGTACACTTGGACATCAGGGACCCTGACCTTGAGCACCAGACGAAAGCGGACAAGGCAATATTGTGGGCGTGTCTAGGGGCGGCCAAAACTACAATAGCTGCAGCCTGGAAAAAGAGGGAAGCGCCAGCTCTGTCGCTGTGGCACTCTCGGCTTTGGAGAATCCTCACCATAGAAAGAATGGCTGATATTTTCAGAGATGAGTACAAAAACCTTTAATACAAATGGGGCCCGCTGATTGCCTTCCTGTCTCAGGGCCTTCCATTGGCGGTATGCCCCGCTTCCATGAGAGCCATGCACCTTTTCCAGTTTTAAACTGACCAAAGTCCAGGCCCGATTTAGTGCCCCAAAGTGATATAGAGGACAAAACAATCGCAGGGAGAGTAATGCCCTTCTATTTGACATAGTTCTGACTGTCTGAAAGCTTATCTCTGATGTTTCACCACCACCAGGGTAGGGGAGGGAGGGGTGGGCTAGGGGGGATTTGTTTACTATATTTGTTTGGGGTGATACCCCTAATGTTGGATTTTATAAAACAGACATGACTTGCAGTACGTGAGGGGGGCGATGGGACTTCCCAACACCAGAAACTGAACATGTATTAGATGTTAATACCTATACGAAGTCATGTATATTTTGCAATGTCTTGTATTTCACTTGGAAGTCATGTTGAATAAAAAGATCTTTGAGAAAAATAAATTGGCAAGAGTTAGTAGATATTAGTAAAGTTAAAAATGAAAAATTATACCTGGTACAAAATAATGTTTTTTATATGAATGTTGATGTTGAAGATGAGACATATGTACAAGAGGAAACATTTTCTTCAAGTGGACAGTTTGAAAAAGTAGATCAATCCAAATCAGAAGTGATTTATGAATATTACACCATCCATCCTCTAAATTCAAAAGAAGTGATCGGTGATGCCATTAAATTATTTCAAATGAAGCAAGCAAAAGGAATACCCAAGAGTGTACGGGAGAAAAGTTTGGAAGCTTGATGTTTCCCACAACTGTTCCCCACTGGAGAAAGTTGAAACTTTGATGTCTGACCTGTACAGATACCTGCATCTGAATACTCAGAAGACCCAAGAGTTTGACAATCTATTCCCTATATATTTCATCTTCAATTTGAAAGTGATTTATCTGGTCTTTCATATGCTGTTAACCATATATTGAAGACAGGACTGCATCTACAAAATCTCTCTGCAAGAGAATTCATGGCCAAAGCTCATGAAAGAGATGAAAACTTAGAATGTAGTTCAATTAATATGATGGCATGCCAACGAGGCACCAACGAGTATTGGTATCGTTGACACAGAGAACTCAAATGCATGTTAAGAAAACTAGGAGCACCTACTTGTTTTCTGACACTCAGTTGCGCTGAGTATGTTTTTGATGATCTGCTTGAGTTCCTGTGAGAAACAGATTCAAACTTCAAGAATATTGAATTAAAGACACCAGGTGAACTTTGCTCTTTGGATCCTGCAAATGTTTGCAGGTATTTCAACCACAGGTTTGAAGCTATGATGTCTTTCATCTGTAACAAAAGAAATCCACCACTAGGAGAAGTAAGTGATTTCTTTTGGCAAAAGGAGTACTAAGCCAGAGGTGCACCTCATTTACACATGCTCTTATGGATAAAGGATGCACCAAAATTTGGGACAGATAGTGATGAGGCTGTCCTGAGTTTTATAGAACAGTATGTAACATGTGCCATTCCAAAAGATGGTGGAGAAAACTCCTTGAGACAACAAGTTTTCGGTTTTAAAGCCACAGATGTGGAAAATATTGTGGTTGTAATGAACCGAGCTAAAGGTAAATTTTATACAATTGTCATTCTGGATTTCCACGACCTGTGATCTCAAAGGAAGAGTAAACAGCTTCTTGTCAGCAGTAAGACATGCACTCACAATCACCAAAAAACATGTATAACTTAAAAAGAACAGAAGCCTCAAAGTATATTAATGATTATAATCGAGTCATACTGAAAATGTGGAATGCAAACATGAATATACAGTTCATTGCTGACAACTCAATTGCTGTTGCACGGTATGTAACATCATACATTACAAAATCAGATAAATCGGAGATGAAAGAGATGTGGGACAGATTTCTGCAGAGAAGAGTCTGAGCAAGAAATTGTACAGCTTTAGTTTAAAGATGTTTTCTAATAGAGAGGGAGGATCCTATGAGTGCTCAGATCAGTGAAGTTCAGCCAGCTTATTTTCAAAGTCAAGAGGAATCATTTGTGTCAGCCTAGGGCTTGCAAACACACAAAACAGAGTATTGAAATCTTTACCAGAAATCTAATACTTAGCAGAGTTTCCGCCAGAAAGTACTGATATTGTCAAAACAAATATGTTGGATACATACTATCCTAGAAGAAGTCAACATATGAAAAATGTGTGCCTTTATTAAGTACTTCAATATTACAGGTTTAAAAAGAATGTAACAGAAAACATAGTAGAAGACAAAAACGCAGTAGTTGGATGTGATGTATGTTTGGTCAAACCTGCAAAAGGAAAACTAATCAACCATCAAAAACTCAGTTGTCAAACTCCAGAAAAGAAAGAATTTTTTCTATTTGGGACTTCTACAACTGTTTAAACCTTGGCGTGATGAAAGAGAGTTGCTTGCAGATTAAGATTCATACGAAGATTCTTTTAATGTTGTAAAAGAAAGTATTCACTGTTCAGTCTTTCCTCTGTATTTGAAAATGTTAAATGATGAGATTGAACAAGAAGAACTATTGTAGCAGCAATAGCAAGACGAAGTTCACAAAGTAGTCAAAGTTCAGGCCCATTTAGTCAAGATCCACTTGGACAACCAATTATTCAGAATAAAGCAGCAATAGGAATGAATGAAGTGGAAACTGCAATGGAACAAGCAAGACAAGAAACTATTGCTATTTAACATTTAGAAGGACAACTAAACAGTGAACAGAAAGAAATCTTTGATGAAGTAAACATGAAAATACAACATGGCTTCATGCATGAAACAAGAATGCCAATGCTCATCATTTAATCCTATTCTATTATACATCAGTGGTCAAGCTGGAACAGGAAAAAGTTTCCCAATTAAATTTCTCACCAGTTATCTACACAGAACTACAGAATCAAATCTATCATGTGTAGTACCTGCACCTACTGGATTAGCTGCACACAACATCAAAGGGATTACTTTACATCGACTACTTATGCTACCTGTGGAACATGATAACAAACTACAATACCAGATGTTATCTGGTGAAGCTTGTCACGAAGTCTCAACAGTCCTAAAAAAACTGAAACTTTTAATTATCAATGAGGTGGGCATGGTCTCAAACTTAATGCTTGCCTTTGTACACTTGAGAATTAATGAGATTTTAAAAACAGAATATGATGTACTGTTTGGTAGAAAGCATTAAATTGTGTTTGGGGACTTATTGTAACTTACTCCAGTTAAAGGGCAACAGCCCCGATTCACAAAAGTAATCTGAGACAAAATCCTAACTTTACGACTTTCGGTATTCACAAAGGGCATTTAGGAGTAGTAAAGTTAGGATTTTGTCTCAGTTAAACTTAAGTTTTGGTCTTAAGTTTAACTTAAGAACAAAACTTAAACTTAAGACCAAAACTTTGTCTCAGTTAAACCTAAGTTTTGATCTTAAGTTAAACTTAAGACCAAAACTTAAACTTAAGACCAAAACTTTGTCTCAGTTAGACCAAAACTTAAGTTTAACTGAGACAAAATTCTAACTTTACTACTCCTAAATGCGCTTTGTGAATACCGAAAGTTGTAAAGTTATGATTTTGTCTCAGATTAATTTTGTGAATCGGGCCCATTATGTTTTCAAGACACTTCTCCATAATAAAACAAAGAATTCATTGGGAAGTATTGGAAATTTAAATATTTGGTTAATCTTTCAATATAAGAAACTAGTGAAGAATATGCGACAACATCTGACATACCATATGGAGAGATTCTAAAGGACATAAGAATAAGGGGTCCATTACGATAACCAGCGGTAAAAATACCGCCAACCGCCATAGAATGAAAATACCGCCCGCCTGCAACATTGAAATATCGAACTAGCAATTATGATGACGCTAAACAACCACCGCCCGCAGTGGAAAAAAATAACAGAATACCGCCCGCCCATGACAGAGTCAAGACAATCCGTCCGCCACGACGCAATACTGCCCGAAAAAGCCAAATACGACCGCGCGGACGGACTACACACCGCCCGTCAAATTATGATCCCCCCGACATGAGGGCGGGAAACCAACACATATCCCGCCCGCAACGGTGAACTACAGAAATGAATAACTGACAAGGCGGAAGGCCTGGCGGCCATGTCCGTGCACGGAAATCAGTGGCGGCACAAACAAATACACACAACATGGCCAACAAGTCCACACAGTAAACGACGCCAAAATACACAGACACAGAACCCGTCCCAAAGACACATCCCCCTGCCAAAATATAGAATTAGCATAAATCCCAGGACACCACGCCCAACACACCTGAAAACGATAGACCATCATGACACACCCACATAGGTGAGTACAAAAGCAGCCCCCTCACAGACCACAAACCCTTGCACCACGACAAAGCCAACACCACAGCAGAGAACACGGAGAGACACAGAGGAAAGCAGCATACCACACGCACACACACATCACATCCATCACCACAACCACCACCACCTAAACACCGGCACCACAAACCACCTGCACATCACACACCAAACACACCACACCAGCACCACAAAAACTACACTACGCACCATGGCAACACAACGAATGCCCAAGTTCACTGCCACAGAGTTGACGGTCATGGTCGACGAGGTCATCAAGGTGTACCCACAAATCTATGGGAACCAGGTCCAACAGACACCAGTATCCACCAGAAACAGGATGTGGAAAAGGATCGTAGACCAGGTGAATGCAGTTGGGAACGTGCCACGCAACCGGGGGGAAATAACCAAGAGGTGGCAGGACATGAAAAGCCTGGTCAAGAAGAAGGAGGCCAAGAACCGTGAGCTGGCTGACAGGACTGGCAGCGGACCACCCACGCCATTCAAGACCTTCAAGGCGTGGGAGGAGAAGGTGCGAGGCATACTACATCCGGAGAGTCTCATCGGAATACCAGGGAGAGTGGAGGCTGGTAAGTACAAACAAATGTATACCAGCACACCGCCATGTACAGACATGCACTAACACAATGCCATAGCACCGAGGGCCAAACACCCCCATGTCCAGCACACAACACACCAGACATCTCTCACACATGCAACAGACACTCCCACACACTCAGCCCAAAGGTACCAACAAACAAAACCATGGGGGCATGTGCACAGTCAGCCAGCACCACAACTCCCACCAGGTCCCTCTGTACCCCAGATGTGCCGGAAGGAGCACTTCCCACACCCACACCCATGTGTCAGCCATAGTTGCACTAACCAACAAGTAACAGGTAAGGAGCCGTACCACAATCTCCGAGTATCGGAGGGGGGACTGCAGAAGTCCGCTCCACCCAGGCCCCCACTCCTACAGTGCAGCAAGATGGAGCACTCCCCACACCCATGTGTCAGCCATTGCAGTGCACACCCACACCGACAGGTAGATATGTTACCCTACATGGAGGGCTGTCTGTGGATGGTAAACCATCACCACGACTCACAACACGGCCCCCACACCCACAGACCAGCAAGATGGAGCACCCCTCCCTCCCACAACCGTGTGGTAGCCATTGCATTTCACCCTCAAAACCAACAATTGGGTAGACTACTGTACAGGGCGGGGTGTCTGTAGGCATGAGGACTGTACTACGACTAACATGTGGGACATGTCACCTAGCAGAGCGACAGGTAGCACTGCTCCCTGTCACAAACATGTGACCAATGTGCACCCGGACATCAATTACAGAGTCATATCCCACATGAGCCATCTCAAATGCAGAAATACGTAACGAGTCACGTCAGCATGCAAAGGTTTAACTGGAGTACTGACCCACATGGCGTGCACTGTGTCAGTCATCACACACATCAGTAACACCATCCAAGTCTTGTCCATGTAGTCGTGTCTGCTTCTACCCTTGACATAGTACAACATCACCCATGTAAGTCTATCTCGTCCAAATGAAACATAGTGGAACCCCAGTAATGTCACCTACACCACTGGACCCATGAACCACACAGCTACACAATGCACATTCAAAATCTCATCCATCCCATCATCCAGCCCCAGTGTCATGAAAGGTATATCATCTAAACAGTTGCCCCATAGACGGTAGTACAGCAAAGAGTCCTGCCGATGACCAATAATGTGTCTGCTGTGTCTGAAGCGCTCATCACACTGTGAGTAACAACATACAAAATGCAGTCAACACCCCAAGAGCACTGCATTGCTGCACATGGGTGAGAGTAGCACGCACACCAAGGAATTGTACCATCTGCAATACGTTGTGTGGCAAACAACCATTACTCACCCACTACAATGCCTGCTGTGGAATGCCCATAAATGACAACAGTGAGCAGATATGCTGGCTAAGTCAGACATACACACACCTTTGTCTCTGTAGTGTCGTGTGGCCAAAACACATGTCCCCTTCTGCACCCATATGTCACTGTATGTACCACAGTACCATATTCCAACACAAAACCGTCCATGGGGCTGTACCCCGTTCCCACCAAAGCCACAAAATGTAGGGGTACTGCAACACACACCAATTGGCATTTCAAATCCATCCCATGCCAGATGTATCCATCACACTATTCCATTGCCTTGATCACGCACACACATTGTAGAGACATACACACGCATCCGGCAAATCAGTGCACAAACTGTGCATGTCAGACATCTAACACAAACCCTGCAAGGTGCAACACAATAACTTTTCGTCTCTGCCCCACAGGTGACGACCAGCATGATGCTGCAGATGGAGACACCAGCCATCACAGCCAGTCCACAAGCCCCCCACACGGACTCACGGATGTGGAAAGCCTGGACACCTCTACGGACGAGGACCCCTGATCTGGCACATCTGGCGCAGCAGGGCGCAACAGCACCCCAGGACCCCTCCTACCCACCAACCCATCTCCCAGGGCTGGTGACCAGTCCCAGGCCCCTGCTGCCACGGTCATTGCGGCCAACACCACCGCCGCAACCACCATCACCACCACCACGGCCTCCCTGACCACTCAGCCAACCCAAGAGGTGGCACGAACCTCAACATCTACCCTGGGAGCCAGGAGGAGGCCCCGGGTGACCAATGTGGTGAGTGGGCAGGTCGGTGGCAGCAGTCCAGGTGGGAGGAGCAGGGTCAGGCCAAGGCCAACAGAGCCTGGGAGCCAAGCCCTGCCGCAAATAGCCAGAGTCCTTGGGGCCTATGAAGAGGCCCAGGGACAATGGGCCAGGTCAGCTTCCGACACGAGGGAAGTCCTTGGGGTGTTGAGGTCCATGGACGCCCACATGGGACGACTTGTGGACCTCATGGGCCAGCTAGTGGTGGAGGTGAGGGCCCACTCAAGGACAACCACACCACCTACGCCACCACCTGCTGGGGCGCAGGGACGTGCAACATCCAGTTCCCCTGCGTCCACAGCGAGTGGGCAATCCTCAGCCACCACCAGCAGTCCACAACCACGACCCCCTCCTTCCAAACGTGGAAGGGGCCGTCCGAAGAGGCAACAGATGTCCAGGGAGGACTTTGCACGCTCCAAACGCCAGTGAGTCAGCCAGCCATGGTGGCCACCCCCTGCATTCACTTGGACTACCATCCTACCCCACACTGCCAGTCGAGTGGCAAATGTCTGTTGGACTGCGGACCCAGGACAACATGGGTACACCTTGACCATCACGCGGACAGGACCGTCCACTCATTGTACAGCATGCACCACCTTCTTGATCACCTTTCCCACAATCACATGTCACCTTTTAAATAAATACACCTGTATCACATCCTATGTCATCTGCTATGTTTATTATCAATGGTGCACAAACGTCAGCATGTTCAGAAATTCATCTGTAGTGTGTTCTGTCGATAGGCCAGGAGAGGCTGTAGGGACCTAGGGGTGACAAACAGAACAAGAGTCCATTGACTGTGTGTGTCACACACTCATCACATAGTACTTGTCATCAGGCCTAAGCAATGTACACACATCTCACAGAGCAACAGGGCACAATGTCACAGCCACTCTCAGTGGCATACTACCCTGGACATGGACCATTGCCACACAGCACTCAGTGAACAATAGGCCGCCCTGTCAATGCACACATACACATACACAACTACAGCGACATCAGCCATCGTACATGGTCACTCACCGTCAAGTGAAGTAGCGGGCGATGAGCTGCTGACGCTCATTCACTGCTTCCTCCTCTCCAGTGTCCTCGTCACTGGACACGGCTTGGCCTGCAGGCGGGGGCCCTGGTTGATCACCGTCATCCACTATCAGGGGGATCTGCCTGCGAATAGCGAGGTTGTGCAGCATGCAGCATGCCACAACAATCTGGCACACCTTCTGTGGGGAGTATGCCAGTGCACCTCCGGTGCGGTCCAGTCACCTGAGTCTGGATTTCAGGAGTCCAAATGTCCGCTCCACCACACGTCTGGTCCTCCCATGTGCCTCATTGTACCTGACATCAGCTGGTGTACGAGGATTGCGTAGTGGACTCAACAGCCAAGGCCCATTAGGATATGCAGAGTCACCAACAATCCACGCACGGTCCGGTTGCAGATTGGTCATCAGACGTGGGAGGATGCTGTGGCGCATGATGTGCGAGTCATGGGTGGAACCGGGAAACTTCGCACACACGTGTGTAATTATCATGTCCGCCAGGCACACCACTTGCACATTCAGGGAGTGGAAATGTTTCCGGTTCCTATAGATGTGCTCAATGGCCTGTGGTGCAACAAGGCCAACATGGGTGCAATCAATTGCACCAACAACCTGGGGGATGCGTCCGAGTGCATAGAAAGCACCCTTCACTGCAGGCAAATCACGGGCCCTGGGGAATCTGAGGTACCGGTTCCTGTACCGCATCATAGCCGACAGGACATCCCGTAGCACCTTGCTGAACATGGGCTGGGACATCCCACCTCCACTGCCCACCGTGTGTTGGAATGAACCGATAGCGAAGAAATGCAGTGCAGCCATCACCTTGGCCAAGGGGGTGAATGCAGTTGGATACACCCTGCGAGGACGAAGGTGGGGTTCCAACATGGCACAGAGGCGATGCAGGGTGGGCCGGTCCAGACGGAACTTTCTGATGACCTCCACATCCTCCATGTCTGCCAGCAATTGGTAGGGGCGATGTATGTTTGGTCTCCTCCTAGGACAGATGGAAGTGGACACATGTCAATGCAACACACAACATGGCATTTACACATACACAAAACAAAGAGCACTGTCAAAGCAATAGTATCAACGAACAGCTGACAAGTAGGGACAGCACAGCAACATTACTCTTACACAGATCCCCTTACCAGTAGCAAGGACCACTGACACATACCATTGCTATGAGCATGCACATGGGGATTGAGGCCATATTAGCTTGATAGGCATGATGATGGAGTCAGACTGCATATGTGGGTAGCGGCAACACCACAGCAATATACCTAGCTGCTGTGCCTGACACCGCTTCCGAGGCTGGGTGAGTATGGCACACACCAACAACACAACATACACAGGCTGAGCGGTACACCAATCACAGCAGCTTGGTCACGCAGAAACAGCCCCAAGGGGGCTATATCAGTGTGGGAGGGTGACAGGCTTTACCACAGCTACCAGGGACTGCTGACTGCCACCCCTCAACAACACCTGCTGCTGCTGCCACCTGTCCACCTTAATGTCGATGACTCTGATGACATGTCCATGTCCACTCACCGGCGAGGAGCTGCAGTTCCTGGATTCCGAGCTCCACGCACACTGCCCAAGGCGAATACCGGCAAAAGTCATGTGTGTGTAAGACAACTACAGTGTGTGTGGGAGTGCTTGTGGGGGACACACATGTCGTTCATCCGCAGCACTGTGAGACTGAGCCTGTGGGGTTCCAACGCTCCATTCGCTCCAGTCACCGAGCTCACGGTACAATAGGTGGGGGGACGCCGTACAGCCGCATGGTTCCCCGACTCGTGCCCTGGACAACAGTGACGAAGCATGGCTGACTCCGGAGTCCGGATACACCACATGCAACACACAGCAGCTGTAGCTGCCCTAGCGGCCCATGCCGCAAACACCATCCCAGACGACATGTCGACACACCCCAGCGCGCAATGTCATAGCATCCGCTGCCATTGGCAAGGGACCCATGGTGTGTGATATGGGCCTCCTGGTGAGGAGCCTCCGAGCCATCCACCGCCAACGGGTGTCATGCAACTCACACACTTCGCTAGAACATTAGGTAGCTCTGCCTGCACACCAGGGCTCGAGTCCGGGTACCATGCGGGTGTACGGCGTCCCACCACCTATTTTGCCGTGAGCTCGGTGACTGGGGCGAATGGAGCCACACATACACTATTTGGCCTCTCTGGGGAGAGATTGGAGCTGCTGCACACGCGTGTGCTCCCATGATGCAATCGCATCAGTGGGGTGGGCGAGGGGAGGCAATGAGTCTGATGGTGCAGGCCATCTTCCGTGACGTCACTACCTGTCATGACGTCTGCGTGCCACCACCTCTTCTGTCAGGAATTGTGCCCTGCTGCACACTGAGAATGTATTGCCTGCAAGATGTGACCAGGAGCAGGGTGCCATGACCTCCCACCCACCAAGCTCCACTGCCATCCCATGCCCTGGGTAGCCTGTGCAGGTGGACGATGTAGGGGGTACACCTGAAGGCCAGGGGTGTACATGTCTCGGCACGGGCCTGGCTGACGCACAGCAGTATCCAGCATGTCCCCAGAGGGAGGGCCAACGTCCACACCTGATGCAGCATGGGTCGTGTGCCCGCCTGTTGTGCACACACTAGTCCACATTCATCCCCAGACAGCTGGTCTTTCCACATACCCAGAACAGTGGTAATGTACCCCGCCGGGTTCGTCCCCACACAGTCTGTATCGACACTGCATGTGTGCACCCACCCGTGCCACAGACCCACCTGTGCCAAGAGGCCCTCCCGCTTCACATGCCACATGTGTGTATTCCACAGTTGTGCTTCTCTCTCAGGGGCGGACATCCAATGTCACTTGACTACATGGTAATCTCACGAGTCCCGTGTACTTCTCACACTCTCATCCTCTCTCATTCGTACTTGTCTACGATCAATAATTCTCCAGAGTCAGATATTAGCTTTAAGGCATGTATTTAAGCTTACTTCCTCTGTGATGCAGGATGTGGACACTACTGGCAGTGTAATGCATGTGGAGGATATACTTAGCATGGTTACACATTCAAAAGGGGGTACAGGTAGATGTGATAAGTCGTTAATTGTGGAAATAAGGCTTCAGAGTTAAGAATGCCCTGCCCTTGCTATGCTACAGTACATTAGCTCATTACTGAGGTGCCCTAGGCTGTGACACAGACAGTATTGGTTTACCCTACCAGACAGCTTGACATCATGAGCACAGTACATCTAAGTCCCATGGTACAGGTTTACGACAATAGTGACTCCGACACACCTGCATCAGAGGTGGCATCAGAGCATGAGCCTACATGCATGCAGCATAGTCTCACATGTTGTTGCGATATGGTGGCTACTGTACATGACTCAATGCCCGGGGACATGTTGTGGGGGGTTGCATTTGTTGTCCATGCAAATGTCCTTGCACGGAAGTTCAGGAGAAGGTGTGATGACAGTTCTCAAGTTATTCAGCAGACAGATCAGCGTGCACTTACAGGTGCCTGTGTTCAGGTGCGCGGCATGCATATTGTAGCAATGTGGTTCGTGCAATGTTGGCCATGTGGTCACTGTACACAGGTCCCATTCCTCAGCCTCCCCGTGTTCATGCAGGGACACGGGATGTGGTGATGGACAGGGTGCATGTCCCAGTAATGTCAGGTGTCATGACGGTGGTGTTGATGGTCAGGTGTTTGTTTCCATGTGCATGGTATAGTTGTTGCACAGCTGACTGGCCACTGCGTGCGGACGGCAAGCATGGGTACGGTGTTGCACATGAATGTTCAATTGTGGGTATTGATTTGGGGACCCATGAATTGACAGGTTGTCAGGTATGCGATACCTTCCTGCAGTGCATCCCTCGCATTGGTGGTATTTGTGGTTGACATCCAATGAAGCGGATGGTGGGTTGCAACGTGTTCCTCGTAGGTTGTCCCTTGTAGGATCCTGATGGGACATGTCGGGTGACATTCGATGAAACTGTGATCCAGCATACGTTGTGCGGAGGCACACTGGTTCCATTGCAGTGTGTGTCCTATTGCAGCCACAAACGCCATGCCCCCATACACTGAACAGTTCCTGTCGTGGGCGTCCAGGGGTGAGAACAGGTGTACCAGGTCCCCAATTGGACATGCCGGGTTGGAGAGACATAAATCCACAGGCCAGTGGTACGGGCACCTCCGACAGTAGAAAACGGGGATAACGCAGCTGAACATTTCAATGCGGTAAGTTACTCGATAACTTACATTCAGCATAGCCAGATTTGCACAGCCCACTGTCTGTATCAAGCTATTGCTGTACAGCTGCATCTGTCTGGCGTAGGTTTATAGTACTGGTGCCCCGTCCATTTTGCTGGTGGGTGCTGTGGTGGCGTGCTCCGGCTGCCTGGGCTGTCTGCTGAGTGCAACCTCGGACGGTGCTGGGTGTTCTTGAATGGATGTTAGGCGGCAGGACTTTGTGTATGGCTTGGGAGGCGGCCACAGGCCCTCATCCCACATGCTCCTATGAATGGTCAAGGCCAGTGGTGTCTGACTCCTTCCTGATTACTTGCATTTGAGCCACAAGGCGCAGTGGTATAATTGTATTTTGTGGTTTTATCTTTCTTTCATGTTCGGCGTTATCTGCCAGGCGATGGTTGACTCAGCATGGCTATGTTTGGGTTGTGGTTGTTCCAATGGCTCCGTTCTCCTGCAGGATATGTTGCAATGTGATTTGGCTGTGGGAATGGAAGGACATTCACTGCTATCTGCTCTCCCGTGTGTGGGTGGGTCACTTCTTTCCCGCTGTACATTGGGACTTGTGTGTGGGCGCCGTGATTGTGAACACCTGTTCGCAGGCAGCAGGGTTTCTCTATTTTGGACATGGCATGGCTTGTTGTTGCGTGCAGGATGGTATAGATATTGTTTGTTGTGACTGGCGTGCCTTTTGCTGTCAATGTCCATTGTTTGTGCAGTTCTGTCGCAGCTGCTGTGTGCTTCTCCATGCTTTGCACACAGGTGTGTGTCCTCTTCCGACGTCACTTTGCTCCCCTGTTCGGCACACTTGTGTGACTACGTTTTGGCAACTGTGAGTTGTCGGTTGTGGTCATGGTTGACGCAGGGGGACCACGTGACTTGTGCCTTCAGGGTGGGGCTGGTGTGTGTGGTGTGTTGTTGTGACCCTGCGGTGTTTGTGTGCAGCCCATGCGTGGTGCTGTCGTTGATCTCTGCGTTGTGCGCATGTGTGTCATCGCCGGGGTGCTGCGGTGCCGTGCCGGGTACGTCACCTCCTGGTCCGGGATATTGGGTGCCCAAGATGTTGCGGGTTGATTATATTTTACAGGTGGGATATGTGTGGGTACAGTGTTGGATGTGTCCTGTCCCCACAGGGGTGTCTAGGGGGCCCATGTACAGTTTTTCTGCCCTTGCATTGTGTGCGGTATTTGCATGCCCTTGTTGTGTGTCTGCCTACCTGCGTTGTCGTTGCGCGTTCACTCCTAGCTGCTGCATCAGGTACAGCATTGGGATGGCCTGGAGTGCAGGATTCATGTCGGAGTAGGCCGGGTTGGTGTTTCTGTGGTCGACAATGTGGTTTCCGCCTCCTGTTCTCGTGCGGTGTCTCTTTGCCGATGAGGCTGTTTGGTTGTGTCATCGTAATTTGTACGCCGGGCGGTATGTCATTTCGTCGGACGGTGTGCCTCCGTTGGCTGGCGCCACAACGTAAACGGGCGCACTTTGATGGCGGACGGCGTTGCAGGCTTGCGGGCGGTATTAGCCTGACTTTTCACATCCTAATTTGGCGGGAGTGCGGGCAGTTGCTGGCGGACGGTAACTAGCGGTTTTTACCTCCGTCGGCACGGCGGTAGTGTTTCCGCCCGCCATCGTAATTACCCCCTAGGAGTTTTGACAAAAGAAGGTAAACAAGCTTTGGAAAGTTGACTAATCAAGAAACTGTATACGTCTCAAAACACACCAGCTAAAGTCATGTATAATTTCATTGTAGAAGACAAGTCCATAGTTTGTTTAATGCCTACACTGCAAGATTGCTCAAATTTGAATGATGAACTACTAAATTTGGAAACCAGCAAATCTTGGAAATTAAAGCTGTCGATAAAATGGAACACCAGGGAGTAACAATTCTACTAACTGAAAAACTACAAGCAAAATTGGATTCTTTGGAGAACCTGTATTAAAGACAGCAGGTTTAGAAAACTGCTTACGATTGTGTAAAAACTGTAGACTTATTGTGTGACGTAATTTAAATGTAGACGAAGGGTTAGTGAATGGTGCTATGGGAAAAGTAATTGATTTTGTTAATTTTCAAAACAGGAATCAGATAGAATTCTCGGTTGTTAAATCTGATCAGATTGATAGCTTAAAGCAAATTGGACAGTGTTGTAAGGTATTTTGCTTGTAAAAGACTTGTATGTCTGACGAAAGCAGTTTCCAGTGTCCCTAGCATATGCTTTAACTATCCACAAATCCCAAGGTTTAAGTATAGACAGAGCTATTGTGAACATCGGTAACACTGTGTTTAAAGAAAGAATGGCATATGTTGCTTTGTCTCGAGTAAAAACATTGTCCGGTTTGTATTTGATAGATTTTGTCACAAAACTTTTAGTGCTGATGGAAGTTGTGTAAAAGACTATAGTCGATTAAGAAGACTGTATACTCCACACTTAGAACAATATCCTATTTATGAGAAATGACTGATATGCCCAAAATGGAAACATACAAAACACTCAACTGAAGTGAAACAAAATGAAGGAAACAAGCACAATGTACAACATGCTAAAAATAAAAAAAACTGAAACTGAGAAACCTATTGTTGGACACCAGTTTGAAAATTCATCAGATACCAACTGCTATGCAAATGTGATTCTCAATGTAGTTTTTCATTTACCACGTCTTGTTAATGAAATTAAACAAAACAGTGAAAAAAGGTTCTGTTCTGCACTGTACCATTTACTTCAACATTTACTGAGTGACAGAATTATAATACAATCTGCTTCGGGAATTCGTAATCTTTTGGATATACATAGTGGATCAGTTATATTTACTCTTAACATGCAGCATGATACACAAGAATTTACAATGGTCATGCTTGGAGTTTTAGAAGAAGAAGCAATAAATATTGATGACTTATTTGGACTAAGTTACAAATGGGACCATGACTGTGAAGATTGTTCATTTATATCTACTCCTGAAATAAATGTTCATTGATTCCTATACTTAACACTACCAGATTGCAAAACAGTGTCTTTTGACAAATTGATGAAAACAACAAATCAAAATATGCCCTGCTCAAATTGTAGATCAGACATGATGTCTTCGTTGCAAATACAAAGAAGTGGGAAATACCTTATAATCATGTTGCAATGATGTAGACCAGATGGATCTAAGTTTGAAACTGAAATTACAAACTTCAAAGCAATTCAGATATCAATATCTGGAAGAATCTATACAACACTAGCTATAATGTTTCATGCAGGGCCTAATATAACTTCTGGACACTACACTCTCTATTTAAAGAGTGAGATTGGATGGACACATTGCAATGATAGCAACCTTAAATCAAAAGCTAAAATACCATTCAAACTGCGGAATTTTTACCTTTTGTTTCTTCAACCAAAGTTCTAAGGAGATCATTCGGCTTATTGAGGGTAATGTCCTTTAAAAATATTCTACAATGCAATTGCCATATTGTCCTGAAGAGATGGATCTTCGGAGGAGAAAACAATTACCTCTTTTGTTACTCCAACAACAGCTTCAATATACTATACTACTACGTAATATTTTTGTCAACATGGATCCTCACCATTTTACACATCATTTGGCCTACCAGGGATAATGTTTTCAAAAGACTCTCCAAACTTGAACACTGCTTCATAATTGTTTGGCATTTTGTACCAGATATAAGAATATCAGAAAACGTTTTTTATATATATAGTTGTATACATTATGGTAGTAACTTTTGAGAAAGCCACAAACTAGAAAGTTGTAGTGAGTGCAATGCATAGTATCACTTATTTGTAAAGATGTTCTGTGCACCTTTGTTTTTTTTTTTTTACAATCCATTGTTTGTTTTTCCCCCACTGTTCCATGATGATGCTTTCTGCAGACTACTGTTTAAGGGGAAGAAGTATGAAAGTTGATAACAATTACTATGTTGCATTAAAGTGTTAGAGAAAAAGTACTGTTTTTTGTTATGGTTCTGTAATGTTGAAAATAAAATTCTAATAGATTTTTGTCGGTTTCTCTTTTCCCAGAGTTGCTGCAGATAATCAACATTACATGTTTCAAATCACCCATGCATTTATCTAATAACCCAGGCACTCCCCATGCACTCAACCAATCACTCAATAACTGCTCATGCACTCATTCAATGACCCATGTACTACCCATGTAGTCATTCAATCACCGAGGCACTACCCATGCACTCATCCAATCACCCAGGTACTACCTATGCACTTATCCAATCACCGAGGCCTTACCCGTGCACTCATGCAATCACCCAGGCACTACCCATGCACTCATCCAATCACCCAGGCACTACCCATACACTCATCCAATCACACAGGCACTACCCATCCTCTCATCCAGTCACCCATGCACTACCCATGCAGTCATCCAATCACCCAGGCACTACCCATGCACTCATCCAATCACTCATGCCCTACTGATGCACTCATCCAATCACCCAGACACTACTCAGGCATTCATCCAAATACCCAGGCACTACCCATGCACTCATCCAATCACCAAGGCAACACTCAGGCACTCATCCAATCACCCAGCCCCTAACCATGCACTCATCTAATTAACCAGGCACTACCCATGCTCTCATCGAATCTCTGAGCCACTACCCATGCACTCATTCAATCACCCAGGCACTACCCATGCACTGATCCAATCACCCATGCACTACCCATGCAGTCATCCAATCACCCAGGCACTACCCATGCACTCATCCAATCACTCATGCCCTACTGATGCACTCATCCAATCACCCAGACACTACTCAGGCATTCATCCAAACACCCAGGCACTACCCATGCACTCATCCAATCACCAAGGCAACACTCAGGCACTCATCCAATCACCCAGCCCCTAACCATGCACTCATCTAATTAACCAGGCACTACCCATGCTCTCATCGAATCTCTGAGCCACTACCCATGCACTCATTCAATCACCCAGGCACTACCCATGCACTGATCCAATCACCCAGGCACTACCCAATGAGTCATCAAATCACCCGGGCAGTACTCATGCACACATCCATTCACACAGGCACTACCCATGCACACATCCAATCACCCAGGCAATACTCAGGCACTCATCAAATCAGTTAGGCACTACTCATGCAATCACCGAGGCAGTACCCATGCATACAAGCAATCACTCAGGCAATACCCAAAAACTCATCCAATCACACAGGCAGTACCCATGCACTCATCCAATCACCCATGTACTACCCATGCACTCAGGCAATTACCCAGGCACTGCCTATGCACTTATCCATTCATCCAGGCACTACCCATGCACTCATCCAAACACCCAGGCACTACTCAGGCACTCATCCAATCACTCAGGCACTACTCATGCACTCATACATTCACCCAGGCACTACCCATGCACTCATCCAATCACCCAGGCACTACTCATGCACTCATGCAATCACGCAGGCACTACCCATGCACTCATCCAATTACACAGGCACTACCCATCCACTCATCCAATCACCCAGGCACTACTCATATACTACTCATACTCATACACTCATCCAATCACCCGGGCACTACCCATGCAGTCATCCAATCACCCCGGCACTACTCATGCACCCATCCAATCACATATATTCACAATTTTACAAACGAACATTCAACATCGATAATATCTTTCTTAAAGTGGATTCGGTGGTCCTAACAAGGACCGTTTTCTTTCTTCTTTTTTAAACATTTTATATTTTTTGGGCTTTTCTAAAACGTTTGCATTTTTTTTTTTACTTCAAATCATTAAAAAAAGTCCTTTTAAAAAACTGGGACCCAAAAACAATAATGGTGCTTCACCATTCAAAACAATTTAGCAGCTATGTGCATTAATAATGTTTATGAACGTAGCTACGCATTGTTCACCAACACTCAAAGAACTGTTGCATTTAGGACCATAGATGCCAATTTCGGCAAACTCAGCAATTGTTGTTGGAACTTGAGGGAATGGAATAGCAGTAGATGTTCCAGCACAATCAGCAGAAGTTGCTTGCTGCTTCTTTAATCTTGCCATCTCTACACATGCCAGACGAGGTCCATGGATGGTCTTCAAATGCTTGTACATACTAGATGTACCGCAGCTGTATTTATTTTCAGACCATCGTGTCAGGACCTTTTTGCATAAATTGCACGTGACCTTTCATGCCTTTACCTTTTTTTCTCCCTCTGGAATTTGGAAAACCTTCCAGACAATACTCTCAGGTCTTTTATTTCTTTGTTCTTCTTCTTCTTGTAGAAGACTTTGCTCCTCCTCTTCCAAGCTTTCTTCAACAGATGGCATTTTTTCAAATTTGAAATTTCCAAAAAAAACACCAAGCCAAATTCAATCTGGTCTCTCCCTGTAGTGAGCTCTGTAATTTCAGACCACACCCAAAATATGAAACTAAGAGGTGGATCTTCTTTTAATCATCACACAAAGGTGTTTAACCGATGAAATTGTTTTTTTTTTTGGGGTGTCAGATAGGTATTGCGTACGGTACGCGACTCAATCGCTTTGGAAGAGCAACTCTGTAAACTGTATAAAAATAGCATTGTCAATCGCTTTAAACAGCAATTATACTAATTTCTATACTGAATAAGTGAATCTGTTTACTTAAATATATATATATATATGTATATATATATATATATATATCTATTTACTTAAATTATACTTTTACACTATATATATATATATATATAGATATGTAAATATATGATCAAGGGCAAGTGGTGCCCGAAACGCGTAATTTGAGGACAATAAAAGAATAATTGCCTATATCTCCGGTGGTTCGTGATTCTCTGTTTGCTGAAAGCGACTGCAACGTTAAACGGAGTATCTCTATGGTCTTGATATATATATATATTAAACCTAAATCTTTTTACTTAAATTATACTTTTACACTCCATATACATATATATATATATATATATATATATATATATATATATATATATATATATAGTGTCAAAGTATAATTTAAGTGGTAAGTAGTCTAAATATCGAACTTTATATATCGATATACAGAAATATCGAGTTTTATGTATCAATGGGATTAAATCTCGATGTTCTGTATATCGTTTTTAAGTGTAATCAAAAATATCGAAGTATGTAATATCGAATGAAAAAATATTGTTCTGTAAAAATATCGTCAAAGTATGATATTTGTGATTTTTTTAATGTGTTTGTAGTACTATATTATTTAAATAATGTTAAAAAAAATTATATGTATAATATTTTTTAGGAGCGGGATGTAGGGTTT
This sequence comes from Calotriton arnoldi, assembly GCA_963921515.1. Classification (NCBI taxonomy): domain Eukaryota; kingdom Metazoa; phylum Chordata; class Amphibia; order Caudata; family Salamandridae; genus Calotriton; species Calotriton arnoldi. The sequence goes on from CAWUFW010015252.1 coordinate 270,871, forward strand.
ATAGGGGATAAGGGTGGGGAGTGTTTTAAAAATATGGGTAAAAATATATTATAAATTGATAAATATAAAATTTATTTTTTAAATTTAAATGTAGAATTTAGAAATATATTTTTAGGAACGGGATGTTGGGTTTATAGGGGATAAGGGTGGGGAGTATTTTAAAATAATGTTTAAAAAAATTATATAAATATTAAAAATGAATGATTAAGGGGCCCATTAGGAGGGCGGGCGGAAACACCACCGCCGTGCTGGCGGGTGGAAAAACCACCAGTTACCGTCCGGCCGCCGCAGCCCACACGCCCGCCCAATTAGGATGTGAAAAGTCAGCCAAACACCGCCCGTATGCCAGCGACGCCGCCCGCCATCAAAGTGCGCCCATTCACGTAGCGGCGCGGCCCAATGGAGACACACCACCCGACGGAATCACGTACCGCCCGGCGTACAAATTACGATGCCACAACCAAACAGCTCCCCCGGCTAAGAGACACCGCACGTGAAAGCAAGGCGGAAACCCGACAGCACAGTACGGATACCAAAGAGGCGGACCCCCCGAGCATGAATCCAGCACTGCAGGCCCTCCCCATGCTCTACCTGATGCAGAACCTAGGAGTCAACGCACCGCGGAGACGCAGGTAGGCAGACACACAACAAGGGCACGCAAACACCTCACACAGTGCAAGTGCGGTAAAACTGTACATGGCCCCCCCGACACCCCTGCGTGGACGCGACACATCCACCACTGCACCCACAAATGTCACATCGGGCAAATTGTAACAACTCGCAACAACCGGGGACACACCACCTGGGACCAGGAACTAACGTCCCCGTCACGGCCCCGCAGCGCAGCGCCGACGACGCAGCCACACATGCGCACAACGCATAGGCCAACGGCAGCGCAATGTATGCGCCGCACACAAACAACACAGGGTCACAACCAAACACCACACACACCAGCCCCACCCAGAACGCACATGTCACGTGACAGTCCTGCCACAGTCATGGCGCCAACCAGCAATTCACTGTTGCCAACCTGACGTCACACAACTGACCCGAACATGTCAGTGATGTCACGCCAAGTTAGGACACACCCCTGTGTGCAAAACATGGCGAAGCACACAGCGGCGGCAACATCACCCAGCAGAATATGGACCCCGTCGGAAAAAGCTACGCCAGTACCACACAGAAAATCCGATACCACCCTGCACCCAATACCAAGACATGCAATACGTAACATCAAAGATCCCGGGGGACCGACAACAGGTGGCTCCAATTACAACACCCACACACAAGGCCCAACGCATAGCGGAAACGCAGCGTGCCGCCCACACACGGGAGAGGAGATAGCACTGAATGGCCTTCCATACCCACACCGAAACCACAGCTCAACTATTCAAGCAGGACAACACAGTCATTATTCCAAAAAAGCCCAACACAGGCATGCAGAGGGAACCGTCCACTGGGCAGATAGCGCATAACACGAAAGAACATTCCGAAGGGAAAAAGAAATGATACCACTCCCCATGTGGTTCACATGCAAGTTATCGGGAAGGAGTCAGACACCACTGACCTTGACCATTCATAGAAGCATGTGGGATGAGGGCCCGTGTCCTTCGCACAAGCCACGATAACCCAAGCCCTGCCACCCTACGACCATAACAGAATTCCCAGCAACGTCGGAGGTTGCACTCTGCAGACTGTACAGACAGCCGGAGCACGCCATCACATCGCCCTTCAGCAAAATGGCACTTGCACCACACCTACCCAACTACGCCGGACAGATGAAGCTGTACAAACATTACCTGATACAGATATTGGGATGTGAAAATCTGGCCTTGCTGAACGTAAGTTACCGACTAACTTACCGCATCGCATTGTTCAGCTGCGTCATCCCCGTCTTCTACTGTCGGAGGTGTCCTTTCCACTATCCTGTGGATTTATGTCTCTCCAACCCTGCATGTCCAATGGCGGACCTGGTACAACTGTTCAACCCCTGGACGTCCACGACAGGGTCTGTTCAGCCTATGGGGGCATGGCGTATGTGGCTGCAATCGGACCCACACTGCAATGGGACCACTGTGCCTCCACACGACGGATTCTGGATCACAGTTTCATCGAATGTCATCCAACATGTCCCATCATGCTCCTACAAGGGACAACTTACGACCAACACTTTGACAGCCACCATCCGCTACATTGGATGGCATCCATGTTTACCACCAATGCCATGGAAGCCCTGCTGGAAGGTATCGCATTCCTGACAACCTGTCAATTCGTCGGGCCCCAATGCAACACCCCCAATTGAACAATGATGTCCCACACCGTACCCATGCCTGGCATCCACACGGACTGAGCAGTTACCAGTACAACAACTATACCACACAACCTGCAACTAACACCACACCATCAACTACACTGCCATGACATCGGATATTTTCGGGACATGCACTCTGTACCTCATCACATCCAGTAACTCTGCATGAACAGGGGGAGGCAGAGGCATGGGATTCGTGTATGGCAACCACATGGACATAACTGCACGTACATCTATGCCATAATATGTATCCTGCGCCCATGAACATATGCACCGGTCAGTGGACAGTAATCGTTCGGCTGTAGTATGTGAGAGCTGTCACCTCACCTCCCTCTGAACTTCCGTGCCAGGACTTTTGCATGGACAACAAGTGCATCCCCCAACAACATGACCCCAGTGACTGTGTCATGTCCAGTAGCCACCACATTGCAACAACAAGTGGGACGCCGTTGCATGCACGTAAGCCCATGCCCTGATGTCACCTCCACGCACGTGTGTATGAGTAACCATAGCAGCAAACCTGTAACATGGAACTGAGATGTACTGTGCCCATGATGTCAAGCGGTCTGGTAGGCGAAATGTATACTGTCTGTGTCAAAGTTAGCAGCTCCACAGTAATTAGCAAATGTACATTAGCACAGCAACGGCTAAGCAGTTGTAACTCTGAAGCACACATCCCACAGTCAACAACTGATTACATGTACCCCTACACCCTATGCTATGTGTAATCATGCTGAGTATATCCTCCACATGCATTTCGCTGCCAGTAGTGTCCACTATACTGCATCACAGAGGACATAAGTCCTAATACATGGATTGAAGTAAATATGTGTCTCTGCTTATTCATTCCACGAGTACAAATGAGAGAGGATGAGAGTGTGTGAAGTACACAGCAGTCGTGAGATGACCATGTAGTCCACTGTCATTGGATGTCAACGCAAATGAGTAGCACAACTGTGGAAGACACACATGTGTCATGTGAAGCGGGAGTTATGCTTGGCTCAGGTGGGTGGGTGTGACGGGTAGGTGCGCACATGCAATGTTGTAAGACGCTGTGTTGGGAGGATTCCGGAACAGTACATTGCTGCTCTCCTGGGAATTTGTAAAGACCACCTGTCTGGGGATGAATGTGAACTCGTGTGTGCACAACAGGCGGGCACACGATCAATGCTGCATCAGGTGTAGACGTCAGCCCACCCTCCGTGGACATGCTGGATACTGCTGTGCGTCCGCCAGGCCCTTGCCAAGGCACTCACATCCCCTGTCTACCAGGTGTATCCCCAACATTGTCCACCTGCACAGGCAATCCAGGGCACGGGATGGCAGTGGAGCATGGTGGGTGAGATGTCATGGCGCGCTCCTCCTGGACACATCACGCAGGCAACACATCCTCAATTAGTAGTATGGCACAAGTCTAATGGAAGTAGTGGGGGGACGCACACATCACGAGCAGGAGTGACGTCACGGAAGGTGGCTCGCACCATCTCACTCATTGCCTATATCCCCACACACGTTACATGCCATTGCAACAGAGAAGCCAGAGCGTGCAGAAGCAGCTCCAAGCTCGCCCCCGAGAGGCCAAAGAGTGAATGTGTGGGTCCATGAGCTCCAGTTGGACGCGGCCTGGGCCGCTAGGGCAGCTACAGCCTCTGTGTGTTGCAGGTGGTGTATCCGGACTGCGGAGCCTTGCATGCATTGTCAATGTTGCCCGGGTGTCGGGTCGGGGCACCATGCAGGTGGACGGCGTCCCGCCACTCATAATGCCGCGAGACAGACCACTTGTTCAACTGGACCCACACATATACTCCTTGGCCTCTCTGGGGCGAGTTTGGAGCTGCTTGTTCATGCGCTGGCTTCCCAGGTGCTAACGCATATATTGGTGAGCGAGGGGAGGCCATGAGGACAGGGTAAAATATGACTGTTTGACTTCCAGTCAGTTCAAGGAATGACCCTGATGTGGTCATGAAAAGACGTGTCTCGTGTGTATTGCAACTAGTAGATAAGCCGATGAACTTCCCATGTCTTGCATGTAGCCCCGCACCTAGCCCCGCCCACTCTACACATTGAAATGAGTACCAGCACCACATCCTTCCCATTCGAAGCACTGACTGGGGGTGATAACCATTGGACAGTCTTGTGTAGTCCACCCACGCGTACATGTGGGCCCTCCATGATCCATGTCACCTGCGGCAAAGTGATGTCATGGGCAATGACGGAAGTGAGGAGAGCTGTCTGCCCCACGCACAGATGGCGCATCAGCTCAACAGACCCAGCACTGAGGGCAGCAGGGGTCACATGTGCAGGGGCAGCTGTGCCTGGTGTGAAGGCACATGCATATAGACAGCACATCGACCAATGTGTAGTCTGCCCACATCTACTGTCCATTGTCAGGCGGACCTAGCAAATGTTCACAAGGCAACACATCTGTGTTGGTGTACCCACTGTGACCAACACTGCGCAACAACCAACGTACTCGCCCTGCGCATGGCCCACCCCGCAACGGTGGTCACATTCAGTGGCACTATCTCACACACACATCCCTTCCACGAGGCATGGTGTGACCAATGTACAGGGCTGAGTTTGCGCTCATCCGGAGAGTGCTGAACAGGTGACACTAGTAACTCACTAGTCATTCTGTGTTGTCACCTACTGGCATTGTGCAGTCAATGTGCAGGCCAGGCCTGCTGGGACTGAGAAGGGCAGCATGGCCCCAGCCTGACATGCACACGAGCAACAAGTGCACTGAGACCTGCATTGCCAATTGTTTGTGTCACTGGATGTCTGACATGAAGTTGCCATGTACCACCACTCGGGAGGGACAGACATGTCAAAGCGCCCGAGAGCTCACATACCACTGCCACCTGCAGTCAGCATGGTGAGCAGTGCATGTTTGAACACCACAGGCTCTGACTCATAGTGCTGCGGATCAACAACATGTGTGACCCCCACATGCACTCCCACACACACTGCAGTTGTCTCTCACACACAACTTTCGCAAGGAATAGCCATGTGCAGTGTGCATGGAGCTCGGAATCCAGGATCTCCAGTTCCTCGCTGGTGAGTGGACCTGGACATATCCTCAGCGTCATCCACGTGTAGGTGGAGAGGTGGCAGCAGCAGGTGTTGTTGAGGGGTGCCAGGCTGCAGTCCCAGGTAGATGTGGTAATGCCGGTCTCACTCACACACTCACATAGCCCCCTGGGGCAGTTTCAGTGGGTCCAAGCTGCTGCAATTTGTGTACCATGTCTGCCAGCTACTATTGCAGATGATGGCCTGCTCCCTGCTGGGCCGGAACGCTTACCTCCATGGTGGAACACGCAGGGTGCAACCGCGAGGGTCATTGGAGTTGGCAGTAAGGGCCTGGCCCATGGCGGGTACAGTCCGCTGATGCCATGTGCACCACACAGTTTAATGTGCGCAATGCATCTGCAGGTGTGGCCATGATTTGTGTGTGGGTGCAGGTCCACAATGGACGGGGCCACAGCATGCTGTGTGCATAGGCAGGGACGGCCAGTGGCCAGCCTCCACATGTCTGTTGGCATATCATCATGTACACATTGGCATGGGAGCATGGGATATGCATATGCACACACATGCCATCTTACACTATGTACATCTGCCACTTGGCACGTTCGACGTTACGTGTCACTTGTGATGTGTATTTGCAATCACACAGCCGTGTTGGCATGGGGCTGTCAATGTGTACACCTGTCAATGTTTCTGGAGGTGTGATCCGTACAGTGCTGTACATAGGGTGCAGTAGGGACATCACTGACTGTCTCATATCCCCTCGTGCCACAGGTCCCACTTGTTTTGGCTGCTCAGCCTGTGTCCATAGCGTTGTTGGTGTGTGCCCTACACACCCAGCCTCGGAAGCAGTGTGATGCACAGCAGCTAGTCATGTTGCCGTAGTGTTGCAGCTTTCCGAATATGCAGTCTGTTTCCATCAGCATGCCTTACAAGTTGTTAAGGCCTAACTCCCCATGTGCATGCTCATGGCAATGGTGTGTGTCACTGCCCATTGCTATTGGTAGGGGACCTGTGTATGTGTATTGTGGCTGTGCTGTCCCTACTTGTCAGCTGTTCTGTGATTCAATTGCTTGGTCAGTCAGTTCTGATTTGTGTATGTGAAAATGCCCTGTGGCGTGTTGCCTTGACATGTGTCCACTTCCATCTTTCCTAGGAGGAGGCCAAACATACATCACCCCTACCAATTGCTGTCGGCCATGGAGGATGTAGAGGTGATCCGGAAGTACCGTCTGGTCCGACCCACCCTGCATCGCCTATGTGCCTTGTTGGGACCCCACCTCCGTCCTCGCAGGGTGTATCCTACTGCATTTACCACCACGGCTAAGGTGATGGCTGCACTGCATTTCTTCGCCAGTGGGTCATTCCAACACACAGTGGGCAGTGGAGGTGGGATGTCCCAGCCCATGTTCTGCATGGTGCTGAGGGATGTACTGTCAGCTATGATGCTGTACAGGAACAGGTACATACGATTCCCCAGGGCTCGTGAATTGGCGGCAGTGAAGGGTGATTTCTATGACCTTGGACGGATCCCCCACGTTGTTGGTGCAATTGATTGCACCCATGTTGGCCTTGTTGCACCACAGTCCACTGAGCACCTCGACCGCAATAGGAAGCTCACCCACTCCCTGAATGTGCAAGTGGTGTGCCTTGCGGACATGGTCATTTCACACGTGTGTGCGAAGTTTCCAGGATCGGCACATGACGCGCACATCATGCGCAACAGCATCCTACCACGTCTGATGACCAATCTGCAACGGGACCGTGCTTGGATTGTTGGTGAGTATGTGGAGTAGTGTAGCGTGCTGGCTGTGCGATGCTGTATTGTGTCCAGTTGGAATTGCAACGATTCTCTGTGTCCCTCACACCCAGGTGACTCTGCTTACCCGAATGGGCCCTGGCTGCTCAGCCCATTACGACATCCTCGTACCCCAGCTGATGTCCGCTACAATGAGGCACATGGGAGGACCAGACGTGTGGTTGAGCGGACCTTTGGCCTCCTCAAGTCCAGGTTCAGATGCCTGGACCGCACAGGGGGCGCACTGGCGTACTCCCCACAGAAGGTGTGCCAGATAGTAGTGGCTTGCTGCATGCTGCACAATCTGGCTATTCGCAAGCAGATCCCCCTAATTGTGGATGACGGAGATCAACCAGGGCCCCAGCCTGCAGACCAGGACGGGTCGAGTGAAGAGGACAGTGGGGAGGAGGAAGCTGTGAATGTGCGTCAGCAGCTCATCGCCCGCTACTTCACTTGACGGTGAGTGTCCATGTACGACGGCTGATGTAGCTGTAGTTGTGTAGGTGTATGTGTGCTCTGTCACGGAGGCCTTTTGTTCACTGAGTGCTGTGTGTCAATGGTCCATGTCCAGGTTAGTATGCCACTGACAGTGGCTATTGCATTGTGCCCTGTTGCTGTGTGAGATGTGTGTACATTGCTTGTAGTTTGTGACAAGTACTGTGTGATGAGTGTGTGACATACTCATTGACTGTACTCTTGTTCTTTTTTTCACCACTAGGTCCCTACAGCCTCTCCTGTCCCATCGACATACCACACAGCAGATGCATTTCTGCTCATGGTGGCGATTGCACATCGTTGAATAAACCCAGATTGTGATCAAGGTGTATTTATTTACAGCGGTGACATGTGATTGTGTGCAAGGTGATGACAAAAGTGGTGCATGCTGTGACAATGATTTGACGGCCATGGCTGCGTGATGGTCAAGGTGTACCCATGTAGTTCTATGTCCACAGTCCAACAGACACATGCCATTCACATGGCAGTGTGGGGTAGGATCGTAGTCCAAGTCAGTGCAGTAGGTGGTCAGGGTGGCTGGCTGACTCACTGGCGTTTGGTGCGTGCGAAGTCCTCTCTGGACACCTGTTTCCTCTTCGGACGGCCCCTTCCACGTTTGGTAGGGGGGGTTGTGTTGGTGGGCTGCTGGTGGTGGCTGAGGACTGCTCACTTGCTGTGGATGCAGGGGAACTAGATGTTGCACGAGCCTGCGCCACAGCACGTGGTGGCGGCGGTGGTGTGGCTGGCCTTGCTTGGGCCCTCCCCCCCACCACCAGCTGGCCCATGAGGTCCACAAGTCGGTCCATACGGGTCACGAATTGGCCCATATGGGCGTCCATGGACCTCAACACCCCAAGGACCTCCCACGTGTCGGCAGCCGACCTGGCCCATTGTCCTTGGGCCTCTTCATAGGCCCCAAGGACTCTTGAGATTTGCGGAAGGGCTTGGCTCCCAGGCTCAGATGGCGTTGGCCTGACCCTGCTCCTCCCACCGGTACTGCTGCCACCGACTGGCCCACTCGCCACATTGGTCAGCACGGTCCTCTGTCTGGCTCCCAGGATCGAGCACGACGGGCGTGCTACCCCTTGCGCAGGTGCTGTGGCCAGGGATGGCATGGTGGTGGTGGTGGTGGTTGTTGCAGCGGTGGTGGTGGCCGCAACGACCGTGGCAGCAGGGGTCTGTGACTGGTCAGCAGCCCTGGGTGATGTGTTGGTGGGTAGGAGGGGCCCTGGGGAGCGGTTGGGCCCTGCCACTCCAGACGGGCCTGGTGGGTGGCCCTCGTCCGAAGAGGTGTCCAGGTCTTCTACATCCGTGAGTCCGGGTCGGGGGCTTGCGGGCTGGCTGTGCTGGCTGCTGTCTCCCTCTCCAGCATCCAGCTGTTCGGCACCTGTGGGGAGAATGTGATAGGTCATTGTGTTGCACCTAGCAAAGTATGTATTGGTTGTCTGACATTCACAGTTCGTGCACTGTCATGCACAGGTTTCCCAGGGGCGTGTGTGTGGATGTACGATGTGTGTATGCGTGGGCTAGGCAATGGTACTGTGTGATGTGGACATGTGGCATGGGACGGATTAGCAATGCCGATGGGTGTGTGTTGCTATGCTCCTACATTTTGTGGCTCGGGTGTATGCGGGCTCCAGACCCATCGACGATGGTGGGTTGAACTATGGTTTAGGTGTTCAAATGGAACGCTTAGAAACGCAGATGGCTAAAGGGGGTACAGCCCCCTCAACGCTTTTGAGGTGAAATATGGTTTAGGGGTTCAAATGGAACGCTTAGAAACGCAGATGGCTAAAGGGGGTACAGCCCCCTCAACGCTTTTGGGTTGAAATATGGTTTTGGGGTACATACTGTGAGTCATGGGTGCAGAACGTGACATGTGTTCTGGCAACATGACAGTGCATAGACGAAGGTGTGTGTCTGTCTAACATTCCCAGCATATCTGTTGACTGTCATCATTTGTGGACATTACATTGGTGGCATTGTTGTGAGTTCGTGCTTGTTGTGTGCCACACGACGTATTGCAGATGGGCAAAACCCTTGGTGTGCGTGCTGCCCTCGGACATGTGCATCAATGCAGTGCTCTTGGGGTGTTGACTATATTATGTGTGTTGTTACTCACAGTGTGACGTGCGCTTCAGTCACTGCAGGCACATGATTTGTCATGGGCAGGTATCTCTGCATGACTGCTGTATGAGGGCCAGCTGTTCGGATGACATACCTTCCATGACACTGGGGCTGACAGATGAGATGGATGATGTGTTGAATGTGCATTGTGTGCCTGTGTGTTTCATGGGTCCAGTGGTGTTTGTGTGCAATATTGTGGTTCCACGCTGTTACTTCTAGTAAGGTTTGTCTTACATGGGCGTTGTTGTACGATGTGTGGGTGACAGGCAGTGAGGACTACATGGACAAGACTTCGATGGTGTTGCTGATGTGTGTGATGGGTGGCACAGTGCCTGCCGTGTGGGTCTGTACTCCAGTGGGACTTGTGCATGCAGACGTGGTTCCTTAGGTGTTGCTGTATCTGTGATGGGTCATGTGGGGTATGACTCTGTGATACATGTCCGTGTGCACATTGGTCACATGATTGTGACAGGGAGCAGTGCTGTGTGTTCCTCTGCTACATGACATGTCACATGTGTCAGTCGTAATACTGTCCTCATGCCTACAGACACCCCGCCCTGTACTGTCTCCCACCTACAGGTTGTTTTTGAGTGCGCAATGCAATGGATGCCACATGGTTATGGGCGGGAGGGGTGCTCCATGTTGCTGGTCTGTGGGAGTGGGGGCGGTGTTGTGAGTTGTGGTGATGGCCTGACACCCACAGGAACCCCTGCATGTGGGGTGAGATGTCTACCTGTCGGATGCAGGTGTGCACTGCAGTGGCTGACGCATGGGTGTGGGGGGTGCTCCACCTTGCTGCGCTGTGGGACTGGGGCCTGGTGGCTGTTGTACTTCAGCTGTCCCCCCTCTGACCCACTGCCTTTGTGTTGCGGCTCCTTACCTGTTACTTGTCGGTTAGTGCAGCTATGGCTGACACATGGGTGTGGGGAGTGCTCCTTCTGGCGCTTCTGGAGTACGAGGGGACCTGGTGGGAGTTGCGGTGCTGGCTGACTGTACACATGCCCCCATGGGTATGTCAGTTGGTAGGTTTGGGCTGTGTGTGTGAGTGTCTGTTGCATGAGTGAGTGATGTCTTGTGTATTGTGTACTGGACATGGGGGTGTTTGTCCCTCGGAGCTATGGCATAGTGGTAGTGCATGTGAGTACATAGCGGTGTGCTGGTATACGTTTGTTTGTACTTACCAGCCTCGACTCCCCTGGTAATCCGGTGAGGATCTCTGGATGTATTATGACTCGCACCTTCTCCTCCCACGCCTTGAAGGTCTTGAATAGCGCGGGATTACCTCCGCCAGTCCTGGCAGCCAGCTGCTGATTTTTGGCCTCCTTCTTCTTGACCACGCTTTTCAGGTCGTTCCAACTTTTGTTGATTTCGCCTCTGTTGCGTGGCACGTTCCCGACTGCATTGACCTGGTCTACGATCCTGCTCCACAACCGGTTTCTGGTGGATAGTGGTGTCTGTTGGACCTGGTTGCCATAGATTTGTGGGTGCACCTTGACGATCTCGTCGACCATGACCGTCAGCTCAGTGGAAGTGAACTTGGGCATTCTGTGTGATGCCATGGTGTGTGTTTTGGTGTTTGTGGTGCTGGTGCGGTGTGTGGTGTGTGATGTGCAGGGGGTTTGTGGGTCAGGTGTTTGGTGGTGGTGGTGATGGGTGTGATGGGTGCGTGTCTGTGGTGTGCTGCTGTCCTTTCTGTCTCGCTGTGTTCTGTGCTTTCGTCCTCAGTTTGTAGTGTTGCAAGGGATTGTGGTCTGTGAAGGAGCTGCTTTTGTACTTACCTATGTGGGTGTGTCATGATGGTCTGTTGTTTTCAGGTGTGTTGTGGCTGGTGTTCTGGGATTTGTAGTTTATTTGTTTGTCCAGGGGGGATGTGTTTTCGGGATGTGTACTGTGTTTGGGTATTTGGGCGTGGGTTGCTGTGTGGACTTGTTGGCCATGTTGTGTGTGTTTGTTTTTGTCCGCAGATGATTTCTGTGCAGGGACGTGGCCGCCTGAGCTTCCGCCGTGTCCATTTCCGTCACTGTTGTTTGCGCTGGCGGGCGGTGAATTTGTGGATTTACCGCGCTCATGTCGGTGCGTTCCTAATTTCACGGCCGGTATCTCGTTCGTCAGGGCGGGCGGTTTTGGGTTGTCGTGCGTATTTCCGTCCGTGGCGGGCGGATGGACTTGGATTCGGACATGGGCGGGAGGTATTTTTTGTGTATTTTCCGCCGCGGGCGGTTTGCGGCTCACGCCATCATAATTGCTCGGTCGGTATTCAGACGGTGTGGGCGGGCGGATTTCTACCGCTATGGTAGATGGCGGATTTTTTACCGCCCGGTATCGTAATGGACACCATAATTTTGAAATGTAAATTTAGAATTTAAAAATATTTTTTTAGGAGCGGGATTTTGGGTTTATAGGGGATAATGGTGGGGAGTGTTTTAAAAATATTTTAAAAAATATATTAATAATTTAAAGTTTATAAATTTAAATTTTAAATTAAAATTTTGAATTTAGAAATATAATTTTAGGAGCGGGATGTTGGGTTTATAGGGGATGAGGGTGGGTAGTGTTTTATAAAATAGATTTAAAACATATATTATAAATTGATAAAGTAGAAATTTTTAAAATAGAAAAAAACATTACATTTTATAAATAATATTTTATGAGCGGCATGTTGTGTTTATAGGGGATAAGGGTGGGGAGTGCTGTTAAATAATGTTTAATAATATAATAAAAATTGATAAATAAATTAAATATTTATACATAAATTTAAAATTTTAAATATAATTTTAATGAGTGAAGTTGTGTTTATAGGGGAGAAGGGTGTGTCATGTTAAAATAAAATTTTATAAAGTATTTAAAAATATTTTATAAATTTTAAAATGTATTTTGAAAATATATTTTCGAAGTTCAATATATATTTTTAGGAGTGGGATGTTGGTTTTTAGTGGATAAGGGTTGGGAGTGTTTAAAAAAAATATATATAATATTAATATTTTGCTCAATTTAAAAAATTTATGTATTTAATTAAAATTTTTCAGTAAATTTTATTTTAAATTTTTATAATAAAATAATTTTTGAGAGCAGTTTGGTTTTTATAGGGAATAAGGGTGGGGAGTGATTTAAAAAAATGTAAATTAAAAAAATATACATTATAATTTGAAAAAATAAATATTAGTAATATATATAAAAAGTTTGATAAAATATTAGTTAGGAGTGGTATGTATATTTTATAGTTGTTAAATGAGAGAAGTAATTTAAAATTAAGTAATTTATTCTAAGATATGTTTATTTTCCAGCAAGTTTTGTAATTTAATAGTGTTTGTAGTGTTATTATTCAAATAATTAAGTTTATAGTTTAGTATTTATATTAATTTTATATTTATTGTAGTGTGAATAGTAAGTTAATTAAATTTAGTTTCCCACACCTACCTAATTTAATACTAACTGGAGTGGGAATAGTTAATTAATTAAGTTTAGTGTCCAGCACCTACCCCAATTTAATCCAGACTGGAGTGGGAATAGTAAATTAAGTAACTTTAGTGTCCAGCACCTACCCTAATTTAATACTGTCTGGAGTGGGAATAGTAAATTAATTAAGTTTAATGTCCACCACCTATAACAATTTAATACTGACTGGAGTGGGAATAGTAAATTAATTAAGTTTAGTGTCCAGCACCTATCCCAATTTAATACTGACTGGAGTGGGAATACTAAATTAATTAAGTTTAATGTCCAGCACCTACCCCAATTTAATACTGACTGTAGTGGGAATAGTAAATTAATTAAGTTTAGTGTTCAGCACCTATGCCAATTTAATACTGACTGGAGTGGGAATAGTAAATTAATTATTTTTCGTATTCAGCACCTACCCCAATTTAATACTGAGTGCAGTGGGAATAGTAAATTAATTAAGTTTAGTGTCCAGCACCTACCCCAATTTAATACTGTCTGGAGTGGGAATAGTAAATTAATTAAGTTTAATGTCCAGCACCTACCCTAATTTAATTATGACTGGAGTGGGAATAGTACATTAATTAAGTATAGTGTCCAGCACCTACCCCAATTTAATACTGACTGGAGTGGGAATAGTAAATTAATTAAGTTTAGTGTCCAGCACCTACATCAATTTAATGCTGACTGGAGTGGGAATAGTAAATTAATTAAGTTTTGTGTCCAGCACCTACCCCAATTTAATCCTGACTGGAGTGGGAATAGTAAATTAATTACGTTTAGGGGTCGATTCCGATTCGGGCCGGAAAACGTACCGACCGACTCGGTGCGGGAATTTATTCCGACCGACACGAACCGGCGCCGCCCGACCCGGGTAGTACGATGAAATGCATGTGAAACCCGACCGACTCGGACGGAATACAAAACGAACGACCGAGCCGGATGGAAACAAGCCATCCGGCCGGAAAACACTCAAAACTAACCGACCGACACGCACCCGGATAGCGACCGAACGAAACGTACCCGCGAACTCCGACCCGCGTAGTACAATGCTATGCGTGCGAAACACGACCGACTCGCACGGAGCACAAGCCGCACGACCACACGCACACAAAACCCAGCCGAATCAACCCAATACTCCGCGACCGACTCGTACGCCGCACATGAAACCAACCTGAAACATAGCGGGAACGAGTCGGACAACATCGCACCAGACAACAGCAGCGTCCGACTCGGACACAAGAACGACTCCTACATGCACCCAAAGCACCAAGGGAAAAAAGTAAAAAAAATGGCCAAACAAGCTACCACAAAGCCAATAAATACTGGGGGTGAGGGAAAAAATGGAACAAGGACACACCCCCAACCCCACCTACATAAAGGCCACAAATCCCTACCATGAGCCTTTGCAAATTCCACAGACCTGCCAGCAAACAACACCATCACACAGCAACCACAGACACACTCACAGCTCATACATCACACAAGCCACACACCATTACCACACTTACAAATAGCACACACACCCAGCTAAACCTACACTCACACCCCCCCACTTGCACACACACACACACACATCAATCACCACCACCACCCATCACCATGCCTCCAAAGAAGAACCACAAGTTCCTAGATTGTGAATTGGAAGTCCTGGTAGACGAGATACTCAGGGTAGAGCCACAGTTGTTTGGTACATTGGTACAACAGACCCCCATGTCGCAGAAAACCAAGATGTGGGCGAGGATTGTCGACAGGGTGAATGCACAATCACCATGTTTGCGCACAAAGGAAGACATCCAGAACAGGTGGTATGATGTGCGCAGGAGGGTCCGGGACCTACTAAAAAGGACTACATCATCAGCCAGCGCACCGGCAGTGGCCCTCCTGCAAAACCAATATACCTCAGGCCCTGGGAGGAGAAGGTGCGGGCCATCCTACCACCAGTGAGCGTATATGGACTAACAGACATCCCAGAGCCTGGTGAGTACACAACTTATATACACAATATGGTGTGACAATACACACACAGCACCCTCAAAGGGATAGGCAAACCATGCACCCTTACCAAATACACAGCAAACAAAACATACTCATCCCAAGATGTGAATGCCAGTCAGACAAACACAATACCTGCCATCTCATAGTGACATCTAACTGTGTCATGACATCTACAAACCTAACAACAAATACAGCAAGGCAGTGGCACAAATAGAACCAACAAACACTCCCAGATATATTGACATCACTAGAACACCACCTCACAGGGAAGATCACTGAAAGGAAGGAATTATGTGTATGCTGGTAAAGTCAGTGTAGCCAATAGCATCATGGGAGTTGGAGTCATAGATATTGGTCAGCCTCACAATTGGCCCATCAACACCACCCTGAACCATGCTTACATCACAGGGAGTGGAAAAGGACTCACAAGATGGCTGACACTGGGTACTGCTGGGGGGAGCACAAGGCCCTGCAGGCAACTGTGCAACAACCAACAGCAGGACACCACTGACTGACATCCTGAAAGACAACTTGCACTCCCTGCAATGGAAGCATGTTCCATGGTGGGATATCTGGCTGGGTGGGAAGGAGGACTCACAGCACTGACCATAGTTACAAGCACCTCCCCTCACACACACCCCAACACTAACTCCACAGAACCCACCTGGGAGAATGCAATGCCTCACATTCTAACTCAAGATCCCACAAAGACCAACCAGCCGGGCTCATACTGTGTGAAGCACAGGGACACTCTTGGGACTGGTAGCCAAACAACCGCAAGGAGAACACTCTCAGCCAACCTGTCAGCACAGGCACCCCACCCCACAGGGAAGCAGAGTCAAAAGAAAGGAAGGATGGGCATGCTGGGAAGGGGGTGGAGGCAATAGCATGATGGGAGTGGTAGTCACAGATATTGCTCAGCCTCACAATTGGCCCATCAACACCACCCTGAACCATGCTCACATCACAGGGAGTGGAAAAGGACTCACAAGATGGCTGACACAGGGCACTGCTGGGGGAACACAAGGCCCTGCAGGCAACTGTGCACCAACAAACAACACAACCACATTGTCAGCCATCTTGCCATTGCTCTCACACTCACACACACTGAAGTCCACTCAAAAGGAAGGAAGGATGGGCAGGCTGGGAAAGGGGATGGAGGCAATAGCATGATGGGAGTGACAGTCACAGATGTTGCTCAGCCTCACAATTGGCCCATCAACACCACCCTGAACCATGCCCAAATCACAGGGAGTGGAAAAGGACTCACAAGATGGCTGACACTGGGTACTGCTGGGGGGAGCACAAGGCCCTGCAGGCAACTGTGCAACAACCAACAGCAGGACACCACGGACTGACATCCTGAAAGACAACTTGCACTCCCTGCAATGGAAGCATGTTCCATGGTGGGATATCTGGCTGGGTGGGAAGGAGGACTCACAGCACTGACCATAGTTACAAGCACCTCCCCTCACACACACCCCAACACTAACTCCACAGAACCCACCTGGGAGAATGCAAAGCCTCACATTCTAACTCAAGATCCCACAAAGACCAACCAGCCGGGCTCATACTGTGTGAAGCACAGGGACACTCTTGGGACTGGTAGCCAAACAACCGCAAGGAGAACACTCTCAGCCAACCTGTCAGCACAGGCACCCCACCCCACAGGGAAGCAGAGTCAAAAGGAAGGAAGGATGGGCATGCTGGGAAGGGGGGTGGAGGCAATAGCATGATGGGAGTGGTAGTCACAGATATTGCTCAGCCTCACAATTGGCCCATCAACACCACCCTGAACCATGCTCACATCACAGGGAGTGGAAAAGGACTCACAAGATGGCTGACACTGGGTACTGCTGGGGGTAGCACAAGGCCCTGCAGGCAACTGTGCAACAACCAACAGCAGGACACCACTGACTGACATCCTGAAAGACAACTTGCACTCCCTGCAATGGAAGCATGTTCCATGGTGGGATATTTGGGCTGGGAGGAGAAGTCGGCCCGGATGGCAACCAAATACCACCAATGCTGGTCAGGCACACACCTCAACATTCACATTGACATGCCACAGGTTGGCAGGACAATGTGCTACACCAATATCACTCTCTGACTGTCATAACTGAGTAGAATGCAATGTCCAGGGCCGCATCCAGAGGTACAGTCACAACTGTCCGGTGTTTTAACAATTGATGCCTGTAGAAACATACCATACAATCTGTGTCTCTCCCCAAAACAGGTGAAGATGGGGACTCAGCAGCAGATGAGGAGGAGTCCCTGTCCCAGGCTCCGGGGGACACAGAGCTCACTGGTGTGGATCAGCCTCTGCACTCCTCGGATGGCGAACAACAAGCTGGACCCTCCGGTGCCAGTCATCATGCAGCACCAGCAGGACCAACATCTGCACCCCCTGCACCCACCCCTCCAACAACTGCCAACACACAGGCCACTCCTGCAACAAGGACACACCAAGGACCACAGGTGACAACAGCGCAGGGACCCAGAACCAAACTGGAGCCGCTGCCATCAAGCCCACTAACAACACCCAAGTGGGCACACGGTCACCTGTGCGTGGCACCGCAGGCCCTGCACGTGTTGCCAGGGGTGGTGGGAGGGGTGGTAGACACAGGTCGCTATTTGCAGAGGGGTCAGGACTGCGTGATGACCCAGAACTGGCACGCATTGCAGATGCGTACCAGACCAGCACCGGAGAGGTCACCCAGGTAGTGGGGATCCTCAAGGACATACAACAGCAGCAGGCTGCCCATCATGCCCGCTTGGACTCCCACATGTCCCGTGTCGAGACACACATGTCTCGCATGGAGTCCAAGTGGGACACATTGCAAGAACTCACAGCGGTGCATAGGGACATACTTACATGCCTCCGCCAGATCAGCACCAACATGGCCTCACCTCCCTCTGCGCCCACAACATCTGTTGCCACTACATCCGCAACAGCCACAGGGAGGGAGGAGGACTCTGGCGGAGAGTACCCTGCACCGCGGCAGCCTGCACCTGAGGGTCCCCCCCAAGAAGAGGGGCCGTCCGAGGAGGCCAAACTGAGAAGCCGATGGCCAGCTATATCCCCCAGGAAGCCAACACCGTTTCTGGAACTTTTCCTCTGTGTGCAAACTGCACGCCCTGTCGATGGCAACCCAACTCGCCCACATGACATGGGGAGCTCTAGTTGTACAAATTCATCAGATGACTGTGGACTATACCCTGGACATTTCATCTACCAGGACTTCCAATTCACATGGGAACTTTGGATTCCAATTTCTATGTACAGCACCCACCATCCTGTGCACCATCCCCACACCTTTTGTAAATAAACTCACCAAAAACCATATCTGCCTCTGTTGTGATTCCAACGTGGTCTCTGTCATGGAAATGGTGATCAGAAATATGACACTGTGCATGCTGACTGCTACAGCAAGTCCAACACCGTCATGGCAGTCATGGCGACGTGACACATATGAGGGAGACGAAGTGGTGAAGTAGGACTGCGCACACCGGAATTGTTAAAGTTGTGGCGTGCTCCTGGGGTTTCACCCTCTGGTCAAGGGGTGTGTGAATAATAGAAGAAGTAAGCGTCACCTGTATAGGGAACGTCCCCCTGGGCACAGCTAATTACCACAATATTGTGGTTAAAAATTGTATACACTTCAGTGTCAAACAATAGATGAATCCAAAATGTCAAGATGAAATCATTGATTTTAATGAAGTTAGGTTGTTGATATTATATGATTCATATCAATCCCATCCAAAAGAATCTGTTCATCTAAACTTCAGACTGAACATTTCAAAATCATTTTTCAAAATCCCGATGCATTTCGGGCTATTACAGCCCTTCATCAGGGGAGAATGCTGGAGCAGCGCAATTGCCCATTGAAGTTCCCGATAACTGTAGGAACCATTGTTCTTCCCATTTAAAATAGCTTTGATATAGGGTGAAATTGAGAAGTTCCATGAGAAATAGTTGTAAGTTGAAATCTAAGTCAGAATTCAAAAGCACTTTTTCTACGGCCGCGAGGCCTAAATCGTGTGGTATTGAAGTATATAAAGATTTTACATCTATAGTACACAACCAAAGTTCATCATCGTCTTTTATCTGAGTCTGACTCAATCTGGAAATGAAATCTGTGGTGTCTCTAATATATGTCCGCATGTTGAGTACGAAAGGTTGCAGGTGCCTGTCGAGAAATTTGCCTACAGGTATTAGGGAGACACACCACTAGGGCCACACAACACATACACACCAGGGCCATATGACTCATCCCCTACACTGATGTTGCCTGGAAATACAGTGCAATGCACAGACACCACACATATTCACAGTCTGTGTCAACTACAACACAGATGCAGTAAGCAAATGTCACTCAGATGTGTGACTACGGACAACGCACACCCCAAAATGTAGAACAGGTTTATTACACATTTGCTACATGTTGTTTCCACTACAAATGCAAGCTAATCCCACCTGGCTGTGGCCACAAAGTCAAACAATGCAGAAGATAGAAAGTCCAGGGGTGTGTGGCACATCACCTGTAGGGGAACAACTGCTGCCACCTTGGAAGTTGAATCATTGATTCGGGGGATCCAAGTTGTTCTAACAACTCCAGCAGCACCCTGTGAAGGACAGACATGACACACACTCAAAAGCACAGAAGAACAGCACAGAATGGCAATACTCATGTCTAATACCTGTCACAAGTTAAATACACAAAAGCAAGTTAGCATGTCTACACTGTTGGCAAGTACAGACCACCTGCAAGGACACATCTCCGCATGCATCCAGTCAAGTTGCACATGGCCACACTCAAACAGCACCAGAGCACCACACACACATATCATGCAAATCAAATTCATTGATAGTACAACACTCTGGATACTCACATTCAGCTGAAGAAGTTGGAGATGAGCTGTGTGCGGACATCACCATCACCATCATCATCATCATCATCACTGGCATCGTGGCCCAGGCCTGGATCCTCCACAGGTGGCGGATGTTGGTCATCGTCATCCAGGATGAGAGGCAACTCCTTCCACACTGCCAGGTTGTGGAGCATGCAGCAGACGATGATAATCTTGCACACCTTTGCTGGGGCATATGGGAGGGCGCCTCCTGTCTTGTCCAGGCAGCGGAAGCGGCTCTTCAGGAGACCAAAGGTCCGCTCAATCACCCTCCTGGTCCGACCATGTGCCTCATTGTAGCGCATCTGGGCTGGTGTCACAGGGTTCCTGAGGGGTGTCAGCAACCATGGCATGTTGGGGTATCCCGAGTCACCTACAGACAGACAATTGCACATTAGCCAACATTGAAAAGTGTGCGGAAAGCAACATAGCACAACACACACAATGGTACAAAGTCAGTACACACCGACAAGCCAAGCACGCTGGTTCGGCATCTGTGACATCATCCTCGGGATGCGACTACTCCTCATCACGTAGGCATCGTGTGCAGAACCGGGGAAACGGGCACAAACATGTGTGATGGTCATGTTTGCAAGACATACCACCAGAGCATTGACAGAATGGTAATGTTTCCTGTTCCTGTATGCCTGCTCATGTGCCTGTGGTGGTACCAAGGCCACATGTGTCCCATCAATGGAGCCAATGACATGTGGCATCCTCCCCAGGGCATAGAAGTCACTCTTGACGTCAGTGAGTCGGTGACGTTGTGGGAAATAGATGTACTGGTTAAGGCATCTCAACATCGCCACCAAAACATTGCGTAGCACACGGCTGAACATAGTCTGTGACATAACACCAGTAGATGCCACAGTGTGTTGAAAGGTACCGGTGGCAAAGGAGTGTAGGGCTGCCATCACCTTCACCTTGGGGGTCAGCGCTGTCGGATACGGCCGGCCAGGCTGCAAATGTGGGTCCAACCGCACTGCCAAATCCTCAATCAGCTGCCTGGTGAAGCGGTACTGTCGGATGCTGTCACGTTCCACCATCGTTGCCAGGTCTGGGAATGGTCGAAGGACAGCAGGAGCCCTGCAGTGCAGAGGTGAAGAAGTCAAGATTGTCAGTCACCCCACATATGTGCCATTCACCATACTGTAGTTCACATGCTACATCATCAGCAAACACTAGTACTTGATGTGTGTATCGTTCTGTTTGGACACATATGGCACCCACATGGACATCATGTAACATCTCTGTTCAACATGTGTGGACAACAGGTCCCAGGGTGTGCTATGTGAAACCATTTGGCTGTGTCACAGTACCCATTTACTGCACTCACATTCCACACACATACCACAGTGACGTCTGGACAGATGCGCCACAGGCATCTCAACTCATTGATAGGTAGATTCCCAGGGAGCCTGTCTTGCCACATGGACACTGGCATGACATGGCGTATCATGTACACATCAGAAAAATCAAACATGACTCCCACAGGTAGTGCCCCCTGTAGCCTCTGCAGGACAGACATGGACGTCAGTGACACACACACACAACATCTAAGTCCATGCACAAACAACGTGGATGTGGAGACTGTCTCCCATTGTGCACATGGAGTCAGACATGTGAAAAACAACATGCACACAGACTGCGGAGGGACATGGCTATTGTGGCAATGGGCCACCCTGTGATGTACATGCTTTCCCACATGAGCCTTGGGGTATGTGACATGTCATACATATACACAACCTGGAAATGTGACCATGCAACATGCTCCAAAAATGAACAGTTGCACATCCCAGTGGTCATGTGCACGACACACAAAGGACCCTGTCCCCATTAACATGTGCACAGCCTCGGTGTGTCTGCCCCCAAGTGCCAGCCCAAAAACAACATGTACACACCCATACACAGATAAGGTCATGCTGCCACACATGCCTTAGATACAGTGTGGACTGGGTGTGGTGTAGTAGGTGTGCCCCAGAGTCCCTGGAAAGTATATGTGGCTGGCATAGGTTCACCATTGACCAGCATGGTGACACATGCGTGTGACCTCTACAGGGATGCGTTGTACAGCAATGGTCCGATCGGTGTGCCCGCTCGGACCATTGCATTGAATGTGAGCGGGTACGCGTTGTACAGCAATGGTCCGATCGGTGTGCCCGCTCGGACCATTGCATTGCATGTGAGCGGGTACGCGTTGTATCGCGGGTACGCGTTGTACAGCAATGGTCCGATCGGTGTGCCCGCTCGGACCATTGCATTGAATGTGAGCGGGTACGCGTTGTACAGCAATGGTCCGATCGGTGTGCCCGCTCGGACCATTGCATTGAATGTGAGCGGGTACGCGTTGTACAGCAATGGTCCGATCGGTGTGCACGCATTGGCTGGGGCCTGGCATGGCAACGGATGCGGTTTTTGAATTTACAACGAGTCTGATGCAGTGAATTCAGTTGGCCAGCCACAACAATGTTGCAAATTCATGGGTGTCATGAATTGAACTATGGTTTAGGTGTTCAAATGGAACGCTTAGAAACGCAGATGGCTAAAGGGGGTACAGCCCCCTCAATGCTTTTGAGGTGAAATATGGTTTAGGGGTTCAAATGGAATGCTTAGAAACGCAGATGGCTAAAGGGGGTACAGCCCCCTCAACGCTTTTGGGTTGAAATATGGTTTTGGGGTACATACTGTGAGTCATGGGTGCAGAACGTGACATGTGTTCTGGCAACATGACAGTGCATAGACGAAGGTGTGTGTCTGTCTAACATTCCCAGCATATCTGCTGACTGTCATCATTTGTGGACATTACATTGGTGGCATTGTTGTGAGTTCGTGCTTGTTGTGTGCCACACGACGTATTGCAGATGGGCAAAACCCTTGGTGTGCGTGCTGCCCTCGGACATGTGCATCAATGCAGTGCTCTTGGGGTGTTGACTATATTATGTGTGTTGTTACTCACAGTGTGACGTGCGCTTCAGTCACTGGAGGCACATGATTTGTCATGGGCAGGTATCTCTGCATGACTGCTGTATGAGGGCCAGCTGTTCGGATGACATACCTTCCATGACACTGGGGCTGACAGATGAGATGGATGATGTGTTGAATGTGCATTGTGTGCCTGTGTGTTTCATGGGTCCAGTGGTGTTTGTGTGCAATATTGTGGTTCCACGCTGTTACTTCTAGTAAGGTTTGTCTTACATGGGCGTTGTTGTACGATGTGTGGGTGACAGGCAGTGAGGACTACATGGACAAGACTTCGATGGTGTTGCTGATGTGTGTGATGGGTGGCACAGTGCCTGCCGTGTGGGTCTGTACTCCAGTGGGACTTGTGCATGCAGACGTGGCTCCTTAGGTGTTGCTGTATCTGTGATGGGTCATGTGGGGTATGACTCTGTGATACATGTCCGTGTGCACATTGGTCACATGATTGTGACAGGGAGCAGTGCTGCGTGTTCCTCTGCTACGTGACATGTCACATGTGTCAGTCGTAATACTGTCCTCATGCCTACAGACACCCCGCCCTGTACTGTCTCCCACCTACAGGTTGTTTTTGAGTGCGCAATGCAATGGATGCCACATGGTTATGGGCGGGAGGGGTGCTCCATGTTGCTGGTCTGTGGGAGTGGGGGCGGTGTTGTGAGTTGTGGTGATGGCCTGACACCCACAGGAACCCCTGCATGTGGGGTGAGATGTCTACCTGTCGGATGCAGGTGTGCACTGCAGTGGCTGACGCATGGGTGTGGGGGTGCTCCACCTTGCTGCGCTGTGGGACTGGGGCCTGGTGGCTGTTGTACTTCAGCTGTCCCCCTCCGACCCACTGCCTTTGTGTTGCGGCTCCTTACCTGTTACTTGTCGGTTAGTGCAGCTATGGCTGACACATGGGTGTAGGGAGTGCTCCTTCTGGCGCTTCTGGAGTACGAGGGGACCTGGTGGGAGTTGCGGTGCTGGCTGACTGTACACATGCCCCCATGGGTATGTCAGTTGGTAGGTTTGGGCTGTGTGTGTGAGTGTCTGTTGCATGAGTGAGTGATGTCTTGTGTATTGTGTACTGGACATGGGGGTGTTTGTCCCTCGGAGCTATGGCATAGTGGTAGTGCATGTGAGTACATAGCGGTGTGCTGGTATACGTTTGTTTGTACTTACCAGCCTCGACTCCCCTGGTAATCCGGTGAGGATCTCTGGATGTATTATGACTCGCACCTTCTCCTCCCACGCCTTGAAGGTCTTGAATAGCGCGGGATTACCTCCACCAGTCCTGGCAGCCAGCTGCTGATTTTTGGCCTCCTTCTTCTTGACCACGCTTTTCAGGTCGTTCCACCTTTTGTTGATTTCGCCTCTGTTGCGTGGCATGTTCCCGACTGCATTGACCTGGTCTACGATCCTGCTCCACAACCGGTTTCTGGTGGATAGTGGTGTCTGTTGGACCTGGTTGCCATAGATTTGTGGGTGCACCTTGACGATCTCGTCGACCATGACCGTCAGCTCAGTGGAAGTGAACTTGGGCATTCTGTGTGATGCCATGGTGTGTGTTTTGGTGTTTGTGGTGCTGGTGCGGTGTGTGGTGTGTGATGTGCAGGGGGTTTGTGGGTCAGGTGTTTGGTGGTGGTGATGGGTGTGATGGGTGCGTGTCTGTGGTGTGCTGCTGTCCTTTCTGTCTCGCTGTGTTCTGTGCTTTCGTCCTCAGTTTGTAGTGTTGCAAGGGATTGTGGTCTGTGAAGGAGCTGCTTTTGTACTTACCTATGTGGGTGTGTCATGATGGTCTGTTGTTTTCAGGTGTGTTGTGGCTGGTGTTCTGGGATTTGTAGTTTATTTGTTTGTCCAGGGGGATGTGTTTTCGGGATGTGTACTGTGTTTGGGTATTTGGGCGTGGGTTGCTGTGTGGACTTGTTGGCCATGTTGTGTGTGTTTGTTTTTGTCCGCAGATGATTTCTGTGCAGGGACGTGGCCGCCTGAGCTTCCGCTGTGTCCATTTCCGTCACTGTTGTTTGCGCTGGCGGGCGGTGAATTTGTGGATTTACCGCGCTCATGTCGGTGCGTTCCTAATTTCACGGCCGCTATCTCGTTCGTCAGGGTGGGCGGTTTTGGGTTGTCGTGCGTATTTCCGTCCGTGGCGGGCGGATGGACTTGGATTCGGACATGGGCGGGAGGTATTTTTTGTGTATTTTCCGCCGCGGGCGGTTTGCGGCTCGCGCCATCATAATTGCTCGGTCGGTATTCAGACGGTGTGGGCGGGCGGATTTCTACCGCTATGGTAGATGGCGGATTTTTTACCACCCGGTATCGTAATGGACACCATAATTTTGAAATGTAAATTTAGAATTTAAAAATATTTTTTTAGGAGCGGGATTTTGGGTTTATAGGGGATAATGGTGGGGAGTGTTTTAAAAATATTTTTAAAAATATATTAATAATTTAAAGTTTATAAATTTAAATTTTAAATTAAAATTTTGAATTTAGAAATATAATTTTAGGAGCGGGATGTTGGGTTTATAGGGGATGAGGGTGGGTAGTGTTTTATAAAATAGATTTAAAACATATATTATAAATTGATAAAGTAGAAATTTTTAAAATAGAAAAAAACATTACATTTTATAAATAATATTTTATGAGCGGCATGTTGTGTTTATAGGGGATAAGGGTGGGGAGTGCTGTTAAATAATGTTTAATAATATAATAAAAATTGATAAATAAATTAAATATTTATACATAAATTTAAAATTTTAAATATAATTTTAATGAGTGAAGTTGTGTTTATAGGGGAGAAGGGTGTGTCATGTTAAAATAAAATTTTATAAAGTATTTAAAAATATTTTATAAATTTTAAAATTTATTTTGAAAATATATTTTCGAAGTTCAATATATATTTTTAGGAGTGGGATGTTGGTTTTATAGTGGATAAGGGTTGGGAGTGTTTAAAAAATATATATATAATATTAATATTTGGCTCAATTTAAAAAAATTATGTATTTAATTAAAAATTTCATTAAATTTTATTTTAAATTTTTATAATAAAATAATTTTTGAGAGCAGTTTGGTTTTTATAGGGAATAAGGGTGGGGAGTGATTTAAAAAAATGTAAATTAAAAAAATATACATTATAATTTGAAAAAATAAATATTAGTAATATATATAAAAAGTTTGATAAAATATTAGTTAGGAGTGGTATGTATATTTTATAGTTGTTAAATGAGAGAAGTAATTTAAAATTAAGTAATTTATTCTAAGATATGTTTATTTTCCAGCAAGTTTTGTAATTTAATAGTGTTTGTAGTGTTATTATTCAAATAATTAAGTTTATAGTTTAGTATTTATATTAATTTTATATTTATTGTAGTGTGAATAGTAAGTTAATTAAATTTAGTTTCCCACACCTACCTAATTTAATACTAACTGGAGTGGGAATAGTTAATTAATTAAGTTTAGTGTCCAGCACCTACCCCAATTTAATCCAGACTGGAGTGGGAATAGTAAATTAAGTAACTTTAGTGTCCAGCACCTACCCTAATTTAATACTGTCTGGAGTGGGAATAGTAAATTAATTAAGTTTAATGTCCACCACCTATAACAATTTAATACTGACTGGAGTGGGAATAGTAAATTAATTAAGTTTAGTGTCCAGCACCTATCCCAATTTAATACTGACTGGAGTGGGAATACTAAATTAATTAAGTTTAATGTCCAGCACCTACCCCAATTTAATACTGACTGTAGTGGGAATAGTAAATTAATTAAGTTTAGTGTTCAGCACCTATGCCAATTTAATACTGACTGGAGTGGGAATAGTAAATTAATTATTTTTCGTATTCAGCACCTACCCCAATTTAATACTGAGTGCAGTGGGAATAGTAAATTAATTAAGTTTAGTGTCCAGCACCTACCCCAATTTAATACTGTCTGGAGTGGGAATAGTAAATTAATTAAGTTTAATGTCCAGCACCTACCCTAATTTAATTATGACTGGAGTGGGAATAGTACATTAATTAAGTATAGTGTCCAGCACCTACCCCAATTTAATACTGACTGGAGTGGGATTAGTAAATTAATTAAGTTTAGTGTCCAGCACCTACATCAATTTAATGCTGACTGGAGTGGGAATAGTAAATTAATTAAGTTTTGTGTCCAGCACCTACCCCAATTTAATCCTGACTGGAGTGGGAATAGTAAATTAATTACGTTTAGGGGTCGATTCCGATTCGGGCCGGAAAACGTACCGACCGACTCGGTGCGGGAATTTATTCCGACCGACACGAACCGGCGCCGCCCGACCCGGGTAGTACGATGAAATGCATGTGAAACCCGACCGACTCGGACGGAATACAAAACGAACGACCGAGCCGGATGGAAACAAGCCATCCGGCCGGAAAAACACTCAAAACTAACCGACCGACACGCACCCGGATAGCGACCGAACGAAACGTACCCGCGAACTCCGACCCGCGTAGTACGATGCTATGCGTGCGAAACACGACCGACTCGCACGGAGCACAAGCCGCACGACCACACGCACACAAAACCCAGCCGAATCAACCCAATACTCCGCGACCGACTCGTACGCCGCACATGAAACCAACCTGAAACACAGCGGGAACGAGTCGGACAACATCGCACCAGACAACAGCAGCGTCCGACTCGGACACAAGAAACACTCCTACATGCACCCAAAGCACCAAGGGAAAAAAGTAAAAAAAAATGGCCAAACAAGCTACCACAAAGCCAATAAATAATTGGGGTGGGGGAAAAAATGGAACAAGGACACACCCCCAACCCCACTTACATAAAGGCCACAAATCCCTACCATGAGCCTTTGCAAATTCCACAGACCTGCCAGCAAACAACACCATCACACAGCAACCACAGACACACTCACAGCTCATACATCACACAAGCCACACACCATTACCACACTTACAAATAGCACACACACCCAGCTAAACCTACACTCACACCCCCCCACTTGCACACACACACACACACATCAATCACCACCACCACCCATCACCATGCCCCCAAAGAAGAACCACAAGTTCCTAGATTGTGAATTGGAAGTCCTGGTAGCCGAGATACTCAGGGTAGAGCCACAGTTGTTTGGTACATTGGTACAACAGACCCCCATGTCGCAGAAAACCAAGATGTGGGCGAGGATTGTCGACAGGGTGAATGCACAATCACCATGTTTGCGCACAAAGGAAGACATCCAGAACAGGTGGTATGATGTGCGCAGGAGGGTCCGGGACCTACTAAAAAGGACTACATCATCAGCCAGTGCACCGGCAGTGGCCCTCCTGCAAAACCAATATACCTCAGGCCCTGGGAGGAGAAGGTGCGGGCCATCCTACCACCAGTGAGCGTATATGGACTAACAGACATCCCAGAGCCTGGTGAGTACACAACTTATATACACAATATGGTGTGACAATACACACACAGCACCCTCAAAGGGATAGGCAAACCATGCACCCTTACCAAATACACAGCAAACAAAACATACTCATCCCAAGATGTGAATGCCAGTCAGACAAACACAATACCTGCCATCTCATAGTGACATCTAACTGTGTCATGACATCTACAAACCTAACAACAAATACAGCAAGGCAGTGGCACAAATAGAACCAACAAACACTCCCAGATATATTGACATCACTAGAACACCACCTCACAGGGAAGATCACTGAAAGGAAGGAATTCTGTGTATGCTGGTAAAGTCAGTGTAGCCAATAGCATCATGGGAGTTGGAGTCATAGATATTGGTCAGCCTCACAATTGGCCCATCAACACCACCCTGAACCATGCTTACATCACATGGAGTGGAAAAGGACTCACAAGATGGCTGACACTGGGTACTGCTGGGGGAGCACAAGGCCCTGCAGGCAACTGTGCAACAACCAACAGCAGGACACCACTGACTGACATCCTGAAAGACAACTTGCACTCCCTGCAATGGAAGCATGTTCCATGGTGGGATATCTGGCTGGGTGGGAAGGAGGACTCACAGCACTGACCATAGTTACAAGCACCTCCCCTCACACACACCCCAACACTAACTCCACAGAACCCACCTGGGAGAATGCAATGCCTCACATTCTAACTCAAGATCCCACAAAGACCAACCAGCCGGGCTCATACTGTGTGAAGCACAGGGACACTCTTGGGACTGGTAGCCAAACAACCGCAAGGAGAACACTCTCAGCCAACCTGTCAGCACAGGCACCCCACCCCACAGGGAAGCAGAGTCAAAAGGAAGGAAGGATGGGCATGCTGGGAAGGGGGTGGAGGCAATAGCATGATGGGAGTGGTAGTCACAGATATTGCTCAGCCTCACAATTGGCCCATCAACACCACCCTGAACCATGCTCACATCACAGGGAGTGGAAAGGACTCACAAGATGGCTGACACAGGGCACTGCTGGGGGAACACAAGGCCCTGCAGGCAACTGTGCACCAACAAACAACACAACCACATTGTCAGCCATCTTGCCATTGCTCTCACACTCACACACACTGAAGTCCACTCAAAAGGAAGGAAGGATGGGCAGGCTGGGAAGGGGGATGGAGGCAATAGCATGATGGGAGTGACAGTCACAGATGTTGCTCAGCCTCACAATTGGCCCATCAACACCACCCTGAACCATGCCCAAATCACAGGGAGTGGAAAAGGACTCACAAGATGGCTGACACTGGGTACTGCTGGGGGGAGCACAAGGCCCTGCAGGCAACTGTGCAACAACCAACAGCAGGACACCACGGACTGACATCCTGAAAGACAACTTGCACTCCCTGCAATGGAAGCATGTTCCATGGTGGGATATCTGGCTGGGTGGGAAGGAGGACTCACAGCACTGACCATAGTTACAAGCACCTCCCCTCACACACACCCCAACACTAACTCCACAGAACCCACCTGGGAGAATGCAAAGCCTCACATTCTAACTCAAGATCCCACAAAGACCAACCAGCCGGGCTCATACTGTGTGAAGCACAGGGACACTCTTGGGACTGGTAGCCAAACAACCGCAAGGAGAACACTCTCAGCCAACCTGTCAGCACAGGCACCCCACCCCACAGGGAAGCAGAGTCAAAAGGAAGGAAGGATGGGCATGCTGGGAAGGGGGTGGAGGCAATAGCATGATGGGAGTGGTAGTCACAGATATTGCTCAGCCTCACAATTGGCCCATCAACACCACCCTGAACCATGCTCACATCACAGGGAGTGGAAAAGGACTCACAAGATGGCTGACACTGGGTACTGCTGGGGGTAGCACAAGGCCCTGCAGGCAACTGTGCAACAACCAATAGCAGGACACCACTGACTGACATCCTGAAAGACAACTTGCACTCCCTGCAATGGAAGCATGTTCCATGGTGGGATATTTGGGCTGGGAGGAGAAGTCGGCCCGGATGGCAACCAAATACCACCAATGCTGGTCAGGCACACACCTCAACATTCACATTGACATGCCACAGGTTGGCAGGACAATGTGCTACACCAATATCACTCTCTGACTGTCATAACTGAGTAGAATGCAATGTCCAGGGCCGCATCCAGAGGTACAGTCACAACTGTCCGGTGTTTTAACAATTGATGCCTGTAGAAACATACCATACAATCTGTGTCTCTCCCCAAAACAGGTGAAGATGGGGACTCAGCAGCAGATGAGGAGGAGTCCCTGTCCCAGGCTCCGGGGGACACAGAGCTCATTGGTGTGGATCAGCCTCTGCACTCCTCGGATGGCGAACAACAAGCTGGACCCTCCGGTGCCAGTCATCATGCAGCACCAGCAGGACCAACATCTGCACCACCTGCACCCACCCCTCCAACAACTGCCAACACACAGGCCACCCCTGCAACAAGGACACACCAAGGACCACAGGTGACAACAGCGCAGGGACCCAGAACCAAACTGGAGCCGCTGCCATCGAGCCCACTAACAACACCCAAGTGGGCACACGGTCACCTGTGCGTGGCACCGCAGGCCCTGCACGTGTTGCCAGGGGTGGTGGGAGGGGTGGTAGACACAGGTCGCTATTTGCAGAGGGGTCAGGACTGCGTGATGATCCACAACTGGCACGCATTGCAGATGCGTACCAGACCAGCACCGGAGAGGTCACCCAGGTAGTGGGGATCCTCAAGGACTTACAACAGCAGCAGGCTGCCCATCATGCCCGCTTGGACTCCCACATGTCCCGTGTCGAGACACACATGTCTCGAATGGAGTCCAAGTGGGACACATTGCAAGAACTCACAGCGGTGCATAGGGACATACTGACATGCCTCCGCCAGATCAGCACCAACATGGCCTCACCTCCCTGTGCGCCCACAACATCTGTTGCCACTACATCCACAACAGCCACAGGGAGGGAGGAGGACTCTGGCGGAGAGTACCCTGCACCGCGGCTGCCTGCACCTGAGGGTCCCCCCCCCAAGAAGAGGGGCCGTCCGAGGAGGCCAAACTGAGAAGCCGATGGCCAGCTATATCCCCCAGGAAGCCAACACCGTTTCTGGAACTTTTCCTCTGTGTGCAAACTGCACGCCCTGTCGATGGCAACCCAACTTGCCCACATGACATGGGGAGCTCTAGTTGTACAAATTCATCAGATGACTGTGGACTATACCCTGGACATTTCATCTACCAGGACTTCCAATTCACATGGGAACTTTGGATTCCAATTTCTATGTACAGCACCCACCATCCTGTGCACCATCCCCACACCTTTTGTAAATAAACTCACCAAAAAACCATATCTGCCTCTGTTGTGATTCCAACGTGGTCTCTGTCATGGAAATGGTGATCAGAAATATGACACTGTGCATGCTGACTGCTACAGCAAGTCCAACACCGTCATGGCAGTCATGGCGACATGACACATATGAGGGAGACGAAGTGGTGAAGTAGGACTGCGCACACCGGAATTGTTAAAGTTGTGGCGTGCTCCTGGGGTTTCACCCTCTGGTCAAGGGGTGTGCGAATAATAGAAGAAGTAAGCGTCACCTGTATAGGGAACGTCCCCCTGGGCACAGCTAATTACCACAATATTGTGGTTAAAAATTGTATACACTTCAGTGTCAAACAATAGATGAATCCAAAATGTCAAGATGAAATCATTGATTTTAATGAAGTTAGGTTGTTGATATTATATGATTCATATCAATCCCATCCAAAAGAATCTGTTCATCTAAACTTCAGACTGAACATTTCAAAATCATTTTTCAAAATCCCAATGCATTTCGGGCTATTACAGCCCTTCATCAGGGGAGAATGATCTGTAATTAATAAGCAAACAATACAATAAAAACAAACAGTCCTTCCAGTAGGAGTGTAATCAACATGAATGAATGCATGTATAGAACGAGGAATAAACTACTAGGTATAAGGTGATGAAATAATAAGAGATAAAAAGAAAATGGACCACGCAGAGTCAAAGCTACATGATAAGGTCAATGCCTTATTACAGAATATATACGAAAAACGAATCAGAAACATGCTGTGATCAATAAACACTTTGAAAGAAGAATAAAGCATAAAAGGGGAAAATACTCCCGATAAATCAGCTCTACACCACGTAAAATAGATAAATTGCAAATATGTAACCCCATGCCGAGTGTTAAAACCAATGTGGGTGATTGTGCTGGTATAACGAATACTATAAGAAAAGTGCGTAAAAGTGCTCAGAGTAGATGAGCTTCAGGAAAGCATCTAAAGAATTAAAAAATATATAAAATCTAGTGCCTGCAAATGAACCCGTTGTGAGTGGCTATGCGGACATAGCGAGTGACCCGAGGTGAAACTTAACATGCGGTCGTTATGAACCCGAAAACAAAACGGGAGCATCAAAAACTCACCAGTGTTCGAAAACAGCTTACGCGTATGGACGCGTGGATCCGCAATGTGAAAACGGCCGTGCACGAAGTGTGGTTAAATAAAATGAAAAACGGACTCAATAACGAGCCAGGCTGAAAAAAGTGTGGCGGCCATCTTGTAATGTCCAGAAGGGACGCATGTTAGTATGAAATGACTCAAATTAAGTAAATGTGAACAAATCATCCAGATGAAGGTGAAAAGTTAATGCGAAAATAAAAAAATATGAAAAATAATACCGAAAGTATAAGTGGTGGGAGAATAAGTACAAGCTGAGCGGTGGTAACACAAGGATACAAATAAACGAAACATGGGATACAGGGATAAAGATGGTGGGTGCAACAAACAGTGTGCATGCGAGATGATTCTCATGAAACAACAACTGATGGATGAAAAATGAAAAGAATGATCAACTCTGTAAAGTTAAGGGAATCTGAATGTGTTAACAAAGTAAAAACAGCGGATGAAATAGAATAAGCTAAAGAATAAAAAATATAACTCAGATAGCAATGAGCCAAACTGAAAGAAAGTGTAGCGGCCATCTTATAGCATCTAGAAGAGACGCATACTGATATAGACTGGCTCAGATTTAGAAAATGTAAGTCTGTCCTCCAAGTGAAAATAAAGATAAAGATGGTGAATACAGGAGTAGAGCAACGATCAAACAAAATAAAGATTTTAAAGAAATTATAAAAAAATGATACCGAAAGTGTGAATAATAAATAAATGAGTGCAAGCTGAACGATGGTCACACGAAGAGTGGAAGTAAACAAAACGTTAATGGTGCAAGAATAAGAAAAGGGTGCAACAACCAGTATGTATAGAAGATAATCTATATACAGCAAAAAATAAAAGAATAATCAACGCTGTGAGGTTAAAAAGGTCTAGATGTTTGCAAAGAATAAAAGCAAAGGGTGAAATGAGATAAACTAGAGAATGAAGAATGTGACTCAAAAGGCGAACCCAGAAGAAACAGGGGGAGCTAGAGATAGCAAGAAAACTCCATTCTGTCATTTAAACCAAAAGGTTTGGAAGAATTCAAAGCCTTGATCCAATAGTTCTCTCTCTGAAGCAAGTAGTTGTTGTTGTTTCTGCCTTCAACTTTCTCCACGATCTCAAGTACGAGGAACTTTAGTTGGCTGATGTTGTGATTATTGTCCATGAAATGGGTGGCAACTGTGGATTTGGTGTTTTTAGTTCTGATGTTGCTTTTGTGCTCATTGAGTCTGGTCTTGATCTTCCTTTCTGTCTTACCCACATACGGTAAACCACATGGGCATTTGAGCAAATATACCACGTTGGTGGTGTCACATGTGGCTGTGACTTTGAGGTTTATGCGTGTTCCTTTCATGGGGTGTGTCATCCATGTGCCTTTGATGACATTGTTGCAGTTGTTGCAATTTAAACACGGTACAGTGCCTTTATAAATCTGCGATGATGTATTTGTTTGAGGTTGTGTTAATAATTCCTTCAAATTCTTTCCTCTGGTATATGCAAAAATGGGTTTGTTGCAAAATAACCCTTTGAAGTCAGGTTCCATGGCCAAGATAGGCCAATGTCTGATGATAACATTTTTGTAGCGTTTGCTCATGGTTGAGAATTTGGATACCACTACCATGCGGTTTTGACGCGGTTTATTGATTTTGGCTAGCAATTCAATGCGAGTTTTAGATGCGCATCATGTCTTTGCTTAATCTAAAATCTCAGTGGGGTATCCCCTTTCAACGAATCTGTTGAGCATGTTATCAATTTGTTTAGTGCATGTTTCAGGTTGGGAAACGATGCGTTTCACTCTCAACAATTGTGAATAAGGTAAATGATTCTTCAAAGATTGTTGGTGAAAGCTGGTGAAATGCAACAGATTATTCCTATCTGTGTTTTTTCGAAATATGTCTGTCTCCAGTCTGTTGGCGGTTCTCTTAATTTGTACATCCAAAAAGGACATGGACTCGTTGTTAGTTTCAAAGGTAAACTGGATACGTTCATTGATTTGATTCAACTCGTTGAGAGAAGTTAACAATTCTTGATGTGATCCGTGCCATAGAACAAAAATGTCATCAATGTAATGTAAAAAGATTCTGGCGTGTTCAATCCATGTGTTTTTGTTCAAGATATGTTCTTCTTCAAATTGTTGCATGAAGATATTAGCGTACGCTGGAGCAGCGCAATTGCCCATTGAAGTTCCCGATAACTGTAGGAACCATTGTTCTTCCCATTTAAAATAGCTTTGATATAGGGTGAAATTGAGAAGTTCCATGAGAAATAGTTGTAAGTTGAAATCTAAGTCAGAATTCAAGAGCACTTTTTCTACGGCCGCGAGGCCTAAATCGTGTGGTATTGAAGTATATAAAGATTTTACATCTATAGTACACAACCAAAGTTCATCATCGTCTTTTATCTGAGTCTGACTCAATCTGGAAATGAAATCTGTGGTGTCTCTAATATATGTCCGCATGTTGAGTACTGAAAGGTTGCAGGTGCCTGTCGAGAAATTTGCCTACAGGTATTAGGGAGACACACCACTAGGGCCACACAACACATACACACCAGGGCCATATGACTCATCCCCTACACTGATGTTGCCTGGAAATACAGTGCAATGCACAGACACCACACATATTCACAGTCTGTGTCAACTACAACACAGATGCAGTAAGCAAATGTCACTCAGATGTGTGACTACGGACAACGCACACCCCAAAATGTAGAACAGGTTTATTACACATTTGCTACATGTTGTTTCCACTACAAATGCAAGCTAATCCCACCTGGCTGTGGCCACAAAGTCAAACAATGCAGAAGATAGAAAGTCCAGGGGTGTGTGGCACATCACCTGTAGGGGAACAACTGCTGCCACCTTGGAAGTTGAATCATTGATTCGGGGGATCCAAGTTGTTCTAACAACTCCAGCAGCACCCTGTGAAGGACAGACATGACACACACTCAAAAGCACAGAAGAACAGCACAGAATGGCAATACTCATGTCTAATACCTGTCACAAGTTAAATACACAAAAGCAAGTTAGCATGTCTACACTGTTGGCAAGTACAGACCACCTGCAAGGACACATCTCCGCATGCATCCAGTCAAGTTGCACATGGCCACACTCAAACAGCACCAGAGCACCACACACACATATCATGCAAATCAAATTCATTGATAGTACAACACTCTGGATACTCACATTCAGCTGAAGAAGTTGGTGATGAGCTGTGTGCGGACATCACCATCACCATCATCATCATCATCATCACTGGCATCGTGGCCCAGGCCTGGATCCTCCACAGGTGGCGGATGTTGGTCATCGTCATCCAGGATGAGAGGCAACTCCTTCCACACTGCCAGGTTGTGGAGCATGCAGCAGACGATGATAATCTTGCACACCTTTGCTGGGGCATATGGGAGGGCGCCTCCTGTCTTGTCCAGGCAGCGGAAGCGGCTCTTCAGGAGACCAAAGGTCCGCTCAATCACCCTCCTGGTCCGACCATGTGCCTCATTGTAGCGCATCTGGGCTGGTGTCACAGGGTTCCTGAGGGGTGTCAGCAACCACGGCATGTTGGGGTATCCCGAGTCACCTACAGACAGACAATTGCACATTAGCCAACATTGAAAAGTGTGCGGAAAGCAACATAGCACAACACACACAATGGTACAAAGTCAGTACACACCGACAAGCCAAGCACGCTGGTTCGGCATCTGTGACATCATCCTCGGGATGCGACTACTCCTCATCACGTAGGCATCGTGTGCAGAACCGGGGAAACGGGCACAAACATGTGTGATGGTCATGTTTGCAAGACATACCACCAGAGCATTGACAGAATGGTAATGTTTCCTGTTCCTGTATGCCTGCTCATGTGCCTGTGGTGGTACCAAGGCCACATGTGTCCCATCAATGGAGCCAATGACATGTGGCATCCTCCCCAGGGCATAGAAGTCACTCTTGACGTCAGTGAGTCGGTGACGTTGTGGGAAATAGATGTACTGGTTAAGGCATCTCAACATCGCCACCAAAACATTGCGTAGCACACGGCTGAACATAGTCTGTGACATACCACCAGTAGATGCCACAGTGTGTTGAAAGGTACCGGTAGCAAAGGAGTGTAGGGCTGCCATCACCTTCACCTTGGGGGTCAGCGCTGTCGGATACGGCCGGCCAGGCTGCAAATGTGGGTCCAACCGCACTGCCAAATCCTCAATCAGCTGCCTGGTGAAGCGGTACTGTCGGATACTGTCACGTTCCACCATCGTTGCCAGGTCTGGGAATGGTCGAAGGACAGCAGGAGCCCTGCAGTGCAGAGGTGAAGAAGTCAAGATTGTCAGTCACCCCACATATGTGCCATTCACCATACTTTAGTTCACATGCTACATCATCAGCAAACACTAGTACTTGATGTGTGTCTCGTTCTGTTTGGACACATATGGCACCCACATGGACATCATGTAACATCTCTGTTCAACATGTGTGGACAACAGGTCCCAGGGTGTGCTATGTGAAACCATTTGGCTGTGTCACAGTACCCATTTACTGCACTCACATTCCACACACATACCACAGTGACGTCTGGACAGATGCGCCACAGGCATCTCAACTCATTGATAGGTAGATTCCCAGGGAGCCTGTCTTGCCACATGGACACTGGCATGACATGGCGTATCATGTACACATCAGAAAAATCAAACATGACTCCCACAGGTAGTGCCCCCTGTAGCCTCTGCAGGACAGACATGGACGTCAGTGACACACACACACAACATCTAAGTCCATGCACAAACAACGTGGATGTGGAGACTGTCTCCCATTGTGCACATGGAGTCAGACATGTGAAACACAACATGCACACAGACTGCGGAGGGACATGACTATTGTGGCAATGGGCCACCCTGTGATGTACATGCTTTCCCACATGAGCCTTGGGGTATGTGATATGTCATACATATACACAACCTGGAAATGTGACCATGCAAAATGCTCCAAAAATGAACAGTTGCACATCCCAGTGGTCATGTGCACGACACACAAAGGACCCTGTCCCCATTAACATGTGCACAGCCTCGGTGTGTCTGCCCCCAAGTGCCAGCCAAAAAACAACATGTACACACCCATACACAGATAAGGTCATGCTGCCACACATGCCTTAGATACAGTGTGGACTGGGTGTGGTGTAGTAGGTGTGCCCCAGAGTCCCTGGAAAGTATATGTGGCTGGCATAGGTTCACCATTGACCAGCATGGTGACACATGCGTGTGACCTGTACAGGGATGCGTTGTACAGCAATGGTCCGATCGGTGTGCCCGCTCGGACCATTGCATTGAATGTGAGCGGGTACGCGTTGTACAGCAATGGTCCGATCGGTGTGCCCGCTCGGACCATTGCATTGAATGTGAGCGGGTACGGATTGTACAGCAATGGTCCGATCGGTGTGCCCGCTCGGACCATTGCATTGCATGTGAGCGGGTAAGCGTTGTATCGCGGGTGCGCGTTGTACAGCAATGGTCCGATCGGTGTGCCCGCTCGGACCATTGCATTGAATGTGAGCGGGTACGCGTTGTACAGCAATGGTCCGATCGGTGTGCCCGCTCGGACCATTGCATTGAATGTGA
This sequence comes from Calotriton arnoldi, assembly GCA_963921515.1. Classification (NCBI taxonomy): domain Eukaryota; kingdom Metazoa; phylum Chordata; class Amphibia; order Caudata; family Salamandridae; genus Calotriton; species Calotriton arnoldi. Next base: position 309,434 of record CAWUFW010015252.1, read on the forward strand.
GCGGGTACGCGTTGTACAGCAATGGTCCGATCGGTGTGCACGCATTGGCTGGGGCCTGGCATGGCAACGGATGCGGTTTTTGAATATACAACGAGTCTGATGCAGTGAATTCAGTTGGCCAGCCACAACAATGTTGCAAATTCATGGGTGTCATGAAGTTGAATTTTTGAAGGATGCTGTGGGCGTGTATTGGAGCTGCTATTCCATGGATTGGCCAGATTCAGAAGATGCTACCGACTTGGACCTATCACTTTGGACACATGGGACAGTATCTGCCTCTGCAGCACACATATAATGCTGGCTGTTCCCCTGAGAGCTCACTTGCCTGCACTACATGCTCCAGGACGACATCTGCCACTACACTGCTGCTGTCTCTGCATCCTCTGGCTGCTGCAATGGCACGTACTGTGGAGAGAGCCCCAGCCTTCACCCATGAGGAGAACCAGGCCCTGCTGGACAGCCTCCTTCCACAGTACAGCAAGCTGTATGGGACACCAGGGGAGCAGGTGAGTGTGCTGTCCACTGCCTCACTAATTGTGCATGTTGCCTGACTAGCAGGATTTACAGTGTGCACACCACTGGTTAGCATGCCCACTGAGTAGTTCTCACCCCCCAAAGTGTGTAGTCACTTGCACTGAACAGGTACAGTGGAGTAACAGTGCATTCAAACAAGGTTCACTACCCATGCAATGATACCATGTAGTAACTGCTGGCAAACTGTCCATAGCCCTCGTTGCACTGCCTGTGTACATCATATGCCCCTGTGATTGAGACATGTATTTCCAACTGTGTGATGCACGGATATGTTGCATGTGTAGTAATGGCCTTTTCACTTTCTCATCCTCACAGGTTGATGCCCATCGGAAGCAGAACATCTGGCTGGACATCGTCCGGGCAGTCCGATCCGTGGGGGTCTACAAGCGCCGGATCCGCAACTGCCAGAAGAGGTGGCAGGACCTTCGAACTGGACCCAGAGGATCGCAAGGGTCCAGCTGAAGCTGTTGCCTCCTCGCAGGAGGGGCGGACACCGGACCCTGACCCCCCACATGCTCCAGATCCTGCCGGTGGTGTTCCCGGAGCTGGATGGGCAGCTGAAGGGCAGACAGCAGCAAGGAGGGGGTGAGTCTAAGACTGCACTGTGAACTCTGTCTAACATGCTATGTGCCCTCCTCTGGCCTGGTTAAACTTCCCCAGTACATCAGTCTTGTTGTCCAGTACCCATGTCCCACTATTGTAACCTGGCCACTACCCATCTGATGCGCCAGTGTGCTCCTTACGCTCAGGATAATTGTGTCACTTGGGTACAGGGTCCTAGCATTTTGCTTTGCTCAAGGTGGTGACAGATTTTGTTCCCGTGACATTGTGTTTGCCTTCATGGGTGGGTCAGTTGCTCACACAATGCCTGAGTCGTGCTATGTAGTCTGGGTGTAACTTTGATATGTGATCCGCTTGCACATCTAATTCACCACATGTCCCTGGGGTATTTGCCACACCCCCATTCTGCGGGTGGGTAAATTGTCTGGGCCTCAGGAGTATGTATGTCAAGTGTGTCACACATGCTTTGCCACCTGCCCACTGACCAGGGCTCATCCCTCTTGCAGGTGGAGCCGGACAGTCATGCCTACTACAGGGCATACAATACACTCTGTACTCCCACTCCCGTGTATCATCTGACATGCTGTGCTCAGTGAAATGTTGCCTCAGGTGTCTGCCTCTGTGTCGTTGTGCTGTGACTACGTTGTCGTGACTCCTGTGATGTCCTTCGGTTAGGGGTCAGCATGCCATCTGCTATTGGACCATGTGAGACAAGACTTCTGTGACTCATAGGTGTTTGATCACTTGACTATGCAGACAGGTGTATGAGACTGTGACTTTCAGGCAGCTGTTCATCATTCACAGCACACTGTGAGGTGCTCTGGTTCAGGGAGTAGTGTTTCATGTCTCCCATTTGTCCAAATGGTGTGCAGTGTACAAATACTGGTTCAGAGGATGTGGTTAGTGGGGGATGAACATGTGCACTTGTCAGTTACATTACTTGCCTTCCCCATGTCCTAGGATAGTGACACAGTGCAGACTGTTGTTTGCTGGCTAACATGGCCATGTGACTTGAGACAGTGATGTATGACTTTGCAGGCATGCCTGTGTCATGGCATTAAACTTCCTAAGGGTGATCCTGCAGGGTGGTGACATGTGCAACAGGCACCCCATTGTGGCATGCTTCATGGGGTCTGGTGCTGGTATGCATCACATGCATTTCTTTTTAGGCTCAGGCCGTCCATTTATCCAGACACCTGCACTGACTCAGTGGCAAGTGATGTGAGGTGGGCATGTTCACATACTTCACCGTGTTCTCAGCAATGTCCAACTACTGTGTAGGTGGTGCATGTGTCCACACTGGGGTCTTACCATCAGATGGGCACCAGACAGATGGGTGCAAGGGCAGGAGGGGTGTCTGTTCCATGGCTGACCATCAGACTGACAATTGGCTTCTCCTAATCTGTGTGATGACTTTTGGCAATGTTCTACTAGTGATGCCAGGGCTTGCTCCGTGATGTGCTGTACTTACTGTGGTGTGTGCGGTCAGTGCAGGTGACTGATGTTTGTCTGTTTCCCTAATTGTTTGCAGATACATCCACAGCCACAGGAGGGGACAGCTCCACGGACCAGGAGGAGCAGCGGAGCCAGACTGGGTCAGCGTCCGACGAGTGGTCCGAGGGACCCAGTGGCACGGAGGGCGAGGGGAGCCACACCGAGGAGTCCTCAGCACCATCCACCTCAGCTGAGAACCACAGCAGCTCGGAGGATGACTCCCTTGTGGAGGCGGGTGTCAGCAGCCACCACACCCCAGCTACTCTGTCTGATCCCGCCACCACCACCACCACCACCGTCCTCCCATTGGCTCCCATTCCTGAGGTCCGTGGAGGCTCCCGTGCTCGGGAGCGTGTCTCCTTCAAGCCAGGCACCGCACCCCCTGCCCCTGTGTCCCCTGCTGCCCTGAGTGAGGAGTCTGTGTACCTCCTTCGGCAGCTCCATGTAGGGCAGACAGCAATGCTGAATGTCCTCCATGCACACACCACACTGTTGACACAGCTGGTGTCGTTCATGGAGGGCATCTCAACGGGTATGTCTGCCCTACAGAGGAGCAATAGGTCCATGGACTCCTCCCTGATGGCTGCAGTGTCCCTCCTCCAACAGTCCCTCACCCCTCCCACCTCTGCCCCATCCACACTTCCTACCACCCTACCTGTCCAAAGCACATGCACACCTGCACAATCACACCAACACACAGACACGAGCAGCACACACCCACCCAAAACCAAGGCAAGGCGTGCACACAAGCATCCTCAGGGGACTGATTCCACACTCACAGGGGATGGGGAACTGACACACACACAGGCAACCACAGTCACTCCGCAATCCTCAAGATCCTCTCCCTCCAAGACCCCTTCCCTTGCCTCACCTGCAACCCCACATACACAGCAGCTCTTCCTCTCTGACCTCGGCCTCTTCCCCTCCAATCCCGCTGATCCAGCATACCGGGGGAAGAGGAAGTCCACACACAGAGAGGAGAGTGCCCTCGCCCCCGGACACCCTCCCCCAGGCGCAGGCAGAGTGAGCCCCCCACCCGCAAGTCCCCCGGACCCGGAAGAGCAAGACCCCGCCACCGCCCTGCAAGTCACCCACCCAGTCTCTCACCTCCATCCCCCAGGCCACTACTCCACAGGTTCCACCGCCACACCCTGCCCCAGGTTCCCCCACACACCAATACCGCATCCCCAAAGTGCTCAGGCCCTCCCCCCCTGCCACTTGCTCTTCCACCCCCAAACCAGACGCTCTGCCTGTATGTGCCACTGGTGTGGAGACCGTGTCCCCCCTCTGTCCTGCCCAGCTCTTCTGCCCCCCTTCCACTCCCTTGGAGTCATGCACTGCGGTGGAGTCCACAACAACCCCATCTGACTCGGGCACTGCATTGGGGACCCAGCCCACTCCATCTGCCCAGCCCACTGCAGTGGTTGCAGAACCAACACCATCGGACTTGAGCCCTGCGGTGGTGCCGGCCCCCCCTGAGTCAGACACCTCCACTGCAGTTGCCGGTGACACTCCTGCACCCACCTCACCTTCCCTGCCTCCTTCTGGCATCCCCTGATCCTGTCCCTGCGGTGCCTGGCCTGCCCCTCGTATGCCCCTCCAAGGGGGATGTCCCCTGTTGGTACCTGTGCAGGCAAGCAAGTTGTGACAAGTAGTCACACATCACCCTGTTGGGACTGTGTATTTGGACTGGACATTGGCCGTTGTTAATTTTGGACTTTTGATTTGAGTTGCACACTTGCTGAATAAAGCCTCTTTTTGTTTACTTGTGGTTAATCTTTGGTGGTACATGATGTAGATGTGTAGTATCATGCATTTGCTGTTGTAATTGTGTTCAGATCAGGTAAATGAAGTTTTGCTGTGATGGGCTCCATGTGGCCCATGGGATATGTGTCCTAATCTAGTCTGGATCTATAGCATCCCTTGCTGCAGTCTGAGGGTGTAATGTTCAGCATTTGACACAGGGATGTACGTTTAGCATTTGTATATTACCATCTTTGTCCTACACTGTTGCACATCTGTTGGGCTTACCACTGTCCAATGTTCCTAGTACCCTGACTGTGTGCCCGTCTCCACTGGACATGCAGTTTTGCACATCAATTTTGGAGGACTCATCTGTGTATACAGTACAACTGGATTGCCACGTGTTTTGGGTGTATGCAGATGACTGACGTGACACTCCCGTACCCAGGCTGATGTGAGCAGAGGCTTCTGTGTGTTGTAGTTGTTGACTCACTGACGGAGTGTCCTGCTGATATGTTTGAGTCGTGCACAGACAAGGTTTGGCACAGCGGAGCTTCCACAGGAGTGGAGTGCCCTCATGGCTGTGTGTAATCTGGTGACATTGCGTGTGCCCGTGTTGTGTGTTGTGTGAGCATGTCTGTGCATGTTCCCTTCCCTTTTCCTACACAGGCTGTGTCCCTAGGGATGTTCCTGTTTCTGATGGTTGCAGAGTTGGTATGTGTTCATCCAGCATCTTGGACCTGGTTTCTCCGTGATGTGGTTGCATGGCAAACTGGTGTTCATGAGGTTGTCATCCCAGGTTGTCTTTGTTGTCAGGGCTGGGGATGTGGGCAAACGCAGATGGGACACATTCAGGATTCCCCTTGGCACTTGTTGTTTACACAAGTAATGTGATTTTGAGTTTGTGTTAGCTTTCAGTGATTGTGACGCCTTGTGTGTGTGACTGCTGCCACTCCTCAGGGTCAGAGCTGCAATGTCGGAAGTTGTGTACGTGTGTTCTTTGTGTCTCACCTTGGCTTCTTCGTTGGTGTGTGACTATGGCCAGGATCCCATTGTTTGTGGTGGATTTCACATCATGCGCATGTATGGCGTACTGTGCAGTGTGTCATACATAGACGAGTCATGTTGAGTGGGCATGTGTGATGGGTTTCTGCACCTTAGTTCCCCCCACCACCCCTGGGATTGTCATGGGTGCATGTGCAATGTCACCAGTCCATGTGAGCTTCACTGCTGCACATTGTTGCAGATGAGGGCGTGTGGTGTTGAGTGTGCAAATGTGAGTTGTTGCACGGCTAGACCACTACCTCCATATTGGCCTTGGCTGGCAGGCCCTGCTGATTGATTGGAGCTTGTGTAGGTGTGATGGTAGTTTGTAGCTGAGGACACATGGCTGTGGTTCACAGTGTGATCAACATCTACCTTTGTCATCACAGTGGAATTGTCATGCAGGCTAGTGTCTGCACAATGTGGGGTCCCTGGGGGAGTGCTGTGGTGGGTGTGTCTCTTGCTGTGTTAGTTGCTGTTCCTACAAGCTTGTGTGACATGTGTAATTTGGGCTCCCTCTCATCTGACAATGCCAAATTTCCCACATAGGGGAATCCAATCCATGAGTTACTTGTGTGTGGCACTGTATACACATCTGTGTAATTGGGATTCAGGCCTCCTCATGTGTTGTGTGGTTGCCTGGGGACACTGGCACACACCCCCATCACCTGTTGTCTTTGATAGGAAGTGTGAGTCTGCCTGTTTGTGTCAGTGCATTTGCATCACTGCATTGGCATTTCTGTAGTGTGCCATTGGCTGTATGTGGTTTGGTGATTTTCCCCTGCTCTTCCTGGTACTCCTGGGTCATCAGTCAGCACAATGATCATGGTTTGTAAGTCCCATTGCTGCCATGGTATGGTATTTGTTCACCTGACATCCACAGTCTCCACAGATTATATACATTTGTGTGTCCATAGGTGCAGATATGTGGGTCAGCATCATGATGGTCACTTCTGTCATTGTGGAATCGGCTGATTGTTGGCAATGTGGTCCCCCATGTGTGATGTTTGTATGCACATGGACAAAAGCGATGTTTCTGTGACACTGCACTGTTAGCCTCCCCAATATATGTTGCAATGGGACACAAGCAGTACTATGCCACAGATGTTTTAGTTGTTGTGTGACCAGGATTCATCCATTCAGTTTGTCTTTGGCAGCTTTTACCATGCCTACACTTACCTTATGATCACCGTGGTGATGGGGCTTTAGGCACCATTGCCACACTGATCAAAAGGTCCATCAGCCTTGGACCCCACACTTACCTTTTGGTGACTGTGGTGATGGGGCTTTAGGCACCATTGCCACACTGATCAAAAGGTCCATCAGCCTTGGGCCCCACACTTACCTTTTGGTGACTGTGGTGATGGGGCTTTAGGCACCATTGCCACACTGATCAAAAGGTCCATCAGCCTTGGACCCCACACTTACCTTTTGGTGACTGTGGTGATGGGGCTTTAGGCCCCATTGCCACACTGACCAAAAGGTCCATCAGCCTTGGACCCCACACTTACCTTTTGGTGACTGTGGTGATGGGGCTTTAGGCCCCATTGCCACAGTGGCCATGGTCGGCTTGTATTGTGGAGGCCACACACTTTTATGTGTGACACGTGTTAGTGGGTCACATTGTATGTTCATTGTCATGTTTAGTGTTGTAGGCATTTGACATGGCCTACACACGCTTGTCATGTTGTTTGGGTGGATGTAATTTTCTGTGATTCCTTATGTGGGAGTATGCTGGTTGTGTCATGCATTACCCGTCCTATGAGTAGGGGTGGTGGTAGTGGTAGGCATCCAGCCCCCATGAGTGGGGGTGGTGGTAGTGATAGGCATCCAGCCCCCCATGAGTAGGGGGGTGGTAGTGATAGGCATCCAGCCCCCTGAGTAGGGGTGGTGGTAGTGATAGGCATCCAGCCCCCCATGTGTAGGGGGGGTGGTAGTGATAGGCATCTAGCCCCCCTGAGTAGGGGTGGTAGTAGTGATAGGCATCCAGCCCCCCATGAGTGGGGATGGTAGTGGTGATAGGCATCCAGCCCCCCCTGAGTAGGGGTGGTGGTAGTGATAGGCATCCAGCCCCCCATGAGTAGGGGTGGTGGTAGTGATAGGCATCCAGCCCCCCATGAGTAGGGGGGGTGGTAGTGATAGGCATCCAGCCCCCCCCTGAGTAGGGGTGGTAGTAGTGATGGGCATCCAGCACCCCTGAGTAGGGGTGGTGGTAGTGATAGGCATCCAGCCCCCCATGAGTAGGGGGTGGTAGTGATAGGCATCCAGCCCCCATGAGTAGGGGGTGGTAGTGATAGGCATCCAGCCCCCCTGAGTAGGGGTGGTAGTAGTGATAGGCATCCAGCCCCCATGAGTGGGGATGGTAGTGGTGATAGGCATCCAGCCCCCATGAGTAGGGGGTGGTAGTGATAGGCATCCAGCCCCCCTGAGTAGGGGTGGTAGTAGTGATAGGCATCCAGCCCCCATGAGTGGGGATGGTAGTGGTGATAGGCATCTAGCCCCCTGAGTAGGGGTGGTGGTAGTGATAGGCATCCAGCCTCCCTTGAGTAGGGGTGGTGGTAGTGATAGGCATCCAGCCCCCCATGAGTAGGGGGGGTGGTAGTGATAGGCATCCAGCCCCCCTGAGTAGGGGTGGTAGTAGTGATAGGCATCCAGCCCCCATGAGTGGGGATGGTAGTAGTGATAGACATCCAGCCCCCCTGAGTAGGGGTGGTGGTAGTGATAGGCATCCAGCCCCCCTGAGTAGGGGTGGTAGTAGTGATAGACATCCAGCCCCCTGAGTAGGGGTGGTGGTAGTGATAGGCATCCAGCCCCCCTGAGTAGGGGTGGTAGTAGTGATAGGCATCCAGCCCCCCATGAGTGGGGATGGTAGTAGTGATAGACATCCAGCCCCCCCTGAGTAGGGGTGGTGGTAGTGATAGGCATCCAGCCTCCCTTGAGTAGGGGTGGTGGTAGTGATAGGCATCCAGCCCCCCATGAGTAGGGGTGGTAGTAGTGATAGGCATCCAGCCCCCCATGAGTGGGGATGGTAGTAGTGATAGACATCCAGCCCCCCTGAGTAGGGGTGGTGGTAGTGATAGGCATCCAGCCCCCCTGAGTAGGGGTGGTAGTAGTGATAGACATCCAGCCCCCCTGAGTAGGGGTGGTGGTAGTGATAGGCATCCAGCCCCCCTGAGTAGGGGTGGTAGTAGTGATAGGCATCCAGCCCCCCATGAGTGGGGATGGTAGTAGTGATAGACATCCAGCCCCCCTGAGTAGGGGTGGTGGTAGTGATAGGCATCCAGCCCCCCATGAGTAGGGGTGGTGGTAGTGATAGGCATCCAGCCCCCCATGAGTAGGGGGGGTGGTAGTGATAGGCATCCAGCCCCCCTGAGTAGGGGTGGTAGTAGTGATAGGCATCCAGCCCCCCATGGTTGGGATGGTAGTGGTGATAGGCATCCAGCCCCCTGAGTAGGGGTGGTGGTAGTGATAGGCATCCAGCCCCCCATGAGTAGGGGTGGTGGTAGTGATAGGCATCCAGCCCCCCATGAGTAGGGGGATGGTAGTGATAGGCATCCAGCCCCCTGAGTAGGGGTGGTAGTAGTGATAGGCATCCAGCCCCCCATGAGTGGGGATGGTAGTAGTGATAGACATCCAGCCCCCCTGAGTAGGGGTGGTGGTAGTGATAGGCATCCAGCCCCCCCCCTGAGTAGGGGTGGTAGAAGTGATAGACATCCAGCCCCCCCTAAGTAGGGGTGGTGGTAGTGATAGGCATCCAGCCCCCCCCTGAGAAGGGGTGGTAGTAGTGATAGGCATCCAGCCCCCCATGAGTGGGGATGGTAGTAGTGATAGACATCCAGCCCCCCCTGTGTAGGGGTGGTGATAGTGATAGGCATCCAGCCCCCCATGAGTGGGGATGGTAGTAGTGATAGACATCCAGCCCCCCATGAGTAGGGGTGGTGGTAGTGATAGGCATCCAGGCTCCCCCTGAGTAGGGGTGGTGGTAGTGATAGGCATCCAGCCCCCCTGAGTAGGGGTGGTGGTAGTGATAAGCATCCAGCCCCCCATGAGTAGGGGGGGTGGTAGTGATAGGCATCCAGCCCCCCCTGAGTAGGGGTGGTGGTAGTGATAGGCATCCAGCCCCCCATGAGTGGGATGGTCGTGGTGATGGGCATCCAGGCCCCCCTGAGTAGGGGTGGTGGTGGTGGCAGGAATCCAGGCCCCTATGGATGTGTATGGCATTGGTGATGCCCATCCCACCCCTATGATTGTGCAGTTGCTAGTGTACGTCATTTGTGCATCCCTATGTGTGTGTGACATATTTTAGGTACGTGTAGTTAGTTTGTATTGTTGGTGTTTGACTTACCGTCTGCGCCGAACGCGTCCGAATCGGTCCCGGTAATAGATGTAGAGTATTGGTAGGACCTGCGCGATGGGATTCATGGTTGGTTCGTCTCGTTCGGGTTTCGCGTGTCTTCGACTCGTACTCGTCGCTGGCTTGTTCGTCTCGTAGCCGTGGATCGTTTAGTGACGCGAAACGGAGCTTATGTGTGGCTCTCCCGGATGCTGAAACGTGCCGGACGTAGCGACGGGTTTGGCGCGTACGGAAGACGCATCGTACTAGTCCTGCCGGAAGGTGCTGTGTATTTGGTTCCGTGCGACTCGATTCAGCGTTTACGGATCCGGCTCGGGCGGACAAAAGGAGCTGGATTGGGTAAGTACGGCTGGGTCGGAATCTGGGCTGTTATGCGCATCGTACTTGTTCGTTCGGTAGAGTGTTCGAGTCGGTCGGGAAACACGCGTTCAGCTAGTAGTTTTTCCGGACAAATACTGTTAGGTGCGCTTCCGGCCCGAATCGGAATCGGCCCATTAGTGTCCAGCACCTACCCCAATTTAATCCTGACTGGAGTGGGAATGGTAAATTAATTAAGTTTAGTGTCCAGCACCTATAATAATTTAATACTGACTGGAGGGGGAATAGTAAATTAATTAAGTTTAGTGTCCAGCAACTACCAAAATCTTATAGTGACTGGATTGGGAATAGTAAATTAATTAAGTTTAGTGTGCAGCACCTACCTCAATTTAATACTGACTGGAGTGGGAATAGTAATTTAATTAAGTTTAGTATCCAGCACCTACCCCAATTTAATCCTTACTGGAGTGGGAATAGTAAATTAATTAATTTTAGTGTTAAGCACCTACCCCAATTGAATACTGAGTGGAGTGGGAATAGTAAATTAATTAATTTTAGTGTCCAGCACCTACCCCAATTTAATACTGACTGGAGTGGGAATAGTAAATTAATTAAGTTTAGTGTCCAGCACCTACATCAATTTAATGCTGACTGGAGTGGGAATAGTAAATTAATTAAGTTTTGTGTCCAGCACCTACCCCAATTTAATCCTGACTGGAGTGGGAATAGTAAAGTAATTAAGTTTAGTGTCCAGCACCAACCCCATTCTAATCCTGACTGGAGTGGGAATGGTAAATTAATTAAGTTTAGTGTCCAGCATCTATAATAATTTAATACTGACTGGAGTGGGAATAGTAAATTAATTAAGTTTAGTGTCCAGCAACTACCAACATTTTGTAGTGACTGGAGTGGGAATAGTAAATTAATTAAGTTTAGTGTGCAGCACCTACCCCAATTTAATACTGACTGGAGTGGGAATAGTAATTTAATTAAACTTAGGGGCCTATTACGATGGCGGTCGGAAAACCTCCCCGACCGCCATGGTAGCGGGAAAAGACCGCCCGCATGGACCGCAACATCACCGCCGGTCGAATTACGATGACCCGCGGTCGAAATCCGACTGCAGCGGTCTGATCGTGGGCCTTAACATTGCGGCGATTGCTGCTGCCCGCAGCACCGCCACGATGTCCAAAGGAGCATGTCCTGCATTTCCCTGCACTGCGTGGCAGGCACTGCACAGTGCCTGCCACCTGGTACTGGGAAATGTAGGGGGGACCATGGGTACCCCCCCAGTGCACCCACACCCCCCCAAAACATCGGGGGCCCGCAACGGGCCCCCGGAAGACAATCTCTGCATGCCTTTCCATGGCGGTCTGACCGCTGAGGAAAGGCTGGCTACCACAAGCATCATAATCATGCCGGTGGAGCCTGCTCTGCACCGCCACCATTATCCCGGTTGTGCTCCATCCGCCAGGCAGGAGTGCGGATGGCAACCGGCGGAAAAGCGGCTGTCGGAATTTCCCACCACTGCGGTCACCACCGCCATCCTAATTTGACCGGCGGTTTTCTTGGTTGCGATCGCGGGTGGATGTCCATCGCCGGTCCGGCGGGCACCACCGCCAGCCCGGCGGTGGACATCCGACCGCCATCGTAATAGACCCTTTAGTGTTTAGTATGTATATTGTATTTATGTAAAGTGGAGTTGTAAGACTTATTTAGGAACAATTATAATTATAATATTTTATAAACATATTTATACAGTTTAAATTAGTATAAACATATAAATAAAAAATAGTTGTGCAGGAAATTAATAAAGATTAAATATACATTATAACATATTATTTAATACAGTGTAATTTATATAAATATATGTAAAATAAAACATTGACTTTTAAAATATAAAATGGTAGACAATAAATTAGACATATTAATTTTGTAACATATTTATTGTGAAGAAAACGTAGTATGTAAATGTAAATATAATGTTTTATTACATATAAAAATTTTAATGACAATATAAGAAATATTCTTTATTACAGAAATAATATAACAGTATTGTTTTTTTATAATTTTGGTACAATAATGAGAAAACACATATTTTAATACATGACTTGATTTTTTAACATATTTGTAAGCACATTTGTGGTAATAGATACTGTACATTTACAATACTTTGCATACATTTCAAAATATAATATCATTTTAGAAAATATTGTTAATAATTGTTTTGTATTATTAACAATTTTTACATTATCACATATATTGGTAATATTTTAATAAATGAAAGTTTAAAATTTTTTAATAAAATTGAGAAATATAAACATAGGGGTCTATTATAATGGCGGTCGGATCGCCACCGCCCGAATGGCGGTGGCGATCCGCCCGCCATTATTCTCCGCCCGCCTCTCATTTCCCCCCTGCCATATTAGGATGGCGGGGGGACCCCGGCGGACGGAAAGACCATCCGCCGGTTTTCCGCCAGTCAAACAGGAGACCGGGCGGAAAAGGGGATTGATATGGTGGCCGCCATCCATATCAAGATGCAGGCGGTGATGTGCCTTTCCATGGCGGCGTTGCCACCATGAAAAGGCATGCGGAGTCTGCATGTGGGGGCCCGTTGCAGGCCCCCAGGGTGTTGGGGGGTGGGGGTGCACATGGGGGGTACCTATGGTACCCCCCTGCATTTGCATGCACAACATGGCAGGCACCGCGCGGTGCCTGCCACATTGTGCATGCAAATGCACAAATGCCTTATTACACATTGCGGCGGGTGCTGCTGAGAGCACCGCCCGCCGCAATGTTAAAAATGCGGGATGCGCCCGCCAGTGTGGCGGGCGCATCCTAATTGGATTTGCCGGACCGCCGCATACATAGCGGGCGGTCCAATTTGCCGAAACGATGGCGGGTGGACTTTGTCCGCCCGCCATCATAATGATGCCCTTAGTTTTATTTTTATACAATAATATAATACATTTTAATTAATAAAATTAATATATCATATATGAATATTAATAATTATTACATATGTTTTATATTCTAATTTTTTTAACAATGTGTATTTTTATAATAACATTAAAAAAATAGTACAATGTTTAATATATTGTTTATTGTTAGTTTTCATTTTATGGAATTATAATATTAAATATTATATGTGTTATAATATTTATTATTATAATTTTGCAAAGTTTCAAAGTAATGTAATGCATTTCAAAAAATAACATGTTATTTGTAGTATTTAAATTAAATATAATAACATTTTTAATACGTGAAATAAACTTTTTAATAATTAAAAAGGTTTAATTTACTATGTTTAAAGCTGCCATATTTGTTTGGGCCTTGTACTTTGTAACCGCTCGCTGTTGTTTTGGGTCATTTGGAAGGGGAGAAGCTCGCGGTTGGAAGCTGCTTCACGTCGAGCAAGGTAAGATTTGTTTTTTAATTTTAACTATATTTTAAAGTTATTTTGAAGGTAGTTAGAGTCTATTTAGTATATTTAGAGATTTGTTAGTGATGTTATGAGGTTTTATATGCGATAGTTAGGTATCAACTGTTTATTTAGTTTTACGTAATTGAGGCCTAGTTAGAAATGTAAAAATAGAGTGTTTAATGTGTTTATTTTTATAGTACAATGTTAGTAATAATGTAATTAAGTGAATTATGTGTGGTTTTGTGTGGGTGGGAATGTTTGTGTTTTTATTTTCTAGGTTTTAATATAAAGAAGTTGCGGGTGCCGGAAGATTGCGTTTTTTTAATTAAGGAAGTGTATATTAGTTTTACAAACTAATTTTTTTTTACACTTACTTAATTTTTCGGATTTTATGGAGCGTTTCTTTTTTTTAAATAATTTTCGGGTTTTTGATGGTTTCCGGATTGTGGATTTATCGATGGAGGATTTAATTTTTGGTACAGCTGTATTATTGCATTTTTTGGGGGGGAATTTTTTATGGATATGTTATTCAAACCTAACTGGATTATTTTAGAAAATGTGGCATTTTGAATCTACAACAACGGACACGGTAAGTTTTTGAAAATTATTTAATTGTGGGAGGGAAATAACGTTATGTTTTATTGTTGTGTTTTATTTTCTCACATATATAATTAATGTGTGTAAATATATTATTTTTTAGTTTTAAAAATATATTACACACAGTAATTATAATTGTGAGGTAATAAATATATTTTTTTATGTATGGCTATGAAGTAAAAGAAAAGTATTATGCATTTAATTTGTATGGACATTTTAAAGTAGGCTTTTGGAGATCATTCCTAGGTATTCTAGGCCTCTTGTACTAGGGTATAGTTTAACTTGCTGTTGAAGGTATTGGTACATTTGCTTAGTTTGTTTAGAGATTTTTGTTTTGACTTGAGTGACAGATTGCTCCATTCGGAGTTCCTGATAGCTTTGTTCTTTTTGTAGCGAGGTTATTAGTTTGTGTAGTGTAGGTGTGAGTCTTCCTGTGGTTTGTTGGAAGGCATTATGCCATCCTTCAACAGCGTTATTGGTTTTGGCTTGTTGGTTAAGTGTGCTAATATAGACGTTCCACCAGGGAATTTGAAATTTGAGTTGTCTCCTATGGCCTGATCTATGTAGTCTTCCCACCCAGGTGTCTTCGAAGTAGTCCAGGAGGGGACTTAATTGTTGCTCATGTTGTTGGTAAAAAGGGCTTTCTAGGAGAAGGTTGTAATGTTCAGCAACATCTGTTACTGGTACATAGGCTAATGCAATTAGTTTTTTAATTTGGTATGCAAAAGCTGTGTTAGTTGCATACTCTACACTGAGGGGCCGATTCCGATTCGGGCCGGAAAACGTACCGACCGACTCGGTACGGGAATAAAGTCTGACCGACACGTACCTGCGCTGCCCGACCTGGGTAGTACGATAAAATGCATGTGAATCACGACCGACTCGTACGGAACACAAGCCGAACGACCGAACCGGACGGAAACAAGCTCTCCGGCCGGGAAACCACACGAATCGAACCGACCGACACGCACCAGGAATGAACCCGAATGAAACGTACCCGCGAACTCCGAGCCGCGCAGTACGATGCAATGCGTGGAAAACCAGACCGAGTTGCACGGAGACCAAGCCGCACGACCGACACGCATACAAAACCCAGCCGAAGCAACGCAATACACCGCGACCGACGCGTACGCCGCACAATAAACCTAGCAGAAACACAGCGTGAACGACTCGGAGAAGCTGGCACGAGACAACTGCAGCGTCCTACTCGGTCAGAAGAACGTCTCCTACATGCACAAAAAATACAAAGGGAAAAATACAAAAAAAAGGGCCAAACAAGCAATTACAAAGTCAATAAATACAGGGGGAAAAAACAGGGAACAAGGACACACCCCCCAACTCCACCTATATAAAGGCCACAAATCCCTACCATGATCCTTTGCAAATTCAACTGACCTGCCAGCACAGAACACCAACACACAGCAACCACAGAAACACTCACAGCTCATCCATCACACAAGCCACACACCATTAGCACCTCAACAAATAGCACCCTCACATACACCCAGCAAAACCTACACACACACACCCTCACTTGCACACACACACACATCAATCACCACAACCACCCATCACCATGCCCCCAAAGAAGAATCATAAGTTCCTAGACAGTGAATTGGAAGTCCTGGTAGATGAGATCCTCAGGGTAGAGCCACACTTGTTTGGTACATTGGTCCAACAGACCCCCATGTCGCAGAAAACCAAGATGTGGGAGAGGATCGTCGACAGGGTCAACGCACAATCACCATGTTTGCGCACAAAGGAAGACATCCAGAACAGGTGGTATGATGTGCGCAGGAGGGTCAGGGACCTACTAAAGAAGGATTACATCGTGAGTCAGCGCACCGGCAGTGGCCCTCCTGCCAAACCACTATACCTCAGGCCCTGGGAGGAGAAGGTGCGGGCCATCCTACCACCAGTGAGGGTATATGGACTAACAAACATCCCAGAGCCTGGTGAGTACACAACTAATATACCCAATATTGTGTGGCAATACACACACATCACTGTCAAGGGGATAGTCAAACCATGCACCCTTAGCAAATCCACAGCAACCAAAAGATAATCATACCAAGATGACTATGTTAGTCAGAGAAACACAATACCTGCCATCTCATAGTGATATGTAACAGTGTCATGACAGGTACAAACCTAACAATAAATAGAGCAAGCCAGTGGCACAAATATAACAAACAAACAGTCACATATGTTGCCACCACCAGAACACCACCTCACAGGGAAGCTCACTGAAAGGAAGGAATTCTGGTTATGCTGGTGAAGTCAGTGTAGGCAATAGCATGATGGGAGTTGTAGTCACAGATATTGGTCAGCCTCACAATTGGCCCATCAACACCACTCTCAACCATGCACACATCAAAGGGAGTTGAAAAGGACTGACAAGATGGCTGACACTGGGTACTGCTGTGGGGAGCACAAGGCCCTGCTGGGAACTGGGCACCAACAAACAACAGGAACACACTGTCAGCCATCTTGCCATTGCTGTCACACTCACACACAGTGAAGTCCACCCAAAAGGAAGGAAGTATGGGCATGCTGGGAAGGGGGGTGTAGGCAATAGCATGATGGGAGTTGTAGTCACAGATATTGGTCACCCTCACAATTGGCCCATCAACACACTCTGAACCATGCTCACATCACAGGGAGTGGAAAACAACTGACAAGATGGTGGACACTGGGGACTGCTGTGGGGAGCACAAGGCCCTGCTGGGAACTGTGCACCAACCAACAGCAGGACACCACTGACTGACATCCTGAAAGCCAAATTGCACTCCCTGCAATGGAAGCACGTTCCATGGTGGGATATCTGGCTGGGTGGGAAGGAGGACTGACAGCTCTGACCATAGTTACAAGCAGCTTTTCCCACACACACCCTTAACACAAACTCCACACAACTCACCTGGGAGAATGCAATGCCTCACACTTTAATTTAATATCCCACAAAGAACCACCACACTGGGTTATGCTGTGTGAAGCACAGGGACACTTTTGGGACTTGTAGCCAAACAAACGCCAGGACAACACTGTCAGCCATCCTGGCAGCACAGGCACACTACCCCACAGGGAAGCAGAGTCAAAAGGAAGGAAGTATGGGCATGCTGGGAAGGGGGTTGTAGGCAATAGCATGATGGGAGTGGTAGTCACAGCTCAACATCCCCCACCCACATGGCCCAGCAAGCTAGCACTGAAGCATGCACACCTCACAGGGAGCGAAAAGCCACTTCAAAGATGTCTGACACTGGCCTCAGCTGTGGGGAGCCCAAGGCCATGCTGGGAACTGTGCACCAACAAACAACAGGACCACACTGTCAGCCATCTTGCCATTGCTGTCACACTCACACACCGTGAAGTCCACCCAAAAGGAAGGAAGTATGGGCATGCTGGGAAGGGGGGTGTAGGCAATAGCATGATGGGAGTTGTAGTCACAGACATTGGTCACCCTCACAATTGGCCCATCAACACCACTCTGAACCATGCTCACATCACAGGGAGTGGAAAACAACTGACAAGATAGCTGACAATGGTGCTCTGTTGTGGGGAGTACCAGGCCCTGCTGGGACCTGGGCACCAACCAACAGCAGGACACCACTGACTGACATCGTGAAAGCCAAATTGCACTCCCTGCAATGGAAGCACGTTCCATGGTGGGATATCTGGCTGGGTGGGAAGGAGGACTGACAGCTCTGACCATAGTTACAAGCAGCTCTTCCCACACACCCCCTTCACACAAACTCCACACAACTCACCTGGGAGAATGCAATGCCTCACACTTCAATTAAATATCCCACAAAGAACCACCACACTGGGTTATGCTGTGTGAAGCACAGGGACACACATGGGACTTGTAGCCAAACAAACGCCAGGACAACACTGTCAGCCATCCTGGCAGCACAGGCACACTACCCCACAGGGAAGCAGAGTCAAAAGGAAGGAAGTATGGGCATGCTGGGAAGGGGGGTGTAGGCAATAGCATGATGGGAGTTGTAGTCACAGATATTGGTCACCCTCACAATTGGCCCATCAACACCACTCTGAACAATGCTCACATCACAGGGAGTGGAAAACAACTGACAAGATGGCTGACAATGGTGCTCTGTTGTGGGGAGTACCAGGCCCTGCTGGGACCTGGGCACCAACCAACAGCAGGACACCACTGACTGACATCCTGAGAGTCAACCTGAACCCACTGCAAGGGTGGCATGCTTCATGGTGGGATAACTGGGCTGGGTGGAGAAGGAGGGCCGGATGTCCACCAAATACAACCAATGCTGGCCATGCACACACCTCAACATTCACATTTAAATGCCTCAGGTTTGCAGGACAATGTGCTACACCAATATCAACCTCTTACTGTGACAACTTAGGTCAATGCAATGTACAGGGCCGCATCCAGAGGTACAGTCACAACTGTCAGGTGTGTGAACCATTGATGCCTGTAGAAACATAACATACATTGTGTGTCTCTTCCAAAAACAGGTGATGATGGGGACATAGCAGCAGACGATGAGGAGTCCCAGTCCCAGGCACCGGGGGACACTGAGCGCACTGGTGTGGAACAGCCTCTGCCCTCCTCGGATGGAGAAGACCCACCTGGCCCCTCCGGCGTGAGTTATCATGCAGCACCAGCAGGACCAACATCTGCACCCCCTGCACCCACTCCTCCAACAACTGCCAACACACAGACCACCCCCGCCGACACTGACAGACCAAGGACCACCAATGACAACAGCACAGGGACCCTGGCCCAACGTCGAGCTACGGACAACGACCCCAGTAACAACCCCCAAGGGGGCCTAGGGACACCTGTGCGTGCCACCGCAGGTCCCGCACGTGTCGCCAGGGGTGGTGGGAGGGGTGGTAGACATAGGTCGCTGTTTGCAGAGGGGTCTGGACTGCATGATGACCCACAACTGGTACGCATTGCTGATGCGTACCAGAATAGCACCGGAGAGGTCACCCAGGTAGTGGGGATCCTCAAGGACATTCAACAGCAGCAGGCTGCCCATCATGCCCGCTTGGACTCACACATGTCCCGTGTGGAGACACACATGTCCCGTGTGGAGACACACATGTCTGGCATGGAGTCCAAGTGGGACACATTGCAAGAACTGACAGCGGTGCATAGGGACATATTGACATGCCTCCGCCAGATTAGCACCAACATGGCCACACCTCCCTGTGTGCCCACAACATCTGGTGCTGCAACACCTGCAACTGCCACAGGGAGGGAGGAGGACTCTGGCGGAGAGTCCCCTGCACTGCAGCAGCCTGCACGTGAGGGTCCCCCCCCCAAAGCAGAGGGGTCGTCCGAGGAAGGAAAACTGAGAGGTCGATGGCCATGTACATCCCCCAGGAAGCCAACACCTGTTCTGGAAATTCTCCTTTGTGTGCAAACTGTTCACCCTGTCGAATGCAACACAACTCACCCACATGACATGGGGAGTTCAAGTTGGACCAATGTATCAGATCACTGTTGACTTTACTCTGGACATTTCTGCTACCAAGACTTCCAACTCACCTGGGAACTTTGGATCACAATCCCAATGTACAGCACCCACCATCCTATGCACTAACCTCACACATGTATGTAATAAACTCACCAATACACCATACTTGCCTCTGTTGTGATTCCAACGTTGTTATTGTCACGGAGATGATGATCTGCTAAATGACACCGTGCATGCTAACTGCCACAGCAAGTTCAACACCGTCATGTGAGTCATGGCGACGTGACACATATGAGGGAGACACACCACTAGGGTCTACACAACACATAGAACCCAGGGCCATCGGACTCATCGCCTACACTGATGTTGCCAGGAAATATTGTGGAATGCACAGACACCACACCTATTCAGAGTCTGTGTTAACTAGCCCACAGGTGCAGTAAGCAAATGTCAGTCAGATGTGTGACCACAGACAACGCACATCCCAAAGTGAAGCACAGGTTCATTACACATTTGCAACATGTTGTTTCCACTACAGATGCAAGGTAATCCCACGTGGCAGTGGCCACACAGTCAACAAGTGTAGAAGAAAGAAAGTCCAGGGGTGTGGGGCACATCACCTGTAGGGAAACGACTGCTTCCACCCTGGAAGTTGAATCATGGTGTCAGGGGATCCGAGTTGACCAAACAACTCTGAAAGCACCCTGTGAAGGACAGACATGACACACAGTCAAAAGCACTGAAGAACAGGACAGAACTGCAATACTCATGCCCAATACATGTCACAAGATACCTACACAAAACCAAGTTAGCATGTCAACACTGTTGGGGAGTACAGACTACCTGTAAGGACACATCGCTGCACGCATCCAGTCAACTAGCACATGGCCACACTCAAACAGCAACAGAGCACCACCAACACATATCATGCAAACTCAAATCATTGACATGACATCTCTGGATACTCACATTCAGCTGAAGAAGTTGGTGATGAGCTGTGTGCGGACATCACCCTCATCATCATCATCATCATCATCACCAGGCCAGGATCCTCCACAGGTGGCGGATGTTGGTCATCGTCATCCAGGATGAGAGGCAACTCCTTCCGCACTGCCAGGTTGCCAGCACCCTCCACGCACTCAACCCCGGAAAAGATCACGCCTGCTACCAGGCCACCCCGAAGCGCACCCAAGGGCCCTTCACCTGCCGGAACTGCAGCTTCGCCAGCACCCGCCCCGCCAAACCACCGCCCAGGAAAGAACCCAACTACCTCAGATGCATCCTCCTCAACACCCGCTCCGCCCGCAAACACGCCATCGAACTCTGGGACCTTTTCGACTCAACCTCCCCAGACGTCGCATTCCTGACGGAGACCTGGCTGAATCCCGCTTCAGCCCCCGACATCGCCATTGCCATCCCGGACGGATACAAGATCACCCGCAGGGACCGCACCAACGGAGTCGGAGGAGGCATCGCCATCGTCCACAGGAACACCCTCAGAGTCTCAACCAACACCGACGACACCCTCAGCACCGCTGAGCACATGCACTTCCAGATCCACACCGATCCCAACACCACCCTCAGAGGAACCCTCATCTACAGACCCCCGGACCCCGACCACAGTTCAGCGATTCCATCGCTGACTTCGTCAGCACACACGCCATCGCCTCCACGGACTACATCCTCCTCGGGACCTGAACTTCCACCTCGAGAACAACAAGGACACCAACTCCACCACCCTGATCGACAACCTCGCCACCCTCGGACTCAGACAGCTCGTGACTACACCCACCCACGCCGCCGGCCACACGCTAGACTTCATCTTTTCCGCAAGCCCACACGTCTCCTTCAACCACACCTCCGAACCCCACTGGACTGACCACCACTGCATCCACTTCACCTACAGGAAGCCCACCACGCACCACCGCACCGAACAAATGCCTCGCCGCTGCTGGAGCAGAGTCACGGAAGACCAGCTAACCACAACCCTCGCCCTGAGCCCACCCGCCGAACCCTCCGACCCCGACACCGCCGCCCGCAACTTCAGACAGTGGATCGACGACTGCGCCAACACCCTCGCCCCGCTCAAGAATCCGCCCAACAGCCACACCAGCAAGAAAGCCACCTGGTTCACCGAAGACCTCCAGGCCTCCAAACGAACATGCCGAAAACTGGAGAAGATCTGGCTCCACGAACGGACAGCGGACAGCTACGCCGCCCACAAGAGCGCCACCCGCAATCACCATCACCTCATCAGATCCGCCAAAAGGGCCTCACTCAAAGACCGCCTAGACAACAACGCACATAACAGCAAAGAGCTCTTCAACATCATGAAGGAACTCTCCAACCCCAGCTCCAACACCAACGACATCCAGCCGTCGCAAGACCTGTGCGACTCACTGGCCACCTCCTTCCACCGCAAAATCGCCGACATCCACGACAGCTTCAACACCACGACCGCCCCGGCAACCACCGAGACCACTGCCCCCACAACCACCAACCGCCTGCTCTCCTGGACCAACATCAACGACGAGGACACCAGCGAGATCATGAACACCATCCACTCTGGTTCACCGCTAGACCCGTGCCCTCACCACATCTTCAACAAAGCCAGTACAGCCATCGCGCCCCATCTCCGGAAAATAATCAACATCTCCTTCGAGACAGCAACCTTCCCGGAAAGCTGGAAGCACGCCGAGATCACCGCCTTACTCAAGAAACCCAAGGCAGACCCCAAGGACCTCAAGAACTTCCGACCCATCTCTCTGCTCCCGTTCCCCGCGAAGGTCACCAAGAAAATCGTCAACAAACAACTGACCCGCTACCTCGAGGAGAACAACATCCTGGACCCTTCCCAGTCCGGCTTCCGCAGCAACCACAGCACCGAAACCGCCCTCATCGCCGCCACCGATGACATCAGGACCCTGCTAGACAACGGAGAAACAGCAGCCCTCATCCTCCTGGACCTATCAGCCGCCTTCGACACGGTCTGCCACCACACACTACGAACACGCCTTCACGACGCCGGGATCCAAGAGAAGGCCCTGGACTGGACCACATCCTTCCTTTCTGGCAGAACACAAAGCGTCCGCCTCGCCCCCTTCCGATCCAAGGCCACCAAGATCATCTGCGGCGTACCCCAAGGCTCCTCCCTCAGCCCAACGCTGTTCAACATCTACATGGCACCCCTCGCCCACGTCGCCCGACAGCACAACCTCAACATCATCTCCTACGCCGACGACACCCAGCTGATCCTCTCCCTCACCAAAGACCCTCACACCGCCAAAGCCCACCTCCACGAAGGAATGAAGGCCGTCGCCGTATGGATGAGGACCAGCCGCCTGAAGCTGAACTCGGACAAGACGGAGGTCCTCATCCTTGGTTCCAACCCTTCAGCCTGGGACGACTCCTGGTGGCCAACATCACTGGGAACAGCCCCGCCACCCACCGACCACGTACGCAACCTAGGGGTCGTCCTCGACCCCACCCTCTCCATGACTAAGCAGGTCAACGCCATTTCCTCATCCTGCTTCAACATCCTCCGAATGCTCCGCAGGATCTTCAAGTGGATCCCCACCGAAACAAGAAAAACAGTCACCCAGGCCCTCGTCACCAGCAGGCTGGACTACGGAAACGCCCTCTACGCAGGAACGACGGCTAAGCTCCTGAGACGGCTGCAACGCATCCAGAACGCCTCTGCACGTCTTATCCTCGACATCCCCCGACGCAGCCACATCACACCCCACCTGAGAGACCTGCACTGGCTCCCTGTCAACAAGAGGATAACCTTCAAGCTCCTCACCCACGCACACAAAGCACTCCACAACTCCGGACCAGCCTACCTCAACAGACGACTCAGCTTCTACACCCCCACCCGCCAGCTCCACTCGACCAGCCTCGCCCTCGCCACAGTCCCCCGCATCCGGAAAACGACCGCCGGCGGCAGATCCTTCTCCCACCTCACCGCCAAGACCTGGAACACCCTCCCCACCAACCTCCGACAGACCCAAGACCTACTGGCCTTCAGAAGACTCCTCAAGACCTGGCTCTTCGATCAGTAGCAGCACCACCCCCCTCTTCCCCCAGCGCCTTGAGACCCTCGCGGGTATGTAGTGCGCTTTATAAGTGACATGATTGATTGATTGATTGTAGCATGCAGCAGACGATGACAATCTTGCACACCTTTGCTGGGGCATATGGGAGGGCCCCTCCTGTCTTGTCCAGGCAGCGGAAGCGGCTCTTCAGGAGACCAAATGTCCGCTCGATCACTCTCCTGGTCCGACCATGTGCCTCATTGTAGCGCATCTGGGCTGGTGTCACAGGGTTCCTGAGGGGTGTCAGCAACCACGGCATGTTGGGGTATCCGGAGTCACCTACAGACAGACAATTGCACATTAGCTGAGTTGGAAAAGAGTGCGGAATACAACATAGCAGAACACACACAATGGTACAAAGCCAGTACACACCGACAAGCCAGGCACGCTGGTTCCGCATCTGTGACATCATCCTCGGGATGCGACTACTCCTCATCACAAAGGCATCGTGTGCCGAACCAGGGAAATGTGCACACACATGTGAGATGCTCATATCTGCAAGACATACCACCAGAGCATTGATCGAGTGATAATGTTTACGGTTCCTGTATGCCTGCTCATGTGCCTGTGGTGGTACCAAAGCCACATGTGTCCCATCAATGGAGCCAATGACATGTGGCATCCTCCCCAGGGCATAGAAGTCACTCTTGACGTCAGTGAGTTGATGACGTTTAGGGAAATAGATGTACTGGTTCAGGCATCTCAACATTGCCTCCAAAATATCGCGTAGCACACGGCTGAACATAGTCTGTGACATCCCACCAGCAGACGCCACAGTGTGTTGAAAGGTACCGGTGGCAAAGAAGTGTAGGGCTGCCATCACCTTCACCTTGGGGGTCAGCACTGTAGGGTACGGCCGGCCAGGTTGCAAATGTGGGGCCAAGCGCACTGCCAAATCCTCAATCAGCTGCCTGGTGAAGCGGTACCGTCGGATGCAGTCACGTTCCACCATCGTTGCAAGGTCAGGGAATGGTCTATGGACAGCTGGTGCCCTGCAGTACATAGGTGAAGAAAGAAAGATTGTCAGACACCCCACATATGTGGCATAGACCAGACTCAATATCACATGATACATCATTACGAGACACAAGTACATGATGTGTGTGCCGTTCCGTAAGGACATGTATGGCACCGAAATGGACAACATCTAACATCACAGTTCAACATGTGTCCTCAACAAGTCCCAGGTTGGGCTATGGGATATCATTAGGCTGTGTCACAGTACCCATGTACTGCTGTCACGTTCCAAACACACACCACAGTGACATGTGAGGACAGATGTGCCTCAGGCATCACAGCTCATTGACAGGTAGATTCCCAGGTACCCTGTATTGCCACATGGACACTGGCATGACATGGTGCATCATGAATACACCACAGCAAAACAACCACGACCCCCACAGGTAGTGGTCCCTGTTGCCTCGGCAGGACAGACATGGACGTCTGTGACACACACACGCACAACATTAAAGTCCATGCACAAACAACGTGGATGTGGAGACTGTCTCCCATTGGGCACATGGAATCAGAGACATTGTAAACACAACATGCACACAGACTGTGGAGGGCCATCACTATTGTGGCAATGGGTCACCCTGTGACGTACATACCGTCCCACATGGGACTCAGGGGGTATGTGACATGACATACACATACACAACCGTGAAATGTGACCATGCCACATGCTCTGAAATGAGCAGTTGCACATCACAGTGGTCATGTGCACAACACACAAAGGATCCTGTCCTCATGAACACGTGCACAGCCTGGGAGTGGCTGCCCCCAAGTGCCACCCCAAAAACCACATGTTGACCCCCATACACAGAAAAGGTAATGCAGCCTTACATGCCTTAGGATACAATGTGGACAGGCTGTGGTATTGTAAGTGTGCCCCTGAGTCCCTGGCAAGTATATGTTACTGGCATACGTTCACCAGTGACAAGCATGGTGACATATGCGAGTGACCTGTACAGGGAAGCGTCGTACAGCAATGGACCGATCGGTGTGCACGCACTGGCCATTGAATTTGTTGTGAGCGGGTGCGCGTTGTACAGCAATGGACTGATCGGTGTGCACGCACTGGCCATTGAATCTGTTGTGAGCGGGTACGCGTTGTACCCGGAATACGCGTTGTACAGCAATGGACCGATCGGTGTGCACGCACTGCCATTGAATCTGTTGTGAGCGGGTGCGCGTTGTACAGCAATGGACCGATCGGTGTGCACGCACTGGCCATTGCATACGATGTGACCGGGTACACGTTGTACAGCAATGGACCGATCGGTGCGCACGCATTGGCCATTGCATACGATGTGACCAGGTACGCGTTGTTTTTCGAAAAACGCGTTGTACAGCAATGGACCGATCGGTGCGCACGCATTGGCTATGGCCTGGCATGGCAACGGACGCGTTTTCGAAAGTTTAACGAGTCTGATGCTGTGAATTCAGTTGGCCACCCACAACAATGTTGCAAATTCATGGGTGTCATGAAGTTGAACTTTGAAGGATGCTGTGGGCGTATGTAAGTGGTGCAATTCCATGGATTGGCCAGATTCAGAAGATGCAAACGACTTGGACCTATCACTTTGGACACATGGGACAGTATCTGCCTCAGCAGCACACATATAATGCTGGCTGTTCCCCTGAGAGCTCACTTGCCTGCACTACATGCTCCAGGACGACATCTGCCACCACCACTGCTGCTGTCTCTGCATCCTCTGGATCCTGCAATGGCAAGTACTGTGGAGAGAGCCCCAGCCTTCAGCACTGAGGAGAACCAGGCCCTGCTGTACAGCCTCCTTCCACAGTACAGCAAGCTGTATGGGAAACCAGGGGAGCAGGTGAGTGTGCTGTCCACTGCCTTACAAATGTGCATGTTGTCTGACTAGCCAGACTTACAGTCTGCACGACACTGGCTTGCAGGCTCACTGAGTAGTTGTCACCCCCCATAGTGTGTAGTTACATGCACTGAACAGGTATAGTACAGTAACAGTGCATTTAAACAAGGTTTGACTTCCCAGTCAATGATACCATGTAGTAACTGCTGGCAAACTGTTCATAGCCATCCTTGCACTGCCCGTGTACATCATGTGCCCCTGTGATTGAGACATGTATATCCAAATGTGTGATGCACGGATTTGTTGCATGTGTAGTAATGGCCTTTACACTTTGTCATCCTCACAGGTTGATGCCCACCAGAAGCAGGAAATATGGCTGGACATCGCCTGGGCAGTAAGGTCTGTGGGGGTCTACAAGCGCCGGATCCGCAACTGCCAGAAGAGGTGGCAGGACCTTCGGGGCTGGACCCGGAGGATCGCAAGGGTCCAGCTGAAGCTGTTGCCTCCTCGCAGGAGGGGCGGACACCGGACCCTGACCCCCCACATGCTCAGGATCCTGGCGGTGGTCTTCCCTGATCTGGATGGGCCGCTGAAGGGCAGACAGCAGCAAGGAGGGGGTGAGTCCATGACTGCACTGTGAGCTTTGTCTGACATGCTATGTGCCCTCCTCTGGCCTGGTTAAACTTCAACAGTACATCAGTTATGTGGTCCAGGACCCATGTCCCTCAATTGTGCACTGCCCACTCCTCATCTGATACCCAGGTGTGGCCCTTACAGTCAGGAAATTGTGTCACTTGGGTACTGTGCCCTTGCACTTTGCTTAGCTCAAGGTGGGGGACAGCATTTGTTCCTGTAACTCTGTGGTAGGCTTCATGGGTGGGTCCATTGCTTACACAATGCCTGGGTTCTGACATGTAATCTGCGTGTTACTTTGATATGTGGTCCAATTGCTGATCTGATTCACCACATGTGCCTGGTGTAGGAGAGTAGGATCTGCCTCTTATGTTGCCCCCACTTTTTTTCTGATGTTAGCACTGGTTTCTGGCTATAGTCTGGCTGGGTCCCTGCCAATCAGGGCCCCAGCCTCTCTGTTCTCTCTAAACGACATGGAGTGCACTCTAGGTGCACTAGTGATTGGATACTGTGGTGCCTTATGAGTCCCTAGTATATGGTACCTTAGGTGCCAAGGGCATAGGTACTTCACAGGCCTACCAGGGGCTGCAGCATGTGTTATGCCACCCCTGGGAAGCAGTCTAAATCTGACACCACAGGCCTGCTACTGCAGCCTGGGTGAGGTGGTGCTAGCACCCCTCACTGAGATATAGGTTTCCTATATCTCTCTTGCACACACATATAAACCTATCAGTCACCCCTGAGGCAGGCCCTATCAATCCTGAGGGCAGGGTGCTTGGCTTCTATGTGAGGGGGTGCCTCTGCATGAGCAGGGCCCCTCTGCAGTTCTCAGAGTCCATTCTCTGGTGCTGTTTGTGGATGCGGTTAAACCATATACTCTTAAGTGCATTATATCCTCGCGGTAAATGCTAACTTTGGAATGGCTGCATCAAAACATGTCGTGTTTGGTGTCAAACATCTTGGAATACTACCCCCCGCCAATCTTGGCGGCGGGGGTAGCATTCCACCCTTCTAGAGGGATAAGACATGTACCTGCTGTGGAAACGCGGTAGAATCCTAAAGAGCCCTGGCATCACAAAATGGATGCCACCAGTCACAGACACTGGGCTGCCCTCCTGCTGATGACCGAAACTCGCAGTGGAGGAAGCCCAACAATAGGCATCCTGTCACAGGGAGGTGTAACCACCTTCCAGACAGGGTTTAGTGTATTGGGGCTGGGTGGGTGCACTCTTAGAGTGCTTTGAAGTCCTGCACTGGGGGAGCAGAAGGCTCCTCTGTGCATATGCCAGTTCAAACCAGCTCAGGGGCTACCTGCCCCTGCTCTGGCGCGAAACTGGACAAAGGGAAGTGGGTGTAGCCACCCCTCCCTTGACCCTCCCATAGGTGGGGTCATAGAGCTAGTCCATCCCCTCTTTTTAGTATAAGAGGGGGAACCTTGCCATTGCAAAGCAGATAACCCCTGGACAACGCTCTACAGAAGAATCCTGGCCCTTCGACGTTCCACTACCTTTGGAAGACAGAAGAATCTCCCTTGGAGTCAAGGAGTGACTCCCCTGCTTGGCAGGCACCAAAAACGACAACGACGGTCGCAAACTACGCCGCTCCCGCCGGAGTCCGAAGTCCCTGCAGCCCAAGATGTGGATTTCCTGACCTCTCCCAGGCCATCGTGAGTCCCCAGCGAAGCTGAGGCAAGTGGACCCCACGAGTAACGAGGAACCACGACCCATGGGTACCGTGCACTATTGTCGAGTGCAACCCCTTCACAACGTTCTACGAACTTGTACTTTGGACCACGTGTGGTCCCGACCTCCAGCAGGAATCCCTCCAAAGATCAGAGGCCTACACCGTCCCGAGTGACCGTGGGCCCCTGTTGAGTGATTCCGCCCGAGGTGTCTTTGCAATCCCTTGCCCGCTGGCTTGTGGGTCCCCAGAAGACTTCTTAAAGAAACCAAAGAGCTCCCCTAGTTGCTCCAGGCCTGCCCTGACTTACCCTTGCTGGGTGAGTCCCTCAGACCTTGCTGGTCTGTGCCATCGACTTTTCTTCATTTCCCCAAGACTTGCTGCTGCCAAGGCTTGTTGGCTCCTATCGAGTTTCTGACACCACAGTCAGCTGCAAACGTCGAGGGACACACCGAATCCAGCTCCTGGTCATTGTCGATGCCTCCTGGACCACGTGGCTGAAGAGTCAAGGCACCCGCAACCGACCTGAAGCGACCGACGACGGTGGGCATCCATCTTCCTTGCCCCGGGTCACTGCCAAGTGACTTTGAACACTGTCCCCTCTGCTTTCAGGTCATCCTTCTTCAGAATCCAGGCTTAGATTCCACCGGACACTTCTTCAGCTCCCGCAAGCAGCAAGTCTTCTTTGTTCGCCATTGAAAACGACGCCGCGACCCGACACCAAAGGACACCTGTGCACCCGGCTTCCCTGGGTGAGGTAACTCCAGCACTACGGTGCTCCTGTGGGTGTGGGCCCTAGAACTACTTACCCTGTAAGTGACTTGCTTGTAGGTTCTCCCGAAGTATCCTAAAACTCTTTATTTCCAACCGCGACTTGCCCCATTGAAGTTAACGGCGATCCGCGCCTGTGTATCCACACTGCACGCGTCCCCCGTGGGTCCTTTACTTACCTGCCTTGGGTGGTTTTGTGAGGCCCCAGCACTTCTGAAGGCCCTAGGCCTTGTCTCCCTGCAAGTCGTTGTTTCTAAGTCTCTTACTTAGTATATGGTCTGGTACGCCCCTAGGGCCCCAGCCATATTTTGTGCTTAACTTATTGTGAAACGTTGATTTGTGCATATGTTTGTCTTCTAATCTCATAAAGAGATTAGTAGAGAGTTATTTAGAAATAAATACATATATATTTGATATATATACCTGTGTGGTGTCTTTTCATTTGGTGATTCAAGAGATTATATGGTAAAACAAGCTGCTTTACATTCCTCCGAGACTTAGCCTGAAGGCTGCTCTCCACAGCTACCACTAGGATAGCTTTCTTTAAAAGGTTGTCTTAAACCTATCTACCATAAGAGTCGATTTGCCCTGGTGCAAGGTGTCCACTTTAATTAGTGAACAGCATATACCAGGCCAACTTCTCACATTGGTGGGCAGCGTGTGGGATTCCAGCTTGCCATTGTTTTACCAGAAAATCTCTATTTGAATTACTAACTGAAAACCATTATAGGTACTCAAGGTACATATAAAGTCAAGCTTAGTATCAATAAGTTCTACTGAACTTAGAGCTGTGTGCCAAGGGATAGCACACCCTTTCCACAGCTCAAGCTAGGATCAGTAGGCCACAAACTAGTGTAGGTAGTACAACACTGCACAACACTAGAATGTCCTTAAAGGTTGGACCCAGTGGATCCACTCAGCCTCAGTATAAGGACATGGCTTTCTCTGACTTGAGAGCCATGTGTGTTGACAGACACCTGAGACTAGGACAGAGTCCCTCAACACTCCACCTGATAGATCTGCTGACAGCAGATGACCTTAGATTGGCTCTAGGAGCTAAAGGGTTTGAATCAGTGGGTGGGTCAGTCATAGTATCTGGGTCAGATGATGAAAATCAGAATGACCAAGACTCTGTGATTGAAGGGCCAGGCTCCAAGGGGCCTGAAAAGGACAGAGGAATTCTCCCTAAGAGAACTGACAGAGAGGAGGAGAGGCACAGATCCCCTTCCAGGGAATCTGACCACTCTTATCACTCTGGCAGAGAATTTGTCCAGCAGAGGAGCTCATACTTTTCCTTAAGAGAGACCTCCTCTGAGAGAAGGTGCAAACTGCTCCAGTATGAGGAAGCCAGAGTGGCCCTCAGAACCAAGCAGTTGGCACTGGATAGGGAAGCCCTGGAGATCCAGAGAGCTTCTAGAAAAGAGGGGTTAGAACCCCCTGGTGGCAGCAACAGTGTCCCTAGAGGCAGAGAATATATTCCTGACCATAGGAACCTGAGCAAGGTTGTTCCTCCCTACCAGAGTGGGGATGATATCCACAAGTGGATAACTGCTATGGAGAGGGCCTGTAGAGTACAGCAGGTCCCCCAAAAGCAGTGGGCAGCAATCTTGTGGCTCTCCTTTTCAGATAAAGGAAGAGACAAGCTCCTCACTGTTAGAGAGGAGGATGCTGATGATTATGAGGTCCTGAAGAGTGCACTGATAGATGGGTTTGGCTTAACCACTGAGCAGTACAGGTTAAAGTTCAGAGATACCCAGAAGGCACAGACTCAGGACTGGACTGACTTTGTTGATTGTGCAACCAAGGCTCTAGAGGGTTGGCTGGTTGGCAGTAGGGTTACTGATTTCAAGGGATTGTATAATCTGATGATGAGAGAACAGATCCTAAATAATTGCCAGAACCAGTTGTTGCATCAGTACCTGGTGGACTCTGATCTGACCTCTCCCCAAGAATTGGGAAAGAAGGCAGACAAATGGGTCAGAACCAGGGTGAGGCAGAAAACCCAGAACCAAGGGGGTGACACTAAGAAGCAAGATCCTAAAGGCTCTGAGAAAGGTGGGGATAAGTCAAAAGACCAGAAGTCTTCACAAGGGCCCCAAAAATCTGCATCTGGTGGGGAGTCACAGTCCAACAAGGGAAAAGGCCAAAAGAAGCCCTGGTGCAAATTCTGTAAACAGAAAGGGCACTGGACTTCTGATTGTACCAAGTCCAAAGACCAAACCACCACCACTCCTGCCCCTAAGGCAACTGTGCCCCCTAGCTCAGCTACTGGTGGAGGTGGTACGCAGAATAAGGGTGTAGTAGGGTTGACCCTGGGTTCTGGAGTGGATTCTGACCTAGTCAGAGTGACCACTCAGGCAATGCTGATTTGTGAGGGAAACATTGATATGTCCTTCCTAGTAAGCCCCAGTAATCTGGGCAAGTACAAACAGCAGCCTTTGATAAATGGCAAACAGGCTTTGGCATTTAGGGACACAGGTGCTAGTGTCACCATGGTGGCAGAGGACCTAGTGGACCCTGGACAGATCATCCTGGGTGAAATGTACCAGGTGACCAATGCAAGCAATGTCCAGACCAACCATAGTCTGGCAGTTGTGAATTTCTCCTGGGGAGGGGTAACTGGCCTCAAGAAGGTTGTAGTCAGTGCAGACCTCCCTGTAGAATGTCTATTGGGCAATGATCTAGAGACTTCAGCCTGGTCTGAAGTAGAGTTATGGACTCATGCTGAGATGTTGGGCATCCCTGCAGAGGTATTTGCTGTGACCAGGTCACAAGCAAGAATGCATGACACTGAACCAGCTCTGGATCCTGGAACAATGGACCAGATGCTTCCCAAGAGGAGGAGCAGTAGGGTTAAGGCAGTGCCTTCCCCTCTGTCTCAGATCAAGGATTCACTTCCAGAGGGAGGTGAAGCAGAACCTGAAGAAGGAACTGCCCCAGAGGGACTTGAACCTGACCAGGTTGAGTTCTTGGGGGCAGGGGGCCCTTCCAGGGAAGATCTGAGTAAGGAGCAACAGTGCTGCCCCCTCTTGAACCCCTCAGACAGCAGGCTGCTGCTGAGGCTGCTGGGAGTGCTAGTGGGTACCATAAAGTTTATTGGGATGAGGGACTCCTATATTCTGAGGGTAGAGACCCAGCCCCTGGAGCCACCAGGAGGTTGGTAATACCTCAGAAGTTTAGGGGTTCCTCTTGACCTTAGCACATGATATCCCTTTAGCAGGACACTTGGGCCAAAACAAGACCTGGGACAGGCTTGTTCCACATTTTCATTGGCCACATATGTCAGAGGACACAAAGGAGTTTTGTCGCTCCTGTGTCACTTGCCAAGCCAGTGGTAAGGCAGGTGGCACAACAAAGGCCCCCTGATACCACTACCTGTGGTGGGGGTACCCTTTGAAAGGGTAGGGATTGACATTGTTGGTCCCCTTGACCCTCAGACTGCATCTGGGCACAGATTTATCCTGGTGGTAGTGGATCATGCCACCAGGTACCCAGAGGCAATTCCTCTGAGGACCACCACAGCACCTGTGGTGGCAAGAGCCCTCATTGGAGTTTTCTCCAGAGTGGGTTTTCCAAAGGAGGTCATTTCTGACAGAGGTACCAACTTCATGTCAGGATATCTGAAAGCAATGTGGAAGGAGTGTGGTGTAACTTATAAGTTCACCACCCCCTATCACCCACAATGCAATGGTTTAGTTGAACGCTTCAACAAGACCTTGAAAGGAATGATTAAGGGACTCCCAGAGAAGCTTAGGCGGAAATGGGACCTTCTTCTTCCTTGCCTTTTGTTTGCATACAGAGAGGTTCCACAGAAGGGTTTGGCTACAGCCCATTTGAGCTTCTGTTTGGGCATCCTGTGAGAGGTCCACTATGTTTGGTAAAAGAGGGCTGGGAGTTACCTCTCAAGCCCCCCAAACAAGATGTGATGGACTATGTACTTGGTCTCCGCTCCCGGATGGCAGAGTACATGAAAAAGGCAACCAAAAACCTGGAGGCCAGCCAAGAATTGCAAAAAGCTTGGCATGACCAAAGGCTGTGCTGACTGTATACCAGCCAGGACAGAAAGTGTGGGTGTTGGAGCCTGTGGCCCCAGCAGCCCTCCAGGACAAGTGGAGTGGCCCCCATACAATAGTTGAACAGAAGGGAGAAGTCACCTATCTGGTGAATCTTGGAACTCCCAGGAGCCCCCTAAGGGTGCTTCATGTCAACAGATTAAAGCCATATGTTGACAGGGCTGACATGGGCTTGCTCATGGCAACTGATGAGGACCAGGAGGAGGAGAGTAACCCTCTCCCTGACCTGCTCTCTCAGAACCCTGATGATGGGTCAGTAGATGGTGTTGCTTTGGCAAGCAGCCTCACTGACCATCAGCAAACTGAGTGCAGACAAGTTCTGCAACAGTTTAGACATATGTTTAGCCTGACCCCTAGTCAGACTACCTGGTGCACCCATGAGGTGGACACTGGGGACAGTCTGCCTGTCAAGAATAAAATCTACAGGCAACCTGACCATGTCAGGGACTGTATCAGGACTGAAGTCCAGAAAATGTTGGAGTTAGGCGTGATTGAGCCTTCAGATAGCCCTTGGGCTAGCCCAGTAGTCCTGGTACCCAAGCCTCATACCCAGGGTGGTAAGAAAGAAATGAGGTTTTGTGTAGACTACAGAGGCCTCAATGCAGTCACTAGGACTGATGCCTATCCCATACCAAGGGCAGATGAGCTGATTGATACTTTGGCCTCAGCCAAATATCTAAGCACATTTGACCTAACAGCTGGCTACTGGCAAATCAGATTAGCTGATGATGCAAAAGCCAAAACAGCATTTTCGACCCCTGGTGGGCACTACCACTTTGTGGTGATGCCCTTTGGATTGAAAAATGCACCTGCCACTTTTCAGAGGTTGGTGAATAAAGTTCTGGCAGGGATGGAAACTTATTGCTCAGCTTATCTAGATGATATTGCTGTCTTTAGTTCCTCCTGGCAGGATCACCTGGTCCACCTCAGAAATGTTTTGGAGGCCCTGCAGAAAGCAGGCCTCACTATCAAGGCCACCAAGTGCCAGATAGGGCAGAGTCAGGTTGTGTACCTGGGCCACCTTGTAGGTGGAGGCCAGGTTCAGCCTTTGCAGAGCAAAATCCAAACCATACTGGAATGGGTTGCTCCAACCACCCAGACACAGGTGAGAGCCTTCTTAGGCCTGACTGGGTACTATAGGAGGTTTGTCAAGGGATATGGATCTATAGTGACCCCCTTGAATGATCTTACCTCTAAGAAAATGCCAAAAAGGTTCAGTGGACAGCTAGCTGTCAAAAGGCATTTGAAGACCTAAAGCAGGCCATGTGCACTGCCCCCATCTTACAGAGTCCAGACTACACCAAAAAGTTCATTGTCCAAACAGATGCTTCTGAGCTGGGTGTGGGAGCTGTACTGTCTCAACTGAATGATGAAGGTCAAGACCAGCCAGTAGCTTTTATTAGCAGAAGGCTGACCCCTAGAGAGAAACGTTGGTCAGCTATAGAGAGGGAGGCCTTTGCTGTGGTTTGGGCCCTGAAGAAGCTGAGGCCATACTTGTTTGGTACTCACTTCATAGTTCAGACTGACCACAAGCCCCTCCTATGGCTAAAGCAGATGAAAGGTGAAAACCCAAAACTTTTGAGGTGGTCCATTTCCCTACAGGGGATGGACTATACAGTGGAACATAGGCCTGGGACCCAACATGCCAATGCAGATGGACTCTCAAGGTATTTCCACTTTGAACACAAAGAATCAACTGGTCAAGGTTAGTTTAGTGTCCCTACGTTTGGGGGGTTGTGTAGGAGAGTAGGATCTGCCTCTTATGTTGCCCCCACTTTTTTCTGATGTTAGCACTGGTTTCTGGCTATAGTCTGGCTGGGTCCCTGCCAATCAGGGCCCCAGCCTCTCTGTTCTCTCTAAACGACATGGAGTGCACTCTAGGTGCACTAGTGATTGGATACTGTGGTGCCTTATGAGTCCCTAGTATATGGTACCTTAGGTGCCAAGGGCATAGGTACTTCAGGGGCTGCAGCATGTGTTATGCCACCCCTGGGAAGCAGTCTAAATCTGACACCACAGGCCTGCTACTGCAGCCTGGGTGAGGTGGTGCTAGCACCCCTCACTGAGATATAGGTTTCCTATATCTCTCTTGCACACACATATAAACCTATCAGTCACCCCTAAGGCAGGCCCTATCAATCCTGAGGGCAGGGTGCTTGGCTTCTATGTGAGGGGGTGCCTCTGCATGAGCAGGGCCCCTCTGCAGTTCTCAGAGTCCATTCTCTGGTGCTGTTTGTGGATGCGGTTAAACCATATACTCTTAAGTGCATTATATCCTCGCGGTAAATGCTAACTTTGGAATGGCTGCATCAAAACATGTCGTGTTTGGTGTCAAACATCTTGGAATACTACCCCCCGCCAATCTTGGCGGCGGGGGTAGCATTCCACCCTTCTAGAGGGATAAGACATGTACCTGCTGTGGAAACGCGGTAGAATCCTAAAGAGCCCTGGCATCACAAAATGGATGCCACCAGTCACAGACACTGGGCTGCCCTCCTGCTGATGACCGAAACTCGCAGTGGAGGAAGCCCAACAATAGGCATCCTGTCACAGGGAGGTGTAACCACCTTCCAGACAGGGTTTAGTGTATTGGGGCTGGGTGGGTGCACTCTTAGAGTGCTTTGAAGTCCTGCACTGGGGGAGCAGAAGGCTCCTCTGTGCATATGCCAGTTCAAACCAGCTCAGGGGCTACCTGCCCCTGCTCTGGCGCGAAACTGGACAAAGGGAAGTGGGTGTAGCCACCCCTCCCTTGACCCTCCCATAGGTGGGGTCATAGAGCTAGTCCATCCCCTCTTTTTAGTATAAGAGGGGGAACCTTGCCATTGCAAAGCAGATAACCCCTGGACGACGCTCTACAGAAGAATCCTGGCCCTTCGATGTTCCACTACCTTTGGAAGACAGAGGAATCTCCCTTGGAGTCAAGGAGTGACTCCCCTGCTTGGCAGGCACCAAAAACGACAACGACGGTCGCAAACTACGCCGCTCCCGCCGGAGTCCGAAGTCCCTGCAGCCCAAGATGTGGATTTCCTGACCTCTCCCAGGCCATCGTGAGTCCCCAGCGAAGCTGAGGCAAGTGGACCCCACGAGTAACGAGGAACCGCGACCCCTGGGTACCGTGCACTATTGTCGAGTGCTACCCCTTCACAACGTTCTACGAACTTGTGCTTTGGACCACGTGTGGTCCCGACCTCCAGCAGGAATCCCTCCAAAGATCAGAGGCCTACACCGTCCCGAGTGACCGTGGGCCCCTGTTGAGTGATTCCGCCCGAGGTGTCTTTGCGATCCCTTGCCCGCTGGCTTGTGGGTCCCCAGAAGACTTCTTAAAGAAACCAAAGAGCTCCCCTGGTTGCTCCAGGCCTGCCCTGACTTACCCTCGCTGGGTGAGTCCGTCAGACCTTGCTGGTCTGTGTCATCGACTTTTCTTCATTTCCCCGAGACTTGCTGCTGCCAAGGCTTGTTGGCTCCTATCGAGTTGTCGACACCGCAGTCAGCTGCAGACGTCGAGGTACACACCGAATCCAGCTCCTGGTTGTCGTCGACGCCTCCTGGACCACGTGGCTGAAGAGTCAAGGCACCTGCAACCAACCTGAAGCGACCGACGACGGTGGGCATCCATCTTCCTTGCCCCGGGTCACTGCCAAGTGACTTTGAACACTGTCCCCTCTGCTTTCAGGTCATCCTTCTTCAGAATCCAGGCTTGGATTCCACCGGACACTTCTTCAGCTCCCGCAAGCAGCAAGTCTTCTTTGTTCGCCATTGAAAACGACGCCGCGACCCGACACCAAAGGACACCTGTGCACCCGGCTTCCCTGGGTGAGGTAACTCCAGCACTACGGTGCTCCTGTGGGTGTGGGCCCTAGAACTACTTACCCTGTAAGTGACTTGCTTGTAGGTTCTCCCGAAGTATCCTAAAACTCTTTATTTCCAACCGCGACTTGCCCCATTGAAGTTAACGGCGATCCGCGCCTGTGTATCCACACTGCACGCGTCCCCCGTGGGTCCTTTACTTACCTGCCTTGGGTGGTTTTGTGAGGCCCCAGCACTTCTGAAGGCCCTAGGCCTTGTCTCCCTGCAAGTCGTTGTTTCTAAGTCTCTTACTTAGTATATGGTCTGGTACGCCCCTAGGGCCCCAGCCATATTTTGTGCTTAACTTATTGTGAAACGTTGATTTGTGCATATGTTTGTCTTCTAATCTCATAAAGAGATTAGTAGAGAGTTATTTAGAAATAAATACATATATATTTGATATATATACCTGTGTGGTGTCTTTTCATTTGGTGATTCAAGAGATTATATGGTAAAACAAGCTGCTTTACATTCCTCCGAGACTTAGCCTGAAGGCTGCTCTCCACAGCTACCACTAGGATAGCTTTCTTTAAAAGGTTGTCTTAAACCTATCTACCATAAGAGTCGATTTGCCCTGGTGCAAGGTGTCCACTTTAATTAGTGAACAGCATATACCAGGCCAACTTCTCACACCTGGGGTGTTTGGCAAACACCCATGCTGCGGGTGGGAACAAAGTTTGGGCCTCGGGAGTATGTATATCGAGTGTGTCACACATGCCTAGCCACCTGCCTACTGTCCAGGGCTCATCCCTCTTTCACGTGGAGCAGGACAGTCATGCCTACTCCAGGCCATACAATACACTCTGTACTCTCATTCCCGTGTATCAGCTGACACGTTGTGCTCAGTGAAATGTTCCCTCAGGTGTCTGCCTCTGTGTCATTGCGCTGTGGCTTCGTTGTCAGGACTACTGGGGTGTTTATCGGTTAGGGCTCAGCATGCCACCGGAGATGTGACCATAGGAGACGATACTTGTGTGACATATAGGTGTTTGATCACTTGACCGTGCATACTGGGGTATGCGACTGTGAAGTTCAGGCAGCTGTTTCCCATTCACAGCAGATTGTGAGGTGCTCAGGTTCCGAGGGTTGTGTTTCATGTCTCCCATATGTCCAATTGGTATGACGTGGACAAATGAGAGTTCAGATGATGTGGTTTGTGGGGGATGGACATGTGCACTTATCAGCTACAGGACTTGCATTCCCCATGACCTAGGATTGTGACACAGTGCAGACTGTTGTTGTCTGGATGCCCTGCCCATGTGACTGGAGACAGTGATGTATGACTTTGCAGGCATGCCTGTGCCATGGCGTTAAACTTCCTAAGAGTGATCCTTCAGGGGAGTGACATGTGCTACATGCACCCCATTGTGGCATTGACTATCAGGACATGGGTGCATCATGGTGTCTGGTGCTGGTATGCATCACATGCATTTCAAAATAGACTCTGGCCATCCCTTTATCCGGACACCTGTACTCACTCAGTGGCAAGAGTTGTGATGTGTGCATGTTCACATACTTCACTGTGTTCTCTGCACTGTCCAACTACTGTGTAGGTGGTGCATGTGTCCACACTGGGGTATTGCCATCCGACAGACACCAGACCGATGGGTGCAAGGCCAGGAGGGATGTGAGTGCCATGGTTGACCATCAGACTGACAATTGGCTTCTCCTACTCTGTTTGGGCACTTTTGGCAATGTTCAACTAAGGATGCCAGGGCTTGCTCTGTAATGTGCTGTACTTACTGTGGTTTTGTGCGGTCAGTGCAGGTGACTGATGTCTGTCTGTTTCCCTAATTGTTTGCAGATACATCCACGGCCACAGGAGGGGACAGCTAAACGGACCAGGAGGAGCTGCAGAGCCAGACTGGGTCAGCAGCCGATGAGTGGTTGGAGGGACCCAGTGGCACGGAGGGCGAGGGGAGCCACACCGAGGAGTCCTCAGCACCATCCACCTCAGCTGAGGACCACAGCAGCTCAGAGGATGACTTCCTTGTGGAGGCGGGTGTCAGCAGCCACCACACCCCAGCTACTATTGCTGTCCCCGCCACCACCACCACCACCACCACCACCACCGCCCTCCCATCGGCTCCCATTCCAGAGGTCTGTGGAGGCTCCCGTGTTCGGGAGCATGTCTCCTTCAAGCCAGGCACCGCAGCCCCTGCCCCTGTGTCCCCTGCTGCCCTGAGTGAGGAGTCTGTGTACCTACTTCGCCAGCTCCATGTAGGGCAGACAGCAATGCTGAGTGTCCTCCATGCCCACACCACTCTGTTGACTCAGCTGGTGTCGTTTATGGAGGGCACCTCATCGGGCATGTCTGCCCTACAGAGGAGCAATAGGTCCATGGACTCCTCCCAGTCGGCAGCAGTGTCCCTCCTCCAACAGTCCCTCACCCCTCCTACCTCTGCCCCATCCACACTTCCTGGCACCCTAACTGTCCCAAGCACATGCACACCTGCACATTCACCCAAACACACAGACACGAGCAGCACAGACACACCCACTACAAAAACAAGACGTGCACGCAGGCATCCTCAGGGGACTGATACCACACCCACAGGGGATGGGGTACATACACACACACAGGCATCCACAGTCACTCCGCAGTCCTCCGATAGCTCTCCCTCCAAGGCCCCTTCCCTTGCCTCACCTGCAACCCCACCTACACAGCAGCTCTTCCTCTGTGACCTCGGCCTCTTCCCCTCCAATCCAGCTGATCCAGCATACAGGGGGAAGAGGAAGTCTACCCACACAGAGGGAGTGCCCCTCACCCCCGGACACCCTCCTCCAGGCGCAGACAGACTGAGGCCCCCATCCGCAAGTCCCCCGGACCCGGAAGAGCAAGACCCCGCCGCCACCCTGCAGCTCAACCACTAAGGGGCCGATTCCGATCTCGGCGGGTAGGGCTCCGAATCGGATTCGGATTTACCGGATCCGATTCGGAGCCCTGTTTCCCGACCGAATCGTACGCGGGTCCGGCCGAGCGAGTACGATGCATGCTTCCGCGAAATCTCCGACCGACTCGTACGCGGCTTCAACACGCTCCGACCGACACGCACGGACACGACTCGCACCGCGCTATGGAGACGTTTCCCGGCCGGGTAAGTACGATGTGCGCCGCAAGCAGTCCGACCGACTCGCGCCGTCCGGCTCGAAAGAGCTGTCGGAGCCGGACTTTGGGGGTCCGCGTCGGACCCTCCTGAATGCGTAGGCGCGCGAGTCGCACACAGGGGGGACCCATGGGTCCCCCCTACCTGTGCATGTATGCCGCGATGCGCATGGACGCGTACCCACTGTAGGGGGCGCCCTTGTTCGCCTCGCACCCATTGAGTCAATGGGAGCCCGCGTACGCGTCGTACGACCGGCTCCCATTGACTTCAATGGGAGTCCGACCGAATCGAGTCCGATAGCATGCGAATGCATCGTACTCGTTCGGTCGGACTGCTAGGGTCCGATTCGGTCGGAATTCTCTCCGGGTCCGGCTCGGTCGGAGAGATTTCCGGCACGAATCGGAATCGGCCCCTAAGTCTCCTTCCTCCATCCCTCAGGCCCCCACTCCACAGGTTCCCCCACCACACCCTGCCCCAGGTTCCCCCACCCACAGATACACCATCCCCAAAAAGATCCGGCCTTCTCCCCTACCACTTGCTCTTCCAGCACCACACCCCCGCTGCGCTTGTTTGTGCCACTGGTGTGGAGAGCGTGTCCTCCCCCTCTGTCCTGCCCACCTTACCTGAACCCCATTCTACTCCCCTGGAGATAGGCACTGCAGTGGAGTCCACTACCACCCTGTCTGACTTGGGCACTGCAGTGGGGAACCTGTCCACTCCATCTGCTCGGCCCACTGCAGTCGTGCCGGCACCCACACCATCTGACTCATGCCCCCAGTTGTGCCGGCACACACCATGTCAGACACCTCCACTGCAGTTGTCAGTGACTCTCCAGCACCCACCACCCCTTCCCTGCCTCCTTCTGGTGAGCCCTGATCCTGTCCCTGCGGTGCCTGGCCTGCTCCCCTGTATGCCCCTCCGAGGGGAATGTCCCTGATGTGTAGCTGTGCAGGCATGCAAAGGGTGACATCTGGCACTGTCACCCTGTTTGGACTCTTGTTATGGACTGGCCATTGGCCTTTGTTATATTTCTGGACTTTCACTTCTTCACACACAAATGCTGAATAAAGCTACTTTCTGTTCTCTAGTGGTTTTGCTTCTGATGTACATGATGTTGATGATGCTAACCGTGCCCTTGCTGCACTGATGGTGATTTTTGATATCAGGGAAATTAAGTGTTACTGTGCAGGACCTCATGTGGTCCAGGGGGAATGTGTCCTATCCTGGTGTGTATCCATGTCATCCTTTGCAGCAATATGAGGGTGTCATGTTTTCAATATTTGGCAATGGGATTTCCTACTTTTATTTGCAATATCACATCTGTGGCTTACACCCCTGCACATCTGTTGTGCTTGCCATTGTTCAATTTGTCTATTTCCCTGACCGTGTGACCATCTCCACTGGACATGCAAGTTTGGGCATCAATGGGGAAGGACTCATCTGTGTGATCAGTGCAACTTGCTATACATGTGTGTTGGATCTGTGCAGATGAGTGTCGGTGACACTCCCATGACCAGGCTGATGTGACGAGAGCCTTCATTTTGTGCTAATTGTTGACTGAGTGACCAAGCGTACTGCTGATATGATAGAGCCCTGCAGAGACAACGTATGGCACAGCTTTCCTTACACAGGAGTGGAGTGCCCTCATGGCAGTGTGTAATTCCGTGACATTGCCTGAGCCCAAGGTGTGTGTTGTGTGAGCATGTCTATGTGTGTTCACTTCCGTTTTGCAACACAGGCTGGGATCCCTAGTGATGTTCCTGTTTGTGATGCTTGCTGAGTTGACCTATGTACCACCCAAATCTTCGCACTGGGTTCTCTGGGATGTGGGTGCATGGCACATTACTGGTCATCAGTGTGTCATCCATAGGTGTGTTTGCTGTCAGGGCTGAGTTTGTGGGCAAACGCAGATGAGACACAGTCAGGATTCCCCTTGGCACTTGTTGGTTACACATGTCATGTAATTTACAGTTTGTGTTAGCTTTCAGTGATTGTGACACGTTGTGTGTGTGACTGCTGCCACTCCTCCTGGTCAGAGCTGCAATGTTGGAAGTTGTCTATGTGTGTTCTTTGTGGGTGACCTTGACTTCTTCATTGGTGTGTGACTGTGTCCGGGATCACATTGATTGTGGTGGATTTCACGTCATGCCCATGTACAGCGTACTGTGCAGTGTGTCAGACATTCACAAGTCTTGTTGACTGGCCATGTGTGATGGGTTTCTGCACCTTAGTTCCCACCACCACCCCTGGGATTGTCATGGGTGCATGTGCAATGTCACCAGTCCATGTGAGCTTCACTGCTGCACATTGGTGGAGAGCAAGGTGTGTGGTGTTGAGTGTGTGCAAATGAGAGTTGTTGCACGGCTAGACCCCTACCTCCATGTTGGCCTTGGCTGACAGGCCGTGCTGATTGATTTGTGCTTGTGTAGGTGTGATGGTAGTTTGTTGCTCAGGACACATGACTGTGGTTCACAGTGTGAACGACATCTAGCTTTGTCATCACAGTGGGATTATCATGCAGGCCACGGTCACCACGATGTGGGGTCCCTGGGGGTAGTGCTGTGGTGGGTCTGTCTCTTGCTGTGTTATTTGCTGTTCCTACAAGCTTGTGTGACATGTGTAATTTGGGCTCCCTCTCATCTAACAATGCCTGTTTGCCCACATAGGGGAATCCGATCCATGAGTTACTTTTGTGTGGCACTGTATACACATATGTGTAATTGTGATATAGGCCTCCTCATGTGTTGTGTGGTTGCCTGGGGACACTGGCACCCCCCCCTATCACCTGTTGTGTTTGATCTGCAGTGTGAGGCTGCCTGTTTGTGTTTGTGCATCTGCACCACTGCATTGGCATATCTTTAGTATGCCATTGGCTGTATGTTGTTTGTTGGCTTTCCCCTGCTGTCCCTGGGTCTCCTAGGTCATCAGTCAGCACAATGATCATGGTTTGTATGTCACATTGCTGCCATGGTATGGTATTTGTTCACCTGACATCTACAGTCTCCAAAGGATATCTACATTTGTGTGTCCATTGGTGCAGATATGTGGGGCTGCATTATGATGGTCACTTCTGTCATTGTGTTATTGAGGAATGTTGCCAATGTCAGCCCCCATGGGTGATGTTTGTCTGCACATGGCCAAAGGTATATCTTATTTGCACTGCACTGTTTGCCTCACCCAATGTATGTTGCTATGGGACACAAGCACTACTATGCCACAGATGTGTTTGTTGTTCTGTGACCAGGAATCATCCATGCTGTTTGGCATTTGCAGCTTTTACCATTACTCCACTTACCTTTTGGGCACTGTGGTGATGGGTGTTTAGACCACATTGCCACAATGTTCAGAATGTGCTTCAGCTATGGACCCCACACTTCCCTTTTGGTCACTGTGGTGATGGGTGTTTAGACCCCATTGCCACAGTGGTCATGGTCTGCTTGCATTGTGGAGCCCACACACATTTATGTGTGACACATGTGATAGGGGGTCACATTGTATGCTCAATGACATGTTCAGTGTTGTGGGCATTTGACACAGACTACACACGCTTGTCAAGGTGTTGGTGGGATGTATTTTCAGACATTCCTTATGTTGGAGTATGCTGGTTGTGTCATGCATTTCCCATCCTATGTTTAGGGGTGGTGTGGGTGGTAGGCATTCATCCCCCTATGAGTGGGGATGGTGGTAGTGGTAGGCATCCAGGCCCCCCTGAGTAGGGGTGGTGGTGGTGGTAGGCATCCAGGCCCCCCTGAGTAGGGGTGGTGGTAGTGGTAGGCATCCAGCCCCCCATGAGTAGGGGTGGTGTTGGTGGTAGGCATCCATCCCCCAATGAGTGGGGTTGGTAGTAGTGACAGGCATCTAGCCCCCCCTGTGTAGGGGTGGTGGAAGTGGTAGGCATCCATCCCCCTATGAGTGGGGTTGGTAGTAGTGACAGGCATCCAGCCCCCCCTGAGTAGGGGTTGGTAGTAGTGACAGGCATCCAGCCCCCCCTGAGTAGGGGTGGTGGTGGTGGTAGGCATCCAGGCCCCCTGAGTAGGGGTGGTGGTAGTGGTAGGCATCCATCCCCCTATTAGTGGGGATGGTAGTAGTGACAGGCATCCAGGCCCCCCTGAGTAGGGGTGGTGGTGGTAGGCATCCAGGCCCCCTGAGTAGGGGTGGTGGTAGTGGTAGGCATCCATCCCCTTTGAGTGGGGTTGGTAGTAGTGACAGGCATCCAGGGCCCCCTGAGTAGGGGTGGT
The DNA here is from genome assembly GCA_963921515.1 of Calotriton arnoldi. Taxonomy (NCBI): domain Eukaryota; kingdom Metazoa; phylum Chordata; class Amphibia; order Caudata; family Salamandridae; genus Calotriton; species Calotriton arnoldi. The sequence goes on from CAWUFW010015252.1 coordinate 354,250, forward strand.
GGTAGGCATCCAGACCCCCTGAGTAGGGGTGGTGGTAGTGGTAGGCATCCATCCCCCTATGAGTGGGGTTGGTAGTAGTGACAGGCATCCAGCCCCCCTGAGTAGGGGTGGTGGTGGTGGTAGGCATCCAGGCCCCCTGAGTAGGGGTGGTGGTAGTGGTAGGCATCCATCCCCCTATTAGTGGGGATGGTAGTAGTGACAGGCATCCAGGCCCCCTGAGTAGGGGTGGTGGTGGTGGTAGGCATCCAGGCCCCCCTGAGTAGGGGTGGTGGTAGTGGTAGGCATCCATTCCCCTATGTGTGGGGTTGGTAGTAGTGGCAGGCATCCAGCCCCCCCTGAGTAGGGGTGGTGGTGGTGGTAGGCATCCATCCCCCTATGTGTGGGGTTGGAAGTAGTGGCAGGCATCCAGCCCCCCCTGAGTAGGGGTGGTGGTAGTGGTAGGCATCCATCCCCCTATGAGTGGGGATGGTAGTAGTGACAGGCATCCAGCCCCCCCTGAGTTGGGGTGGTGTTAGTGGTAGGCATCCAGGCCCCCCTGAGTAGGGGTGGTGGTAGTGGTAGGCATCCATCCCCCTATTAGTGGGGATGGTAGTAGTGACAGGCATCCAGGCCCCCTGAGTAGGGGTGGTGGTAATGGTAGGCATCCAGGCCCCCTGAGTAGGGGTGGTGGTGGTGGTAGGCATCCAGGCCCCCTGAGTAGGGGTGGTGGTAGTGGTAGGCATCCAGCCCCCCATGAGTAGGGGTGGTGTTGGTGGTAGGCATCCATCCCCCTATGAGTGGGGTTGGTAGTAGTGACAGGCATCCAGCCCCCCCTGAGTAGGGGTGGTGGTAGTGGTAGGCATCCATCCCCCTATGAGTGGGGTTGGTAGTAGTGACAGGCATCCAGCCCCCCCTGAGTAGGGGTGGTAGTGGTGGTAGGCATCCAGGCCCCCCTGAGTAGGGGTGGTGGTAGTGACAGGCATCCAGCCCCCCTGAGTAGGGGTGGTGGTAGTGGTAGGCATCCATCCCCCCTGAGTAGGGGTGGTGGTAGTGGTAGGCATCCATCCCCCTATGGATGTGTATGGCATTGGTGGTAGCCATCCCGCCCCTATGGTTCTGCTGTTGCTGGTGTACGTCATTTCTGCATCCCTTTGTGTGTGGGACATATGTTGGGTACGTGTGGTTTGTTTGTGTAGTGGGTGTTTGACTTACTGTCTTCGCCGTACGTGTCCGTACCGGTCCCGGTAATAGATGTAGAGTATTGGTAGGACCTGCGCGATGGGATTCATGGTTTGTTCGTCTCGTTTGGGTTTCTTGTGGCTTCGACTCGTACTCGTCGCTGGCTTGTTCGTCTCGTAGCCGTGGATCGTCTTGTGGCGCGAATCGGAGCTTATGTACAGCTCTCCCGGATGCTCTGACGTGCCGGACGTAGCGACGGGTTGGGCGCGTACGGAATGCGCATCGTACTAGTCCGGCCGGAAGGTGCTGTGTATTTGGTTCCGTGCGACTCGATTGGACGTTTACGGATCCGGCTCGGGCGGGGAACAGGAGCTGAAATGGGTGAGTACGGCTCGCTCGGAATCTGGGCTGTTATGCGCGTCGTACTTGTTCGTTCAGACGACTGTCTGAATCGGTCGGGAAACACGCGTTCGGCTTGGTTTTTTTCCGGACAAATACTGTTAGGTGTGCTTCCGGCCGAGATCGGAATCGACCCCTGAGTGTAGATTTTTGTAGGTATCTCCATAGGCATTGAATAAAATGGTAATAACACCCTTGAATTGAGGTATGTGGGTATGTTTTGAGTATAGCGTTTATCATAGATTGTTCAAAATCTATAATTATTTTCTGAGGAAAATAATTATTTGTCTCGTGTTTAATTTTATTTAGGATTTCTACATAGGTTGCTTTGTGTTTGTTAGGCAGCAAGGTGTAAATAAAGGGAATGTTACAATTTTGATGTAGGCCATGGATAGTATAGAGTTGGAAGAATGGTTTGGGACAGATTGTGAAAGTCCCATCCATCATCCATATCGCAGCTTGTTGAAGCTTTACTAAATTGTTTGCTGTACCAAACATAATTATTCTCTTTTCTTTGCATTTATTATCATAGAGAATAAAGGGTTCCTTATTGAAAGTAATAGCTAGTTCTGGGGGAATTATCACTTCCTCAAACGTTTTAGGAGTAGGTGTGGGAGTTGTTGTAGCCCTTTTTGTGCGAGCTATGGTTCTTTTTAATGAAGCAATGGACGGCATTTGTCCAGTTGCTTCTTTGGGGACTCTAGGCAGCTGTTCTTTTAGAATTGCACTGGTAGGTCTTTGTGAGCTTGTGCTAGCCTCTTTAATGTTTTCAAGTGCACCCCTAACTTCAATTTCTGTAATATTAGGAGGATGATTATGTTCCCTGGTGTACATTACAGTTGTTTCTCTGGTAGTAGCACGACCGTATCATTTATTGGAATAATATTTAGAACATTTCCAATTGACTTTTAGGCCAGTTTGTTTCTCCTGGGTGTAGACATACTCCATGTAACATAATAACATTTTTCCTTTTTGGGATGTTATAAATTGTGCGCCTTCTGTCATTGTGATGTAGAAAATTCTATAATAAATGCATATAAGAATTATTAAAATTATTGTTATAGATGTTAATGTTTTAAAAAAAACATTTTTTCACAATATACTTACAAAGTTTGTATTTAGATGCTTGAAAATGATGATTTTTATTCTTTCTGTGTGGAATCTTCTTAAGTAGTTTGTTTTTCTGGAAAAAATGAAAGCAGATATTATTATTTGTTTTACAATAATTTTACGTGGGGTGGGTGTTTGGGATGGATTTTGGGTTTGGGTGGGTGTTTTACAGGTTTATTAAATGCATTTTGAACAATACTTACTTTATTAGGTGGATGGTTTTAGGGTATCCTCTGTAATTTTGTTGATGTGTTTAGAGTTGTCTGTAGTGGAAATATAAAATAGAACAAAGATATAAATTACTTATTTGAGTATGAAAGTTATTATTTAGAGAACATTAGTTTAACTGTTATTTAGGACATTCTAATTTACTTACTTTTAGTAGATTTATAGAGGTTTTGGTTTGATGATGTTCTTGCTTCAGGTAGAAAACCAGCAGAGTTTCGCCTTCTTTGGCTTGTTTGTTTGAGGTGGAAAATAAGAGTATGATTTGGTGGTTTATATAGGGTTTACTTAATTGTTAGCTTAATTTTATTGGTAGGCTTTAATATTGTGTGTTTCTATTGGTTAATCTATATTGTTTTAATTGATTTGGAAGTTGTTTTCCTTATATGGAAAACGCTAATTAAGAGTCAGTTATTTTTTTGTCCCTCCTTACTTTTAGAATTATTGTATTATGTGTTATAATATATATAAAATGCAAGAAAATGATTTTATATGATGAAAGTTTATATGTATAAATGTTGTTAATAGTGTATTTTATAATTTATTTTTTAGTTATGTTTTTATTCTTTGAAAAAATATGTGTTTAATTTAATTTGATATGTAATGTATGTTTAGGTATTTATTTATATTTATGGTGTTTAATTTTGTATGTTTGCTCAGGTTTTGGATAGTCGATAATTATAAAATAACGATATTTTAGCTGTCGATAAGTTTGTGGTCGATATTTTAGACATGGTGTATGTATTGTCCGATACTTTTTAAAACGATAATAATGTGTACGATATTTTTGATGTCGATATTTTTGAAGAACGATATTATGGTTTCGATAATATTGTATTTTTTTAAATAAGTATATAGTGTCGATATTATTGCTATCGATAATTTTGTGTCGAAAACATGTAGGTCGATAATATGTCCGTCGATATTATGTCAGTGATTCAATTTAAGTAAATAGATTTACTTATTCAGTATAGATATATATATCTATATATCTATATATATATATCCATATGAATCTTCGACGAGGAGAACGCCCTTCCAAGCGGGTCGGGGCTTCTTGGCGACGTCACCGCCTAAATATTCCACATGAAGAATCGTGCCAGGCTTCCAGCACAACAAAAGCCCTCCATTCGGAAAATAGGTAAAATTAGATTTTAATCGTAGCAGGCAAGACTTGTAATACAGCATAACGCGTTTCAATCTAATGACGGTCTTTATCATATGCAGCGCCGAGCATCTGTTGTTCTCAACTTATATACTCTGGAGTAGTAAACAGCAAGGGAGGACACAATGCACAAAAGCTCGTTTTAAAGTGAAACCTTAACATTAATGTGTTCATTATTAAATACAGCTTGCAGTTGGAGCTTCTATTTCATAGTACTTATTTTTGCATAGTGCAACCATTTCGAAATAGTGTCCAAGTTACGATGCTCCAATCGTAGTAATATCCGTAATCGGACTGCAACCTCCATAATGCATTGTAATTATGTTGGAAAGTACTCTCTTGTGTCCTCCAAAGTTGCAACAGTCTAAAATACATATCTCAGTCAATAAAAATGAGAAAAGAATTGCTCATCCTTACGTGCATCACGGAATAGTTCCATTTGTGCTGATGGCAATTAAATCCCATTTACATCCCAAGTATGCTCGGCCTCATATTCACGAATGTCTGGTGTTTGAAAAACAGCCCAGCTGCCTGCTTTGTCCTTTTCCTTCTCCGAAGTGCAGAGATGAACTACCTCCGCAAACCCTGGCTGCCGTAGAACGTGCTGTGAGTCCTCAGCCAGCAGGCCTCCCTTCGATTCAGTGGCAGGGCCTCCCGTTTCAGTGATGGCACTGCAAAACCAACTTTTCAAGTTCATTGTGAGGGCAGCCGGCGGGCGTCTCTTAACTACACATCCATATGAATTTTCGACGAGGAGAACGCCCTTCCAAGTGGGTCGGGGCTTCTTGGCGACGTCACCGCCTAAATATTCCACATGAAGAATCGTGCCAGGCTTCCAGCACAACAGAAGCCCTCCATTCGGAAAATAGGTAAAATTAGATTTTGATCGTACGTAGCAGGCAAGCCTTGTAATACAGCATAACGCGTTTCAACCTAATGACGGTCTTAATCATATGCAGTGCCGAGCATCTGTTGTTCTCAACTTATATACGCTGGAGTAGTAAACAGCAAGGGAGGACACAATGCACAAAAGCTCGGTTTAAAGTGAAAGAATATCTCTTTTACTACTATTCCAGCCTAATGTAAACGCTTGAATCACATACCCAAAGGAACACCGGAAACACGTGCTGAATTCCTCTGATCTCAAAGTAAATACTAAAAGACTCTCTCAATACTCTCTCAAGACTCTCTCAATATATATATATATATATATATATATATATATATATATATATATATATATATATATATATATATATATATATATATATATATATGAGAACACAGTCCCAACTTCACAATAGATGAAGAAACGCAGGTACAGACCACAGCGTGCTGCTAGTAGATATTTTAGTGCAACTTTATTCCGTGCAAATCGGCATGACGCGTTTCGGCCGTGTCACCACGACCTTGATCACATGACACGCTGGAAACAGTTTTTCCTTTAAATAGTCACACAAAGTACCCTCCTCCCTACTTAGCCAATAACCTCACACAATAAAACTAAACAACATATTATTGGAAATCAGGGAAAAAAAAACATATATATTTACAAATGGAATTAAGTAAATAATTATTATACACATGTTATAAATAATTACCGCAATGGTTCATAATACATCCTAAAATTTCCTGATCCTACAGAATATCGTGTGCGGTTATGGCTGACAGCACTGGAGGCTAAATCCAAATAAACACCATAAATTTAAAGTGCAAGTGCTTAAAAATTTAAAAATAATAATGATAATAAACAAAGAAACAGGGTATTAACCCACTTATATCTCGGCCGCTATTCAAATCATAGATAGGCCAGTAGGTATAATTACAAATATGTGAAAAAAATTAAAAAAAGAGACAGAGAAACTCTATAGCGAATTAAACTATATAGACAATACTATTATGCAAATCATATTATAAAGCAGACACCCTCAAGTGGAGAAGATCAAGAACCACCCATTAAAATTAATAGTATGAGATAATATTAATACAATCAAAAACTAGAGATAGAAATAGACTCCAATAGTATCAGTACACATTGAAGTTATATTACTTAGTCCACTGTAACTAACTCAAAGATCAGAAAATTTCTAAATGCCTATACCACTTCTATTCATTGCTTAATACGTTGTTTTTCCAGAGATATATCTGTTATCACTCTATTTATACATGATAATGTTGCTGATTGATATTAAAGTGCAAGTGCAAAATATCACAACATAAATGACACAAATAAATATATATCACTAAAACCAATGTATAAACCAAATAATGTACCCTGAAGGGTGGTAAAACAATCCAAGTTCAGCATTACATTTGAATAGTAATTGTATAAAGTGCAAGTGCACTAGCACCGATAAGTCTTGGCAGTATATGGACTCGTAATATGTACTCATGGATACTATATGTACTAACATTTTTTAGCTTTATGCAAAAAGGCAGTTTATGAGCAGCACAAAGAGAACAATCCAAACACAACCAAACTAACAATAATGTATGTGCAAAATAGCAAAACTGTGCAAAATAGCAAGAAACTAGCAGCATGAAGGAAACACATCTCACATATAGGACATAGATTAAAGTAGCAGATGATAGAGTAGAATAAAATATTAGTGCCGCATCATAAAAACCGTCTAAAAAACCAGTAAAACAGCCCCAAAAAAACCTAACAAAACCAAAAGGTTAAAATCAGGTTAAAACTAGAGCATGAACCGGCCCAAAGATCGGCTAAAATAACGTAATCGGACTGCAACCTCCATAATGCATTGTAATTATGTTGGAAAGTACTCTCTTGTGTCCTCCAAAGTTGCAACAGTCTAAAATACATATCTCAGTCAATAAAAATGAGAAAAGAATTGCTCATCCTTACGTGCATCACGGAATAGTTCCATTTGTGCTGATGGCAATTAAATCCCATTTACATCCCAAGTATGCTCGGCCTCGTATTCACGAATGTCTGGTGTTTGAAAAACAGCTCAGCTGCCTGCTTTGTCCTTTTCCTTTTCCTTCTCCGAAGTGCAGAGGTGAACTCCCTCCGCAAACCCTGGCTGCCGTAGAATGTGCTGTGAGTCCTCAGCCAGCAGGCCTCCCTTCGATTCAGTGGCAGGGCCTCCCGTTTCAGTGATGGCACTGCAAAACCAACTTTTCAAGTTCATTGTGAGGGCAGCCGGCGGGCGTCTCTTAACTACACATCCATATGAATTTTCGACGAGGAGAACGCCCTTCCAAGTGGGTCGGGGCTTCTTGGCGACGTCACCGCCTAAATATTCCACATGAAGAATCGTGCCAGGCTTCCAGCACAACAGAAGCCCTCCATTCGGAAAATAGGTAAAATTAGATTTTGATCGTACGTAGCAGGCAAGCCTTGTAATACAGCATAACGCGTTTCAACCTAATGACGGTCTTAATCATATGCAGTGCCGAGCATCTGTTGTTCTCAACTTATATACGCTGGAGTAGTAAACAGCAAGGGAGGACACAATGCACAAAAGCTCGGTTTAAAGTGGTAAAGAATATCTCTTTTACTACTATTCCAGCCTAATGTAAACGCTTGAATCACATACCCAAAGGAACACCGGAAACACGTGCTGAATTCCTCTGATCTCAAAGTAAATACTAAAAGACTCTCTCAATACTCTCTCAAGACTCTCTCAATATATATATATATATATATATATATATATACATATATTATTTTTGTTTATGCTGCACGAAGACGCACACCTTTCACGAAGGGTCTCGTCTGGTATGTGACTTCTAAATTTGTTTTTTTAAAAAGAATTAAACTATACTCAACTTACAAAACACAGTTTTTAAAAGCATTCAGAAACACAATTATGCACTCAATTACACATATACAAACAGAAATGCTTCCATTCACACATTCAACCACATATATAGACACTCATACTCCCACGTACACACTAATGCATACTATTATAAAATCACTTTCATAACTTACAACTTAGAAAACAAATTACAAATAAAAATGTATAATTTATCACTTCTAAGAACTAAAGGAAAACACACCTTTTACTTATAATATAACATTGTATATATTACAATATACACATAAAATGTAGAGGTAACAAGGATGTTACATTTAGGAAATAAATTTAAGAAAACCTTAGATTTAGTTTAAAAAAACCTTATGTTATAGAGACGTTATAGTTAGGAATTTCTATTTTTTTTAAAACTTGGAAATTCACTTAAAAACCAAAGGTCACAGGGTCATTATAGTTAGGAAATAGAATTTAAAAAAACTTAGAAATTCACTGAAATAACAAAAGGTTACAAGGACGTTATAGTTAGGCTCAGATTTCACTCGTACAAAACCAGTGAAATTCAGCAGTTATAGTTACCTCAGCTACCTATAACTAATGCCCCCGCAATGCACTGCTTATAACCTCACATAATACATCACTCATGACATGGTTAGTGACATCACTGATAACTTCACTAATGACATCTCAAATGACATCACTCATGATATCATCAATCGAATGTAAGTATTTTTAAGAGTTTATGGGTGTTAACAATATACTAACCTACTACAAAAGTTACATACTCTCCCACACACACTTACCCATGCAGTCACTCACACACCCATTCACTCACCTATATAGCAACTCACACACCCATTCACTCACCCATACAGCCACTTACACACCCATTCATGCACTCATATAGCCATTCATGTACTCTCTTACTCACCCATGTAGACACTTATATACCTCCTCAATCACCCATTAAGCCACTCATGTATCCTCTCATTCAATATTTACAGTCCCTGACACACCGACACACTCACCCATACAACTACTCATTCACTCTCTCTTTCACCATTACAGTAATATACACACCCACTCACTCACCCATACAGATAGTCACAGGCCCACTCACATACTCATACACCCACTAACACAACCACTCACTCATAACATAACATGTGTATTTGTAAAGCGCACGTTCACCCGCAGGTCTCTTGGCGCTGAATAACAGATGTTTATTGTTACCCAACTCAATGGTACTCATTTTATCGACCTCAGATGGATGAAAGGCTGAGTGGACCCGCCGGGATTTGAACCTGTGACCATGAGGTCGAACACAGGCCCCTGCAATGGACACATTAGTCCACTAAGCCACCAGACCCGACTCATCCATACAAAAACTCACACACACACTCCCTCTTGTATGGAGTCTCTCACATACCTATTCACTCTTCTGTACAGCACTTACACTCACTGAATGATGTCACACACCCTTTAGGAGATTTGGAATTTAAAATATAGCATGATTCCAATTGCCTCAGCAACCACTCCCTGTTGCCTCCCTGCATCCTCTTAGAGACTGCATCAATGACATAATACTAGAGGCAAATGGGATTATTGCCATGACATTCATTAAAATGTAGTGCTACTGGGTATGTGTTGTCTTTGTTAGTAATGGCTCTGAGATGCTGAAGAATTCTTTTGTGAACCTGCAACTTGGTGCTACCTACATCTCTTAGGGCACATTCATTCACATTCCAAGACATATACTGCATATTCTGTCTTCCAATTTAAAAAGCCATTGATTGTTTGTGGCCTTTCATGAAATGGTATTGAGTACTCTCTAGTGTTGACCCCAAATTTACAAGCTCTACAAGAAATGCACTTAAAGAAACCCATGACATTTCATGATGCGGGGAGGCAACCGGAAGCGGTTGCTGAGCCAATTGGAATCACACTATATTTTAAATTTGGATTCCAAATCTCCGAATGGGTGTCTGATATAATTCAGTGAGTGTAAGTGCTACATAGAAGAGTGAATAGGTATGTAAGAGACTCTATACATGAGGGAGTGCGAGTACCTGCATAGATCTGTGAATAGGTGTGTCACTGCCTGCATGGGTCTGTGAGTGGGTGTGTTAGTGCCTATGTGGGTCTATGAGTGGGTATGTGAGTTCCTGAGTGGGTCTGTGAGTGATTGTGTGAGTGTCTGTGTGGGTCTGTGAGTGGATGTGTGAGTTCCTGTGTGGGTCATTGAGTGGGTGTGTGAGTACCTGCATGGGTATGTCAGTGGCTGTGTGGGTCTGTGAGTTCCAGTGTGGGTCTGTCACTGGGTATGTGAATGCCTGAGTGGGTCTGTGAGTGGGTGTGTGAGTGTATGAGTAGGTCAGTGAGTGGGTATGAGAGTGTCTGAGTGGGTCTGTGAGTGGGTGTGACAGTGTCTGAGTGGGTGTGTGAGTGTCTGAGTGGGTGTCAGAATCTTTGACTGGGTCTGTAAGTGGGTGTATAAGTGTGTGAGTGGGTCTGTGAGTGGGTATAAAAATATCTAAGTCGGCCTGTGAGTGGGTGTGAGATGGTCTAAGTGAGTCTACCAGTGGGTTTGTGAGTGTCTGTGTGGGTCGGTGAGTGGGTTTGAGAGTGTCTGAGTTGGTCTGTGAGTGGGTATGAGTGTCTGAGTGGATCTGTGAGTAGGTGTGAGAACGTCTGAGTAGCTCTGTAAGTAGGTGTGACAGTGTCTGATGGGGTCTGTGAGTGGGTGTAAGAGTGTCTGAGTGGGTCTGTGTGTGAGTATGAGTGTCTACATGGGTCTGTGAGTGGATGTGACTGAGTGGGTCCATGAGTAGGTGTGACAGTGTCTGAGTGGTTCTGTGACTGGGTGTGTGAGTGTCTGAGTGGGTCAATGAGTGGGTGTGATAGTGTCAATGTGGGTCTGTGAGTGGGTGTGACAGTGTTTGAGTGGGTATGTGAATGGGTATGAGAGTGTCTGAGTGGGTCTGTGATTGGCTGTATAAGCATGTAAGTGGGTCTGTGAGTGGCTGTGACAGTGTCTGAGTGGGTCTATGAATGGGTGCCTGAGTATCCGAGTAGATCGGTGAGTGGGTGTGAGAGGTCTAATAGGTCTGTGAATGGGTATATGAGTGTGTGAGACAGTGTGTGTGTATTAATTTTTTTCAGCAGAATTCACGTATCTGCCACAATTTTACATGGCAGTCTGCGCATCAGATTTGTACACCTTTGCATGTGTAAAATAACATTTTGAGATATTTTCTAACCCATCAGGGGTCCCTCACAGACCCCTATATTGCACTCTTAGAGTCAGGGTACCTCTACTCTGACCCCTTCTACTTCATTACATCTGTATTTTTGCAACTGGGGACCGTTCCCCAATACATAAACATAGCTGACTCATGCTGACAAGATTACGTTATTGCAGTGTTTGGGTTTTCCAGCATCTAGGAGTCAAGTTTGCAACCATCAATAAACGTATACAGGTATGTAATATTGCCAGATTAGGGATCATTGTCATATTGGTTTGTGATCAGTAGTTGTCATCAGATGACTAAGTCCCATGAGTCTCTAATTCAACCTTGGTGCTCAATGTCTAAAAATTGCAACATTTGGACTTCTTTCCTTTGTCGCCTATAGAGTTTATATCGCACATTATTACTTAAAGTAAATTCATAGTTGACTGGTCATAGTTAGCTGGCTACTGCATGGAGTATCGTTTATTGCTCTGTTTAGAGATGTACATACAATTCCACATCTGCATTTAGACCATATGGGATCTTGCGGCCTGATTACAATGCCAGTCGGACTTTCATCCGACCGGCACTGTGGCGTAAGCAGGACCACCCAACTAGATGTCAGCGGTCCCGCTGCCCACATTAGGATGTGACCGCCTTTACGGCGGTCGCACTGTGTATACTTTGCATTGCGATGTGTGCTGCAGGCTGCAGCACATGCCGCAGTATCAAAATATACACTGTCAGGGCAGCAGAGAACACAAGCCACTAACCTTCAGAAACAAAACCAGCGGAGCGATGACAGTTTTCCCCACTCATCCCCATGCAGACCCACAGAGAGCAAAAGAAACCACTCCCCTGCAAGACTGCACACAGGGGAAAAGTGAAATGGATAAAGAAATAAACAGTTGTGGAATGCCACAGCAAGGCCTCTTCGGTCTTCACTCTCATCTAAGAGAAATATCCCTTTCTCTATGAGACATATGCTTTACATGAGACCCTGTATGTAAGAGAGAACAGAAGGTGGTATTAACATTCAACATCAACCTTTTCTGTCATGTATACAGTATATGGAATGTATCCCCAACACCTATCAACTCACATGCATTCTACAATAGAACAGCTTGTATGAGGAAAGGACTCCATCAGAATGGTCAGTTAAAGTCTGTGGGCAAAATACAGGCAGTCTGTTAACTTCGTAAACCAATTCCAGATCCACGTAACTGTCTAGATAACACCATGAATAAAGTAAATAATCATAGAAAAGAGCGTGGCTGGTACTTATCTGCCCAATAACATCACAGGACTCCTTCTGCTCCTTTTCTTCAGAGGAGTTGGAAGAACACAGGCGAGACGCCCTGTATCCACAAGCATTGAAAACACTTCAGTGTGGTAGCCAAGGTAACTAAAAAGAAAGCGCTCCATGCAGATTTGGTCTGTCTGTGCGAGCACGTAAAGTATTTGTAAAGCAAAGCAAGAATCCGCTGTTACAGAATATTCCTCTCTCCTTCCTGAGAGACACTGTTTTGGTGAAGCAGAGGCACCTGATGCTGAAATCAAGCTTTCAAGAATGAAAGTGCTGAAAAGTATCCTGGCAGTGCCAGAAGAGCATAAGCTGAAGAAGGCGTTAGGCAATGGAAGCGCTGAGAGAGTAAGCAAGACAAGTTCCTTGTGATACGGAGACAAGATCCACAGGAGGAAGCGTTCGGTAAAAAACGCGCTGGGATCATCCAAGGGGAGATTCCACACATGTAAAGCTTCTTGGGAGTTTGACAAGCACCAGCCCACTCTAAGGGAGTTTTTTATATACACAGGCTCCTCCCTTAATCAGGTCTTCGAGGGTTGGTTGGCTTGTCTGGTGGCTTCTGCGAAATGCAGTTCACACCCTGATAGTTAGCAGGCAATTCCTCACTCAACACTCGCAATCCAGTCACATGTTGGTATATCAAAGGGAGGAGTCTATGGGATGTCTGTGTGTGTATCTTCCTCACCTCAGGGCTCAGTCTACAGTGGATAACCATGACACACACATTCCAAACATCCCTACACTATGTGGCAGGCACCATTTGGTGCCTGCCACATGGTGCAGTGATGTTTAGGGGGGCAACATAGGTGCCCACCAGGGCCCATAGCGGAGGGCCAGGGGGGAAGAGGGACTTCTTAGGGGCCCCCAAAGACACTTTCTGCCTGCCTTTTCATGGCAGGTGAACCGAAATGAAAGGGCCAGCTGAAAGTGACATCCTAATCCCTACGGCAGTGCCTGAGCAGGCACCGCCCCATTGTAGGGAATAGGAGTCCAACCGCTGCACTGACGGGATCCTTGATCCTGTCAGACACAACGGTCTTTCCCCCCGCCAGCTGAGATCCAACCGCCTGCATCCTAATGCGGCGGTCGGATCCAATGGGCTAGATGGTGGTAGGACCGCCACCGACAGCCTGACGGTGGCAGTCCCACTGCCATCGTAATCAGGCCCTTGGTTCTAAATATGCTAATGAATGTTGATTCCAGGCATTAAGGTTTTTGTATTCAATCTCCACCTATTTCAATCTTCTGGACACTTTCTATGCCATAGTATCTCCTGGTTTTCCACTTATTGTTGTGATGTTGTACATAATGTTTGCCAATAGCACAGCTGGTGTCTTTCTTCTGCACTACCGTTATATGTTCTAAGATCTTGCCCATATATTTAGGGCTGCTTTCACAGTCAATGACAAATACTATGAATTGTGTGTTACAAGTGATATTTGATTAATCGTTATTGTTGGATTCTTGAAGTCTCTGATTTCTTTGATATTCTTTCCAATTTTACAAGCCTTGCATTTGTTCCGCTTAACAAATTAATTATTTTCTCTATCCAGCCATGTATTCTGTTGTGTGTCACAGTAGTGACTTCTAGTCAACTTGTCACTTTGAGATTGCACTTTCCTTTGTGTTACCTTTGGTCTTGGTCTGACTTTTTCACTATATCTGGTCTTTCCTAATGAGATTCTAGTATCTGTTGAAAATTTTGCAAATCTCGTGCCTCTCTTTGCTGTATGTGAGCATTAATCTAATGTTTATTTCTTCTTGCTCATGTTCTGTATCTTTTTTCTTCTTCTGAATCAAGGTTTGTGTGTGTGTTATGAATTTAACTCTCTCTGCTCATTGTTTAATATTTTTCCAAGGGCATCCTCTCTTGCAGAACCTTTGTTTCACTTTTTCAAATTGGTTCTCCATATCTAGATCATTTGAGTAATTGCATCTTACTTCCAAGAACTCTCCGTACGGTATACTCTTTATAAGTGTTCTTAGATGGAAACTTGTACCATGTAGTATAAGATTTGTTGCTGTGGGTTTCCTGCATAATGTAGTTTCTATCAGATTGTTTTTGATATAAACTCTTACATCCAGAAAATCAATCTGAGTTTTACCTATAGTGGACGTGAACTTCAAACCATATTCATTGGTATTTAGTATATTGGAGAATATCAGAATCTCTTCACTTGTTCCATTCCAAATTATGGAGAGGTTGTCGATGTACCTCAACCAAAGTACGAGTTTCTCCAAATGTGGTTCATTCTTTTCACTCCATGCTATCTCTCTCTCTCACCATCCCATTGTGAGGTTGTTGTAACTAAGAGTGAAGGAAATTCCCATTGCAGTCTGCATGTTTGTTGGAACACTTGATGATTGAACAAGAACATGTTGTTACTCAAACACATTTCTATCATACTGAGCAACATCTTCAAGTGTTGCAATTCTCTTATGTTTCTTTGCCTTAAAAAGTTTTCAATAGCCTTTAGCCCAATTTCATGTTTGATAGATGTATATAATGAAACTACATCAGTAGTTACCAATAGATAGTATTCTTGCCAGTTAGTATCAGCTAAGATTCTCAAGAAGTCTCCTGTATCTTTACTATATGAACTAAGTGTAGTGACTAGTGGGGCTATATAGTAGTCAACATATATGAGATCTTTTCATATAGTGATCCACACCCTAATATTATTGGTCTTCCTGGTGGGTGCTTCAATGTCTTATGAATTTTTGATAGGAGATAGATGGTATGGATGATTCGGTCATCAGTTGTCAAGTATTGATATACTTTATCGCTGATTAGAGATTCAATATGCCATTTTTGGGGGTTTTCATTAAGTCTCATAGTTAGTTCATTGATGGGATTCCCTTCTAATTTCTTGTAACTCGTATTGTCATTTAGCTGGCGGTAGGCTTTTGTGATTATATTTATGATTGCATTTTAGGGGTGTAAAATGTTAAAAAGTAGACTCAGACATGTTTTTTAAATTTTTTCTTTAAAAAGTAATACATTTTCACCCCCAAGTATAATAATAAAAATTATGTAAATAGACAGAGTTGCAGACAAGTAGTTTAATGAAACTTTATTTTTAAGTAATTGATAATAATAAACATTGCATTGTGTGCATTATTGAAATATACATTTGATTAAAATTATTGGTACTGTTTGGAGAAAGATGATAGATCTGCTTTAAATATCGGGTGTAGGTGCGGAGGTGGGGGGGTTTTGTGCAGGGCCCTCGCCATGCACTGCTAATTACACCACATATTACATGCCTCGTGACTTCTTCTATGACAGCATTGATAATATCAATGCAACATTTGCAAGAAATTATTGATGAGAAAACAGTGTATGGGGCTGGCACAAGGTATAGTTACCTTAGGGCATGAGTTATAGTTACTTGCGATAACTATAACTATACCTGGTAAATTTATGTGTTTTTTATAATTTAAAAAGTCATATTGTCACTGAGCATTTCACCTAACTATAAAGTTACTTTAACCTTTTAGGTTTTTTCAATACATTTCCAAAGTTGTTTTTTTAAGCAAAGTAAGATATTATTATCACACCTAACTATAACGTCACTTCAATCTTTGTTTTTTCCAGTGAATATATATATATATATATTATATATATATATATATATATATATATATATATTCACTGAAAAAACCATAGGTTTCAGGGACGTTATAGTTAGCTGGACATTTCACTCATACAATACCATAGAAATTCAACTGTTATAGCTAGTTCAGCTAACTATAACTCGCACCCCCGCAATG